>OU015491.1:3203614-3253614 GCA_907164885.2 Dolomedes plantarius | reverse complement strand
AGTCGTCTCTTATCCGTTTTGCGCCACTCTCCGTCTATCCTGACTTCCTTCTCTTCCTCCCAGCATCGGCCGCCTTCCCACCATTCTAATCTGCTACGCCATCACCTGTGCCAGTATGATCATGTCGCTGTTCTCCACCTCCATCATTCCATTCCTCGTCTTCCGGTTCCTGCAAGCGTTTGGGAGGACCGGAGTGACCACCATGGGATACGTGCTCAGTGAGTATACTCCTATATCACTCCACTTCTAGCAGCAGCTGGAAATTCCACAGTAGGTTCAGCCTTAGCAATATCGAATGATTCTGAAAGATGAATATCAATCATCTTGTGCAAGAATGTAAGAACCGCGGTGGCCCAGTTGGCAAAAGCAGCGACCTGAACTTGTATGGTTCGATGCTGGTCGCTGACAAATCCACCTCCGTGTACTCTAATGGTGGATGGTGCACGTAAAATCTGTCGTGGCTGCGATGTCCTCCAAGTTCTCAAATTTACCTCTGGCGGTGCCGAGTCAAGATTACCGGTCTCGTCACTTGACTCGGTTCTAAATTACGGGATCGAGCCCTTAGCCAAGTCGGACTCCGACCCTTGCGGTGTTATAAAAAAACTGGAGCCGCATCATCCTGCCCAATAGCCCTCGTGGACTTGATCCGATATACAGGGCTACTATAAAAGAATCATTCATTTTCAAAACCCGATTTATTCAAAAGTATTATACTTACAAATATGATTGATATATGAAAATAACCACAAAATATTCAAGTTTTATTCTCACTCTGCAAATGTTCTATGTGTGACCCCTTGGTCACACGACACACGTCCAGGCGGTAGTTCAATTCATTCCACACATTTTGTAGCGTGACCGCGTCAATGTTCATCAATGCATCACCGATCCGTTTCTTCAGCTCTTCTATCGTTTCTGGTAGTGGGGGTACATAAACAATGTCCTTAATGTGTCCCCAAAGGAAGAATTTACACGGCGTTAAATCCGGCGATCTGTACACCAGGTGGCGTGGCAGCACTAGTGACCAAAGAGGCACACATAAAACATTTGTAGAGTGAGCATAAAACTTGAATATTTTGTGGTTATTTTCATATATCAATCATATTTGTAAGTGTAATACTTTTGAATAAATCGAATTTTGAAAATGAATGATTCTTTTGTAGTAACCCTGTACATTGTCGGTCAATGGGCATAAGCCACAACAACAACAAGAATGTAAGGCGATTACGTTGATTTAAATCATAGGTGACCAACCTTTTGACTTGCCTGGGCCGAGCTGAGGGAATAGGAACCAACTGTCTTAGTGTATTTTATATGCGGCAAGGTCGCATATAAAATGTATAAAGTACTTAATGTATTAAAATAACAAAATTCCCTTTCATTTTAAATTTTTTTATCATAATATTTAAAAAAGGAAGCAATATAAACATAAAATTAATGTCATTTTGTTAATGGTATATTGCATTGTTTTTGTGAAACTAATGCATCAATGTCTGGTTCGAAGGAGGTGGTTGTAATTTTTAAGGAACTTTAGAGATGCTCATCAGAAATTTTTCATTTAATTTTACTCCTCTTGTGCTTCAACTTTGAAAACAGTTGTTGACAAAAGAACGTAAGGTAAAACTGCGATTAAATGAAGAAGGCATGATTGTACGTAAAACAAGGGATATTTTCCTTTCGGAAGATGTCTTATAAAGTTTGGGATGTGTGTGGGGCCACGTTGCTAGCTGTCAAGAGCAGCGGCTTGGAAACTGTCAAGAGCAGCGGCCTGCTCTAAATCATACGAGCGTCGTCACATTGAATATCGCATAATACACATAAAAAAAACCCATTTTCAAAAAGGGATCTTTTATCGTTGCTGTTCCAAATTCATTGTTTGTTGTTGTTACTAAGGCCCCCTGGGGCTTACGACTATCTGAGACCCCAGTCCGGTGTACATATGACGGCAAGGTAGAAAATATAAACAAACACACACGCAGAACTTTTATTTTACAAACGATGACACCAGCAACGGACGGTGGATTGCAGTTCCTCTTTCTAGACGGGGGCTCCTTTTGCAGGCGGAAGTCTGACGAGTACCCAAGATTACAACCAAAAGTCTTATGCGGGAATCGAATCCGCTCCCTCGGTTAAGCTCATGCCTTAACCTTTAGCTTACGGGCTCATTGTTCTGATTCCCTCTTTAGAACGGGAAATTTCATATCCCCTTTGTAAGAACGGCCATTAAGGGGGTTATATATATATATTGGGTGAGTGCGAAAGTTCTACCCGTTTTTGGAGATGCAAATTTGCAATGAAATTGACGTCACACATGACATTGTAATGAAGCAAATCGTAGGCCAATCAAACGTGCGGATGCCTCACATATAAATGCATCGTGTCTCACAAAGTCAATCATCTCAAAAAAAAATCTCAGAGGGTGTAACATGGAAAGCGAGAAGAAGCATATAAGACAATGTTTGTTATACGAGTTCATTAAAAACTGTACGGCAGCCGCAGCATGTCGGAATGTTTGTCAAGTTTATGGGGAAGATGCAATAGACGAAAGCACATGTCGTCGATAGTTTCGTAAATTTAGGGAAGGAGACAGAAGCGGCCAAGTTCAGGCTAGGAGTGGACGGCCATCACACGTTGGAGAAGACGATATTGACCAAGCCATAAGGAACAACCCGAACCCAACCGTACAAGAATTAGCGGAGACCTTCTACGTACACCGGACAACGGTCGAGAGACGACTGGTTAAGTTGGGTTTTACGAGAAAGTTGGATCGTTGGGTTCCACATAACCTGACAGCTAATCAACGGGATGACCGAATCGCCACCTGTGTTTCCTTGCTTTCCAGGTACAAAAACGATCTATTCTTGACACGAATTGTGACAGGACATGAGAAGTGGGTTAAATACCGTAACGTAAAGCGTCATAGGACTGTGTGTAGCCCTTCTGTGCCACCTGCATCAACTTCGAAAGCTGAACTTCAGCTGAATTCTACGTACACCGGCCAATACGCGAAAGCAGAGGGGGTCAAGGTGTTCAGACGGTTTAATAAATTACGTCTAAATAAAAAATAAACGCGTAGAGCAAGAAATGTGTATTTTGCAAGTGATGTTTGCCATAAAATGTTTAAACAATCGAATTATGTATACATAATTGGACTGTGGTGTCGTGGCCTTCACAGCAACACTTCAGTACGCGAGAGAGGTTGTTTCCAAAAGAGGACAGAACCTTCCATTCGAGTTAAGCTCTTTTTATTATTTTAATTGGTACACATATATGTACAGGTTATTTACAAAACAGATACAAGCCGCATCTAACTGGCTCCACTAGGCGTTCAACATCAAGCATTCTCACGTAGAAAGAACAAATCCGTTGATTCTCCCGCTACTCGATAGCCCTCGGCTTCTCTCCGCCCAGTCTTCCGTCAGTCACTCTCTCGTTCCGAAAAACCTCTGTGTGTCCGCTTTCGCCCAACCCTCTTTTAAGCACCTTCCGAAGTTTCTTGAACAATCTAGACTCCTATTCAGAACATTCCAACAGAGACCTCCCACGCTGCTTAACGACATCTGGTCCTTAATAAATAAGAGGTACGAAAACCGTTGGCTGCTTAATGAAAACCATGCCGCTAAAGGGGAAAAAAACCGGTGCCGATTTCCAAGGATCGGCTTAATGAAAAAATTACCATTTACACACAACTGACTGTTGTTTCCGAGAAACGGTCCGGTGGTTATGGAGGTTATACCATGTTGCTACAGGACAGAGCAAATTGGTAACTTTTCGAAACAACTGCGAAACTGCTTTCAAGTGATGCACCTTTCAATTCTTATCTTGTCTTTTATTTGCGTAAAAAAATTGTCTTTACAATTTTATTTTCCTACTAACAACACATAGCAGCATCAAGACTACCAAGTTGAATATACGGTTACCAAATAAGGGAAATGTACTGTTTTCTTATGGGTATATCAGATCTAAGTGGCTAACAGCTTGATAAGGATGTTGAAGTCCTGAACCATCTATTTTATTCTCCAATTTACGTATTATCTTTTATTATTTTTAATCAAGAAAGGGAAGGTCGGTAGAATGATAAAAGATTTATGTATACGCATATATAACGAGGAGGCATAGTGTAAGAAATGATAGTTGCGGGCTGAAAGAATGAATAAAAGCGAGTGGGGGTTGAAAATTCCCTTCGATCTTGTCGTTGAGGAAATGAGAAAACAGAGTATCGGTGAGTTAGTTGAAACTTATATCGCTGCCATGTTATGGCGCCCCACAACTCAGGAAGTCTTTAAGAGAAAGTTTTCAAACAACGGACATCTACCAAACATTGCCCCTTTTTGGCAGATGACCTACCGAAAATTTGACGTACCATCAAAAAAAAGGGGGGGGGGTAAGTTATAAAACATAGTACCTCTTATTTTCTTATATCTTTTCGTACCTCTTATTTATTAAGGACCAGATGTCGTTAAGCAGCGTGGGAGGTCTCTGTTGGAATGTTCTGAATAGGAGCCTAGATTGTTCAAGAAACTTCGGAAGGTGCTTAAAAGAAAAAGGTGCTTAAAAGGTTGCCATTTAGGTTTTTAGAAACTATCGTTTTGTCCCTTTTCTTTCGGTACTCAGTATATCGTAGCTTGGTGTATGGTAACCATGCCCATAACGACTCTCTGTGTGGCCTTAAATGAATTTTCAGATTCGTGTTCACAATTCGGGCCAATTTACGGCAGGAAGTTTCGAACACAGAAACTCCCGTGGTCAAGAGGAATCGGCCTGTTTGGATTTCATCCCCGATCATGGGTGGTCAGGAATACGGAGCGAAATAGGCCGATACCCTTGATGGAAGTGGAGTATAAAGGGACCAACTCCGAAGCAGAGATAACTAGAGATGACGAGATATGACGAGAAACTGTTAGAGACACCGAGATGCTGGTGGATTTTTGACGACTGTACTGTCGTGTAACGTTCATTCGATTTTTGTACATATTTATCTATTCTACATTTTTATGATACTATGTTAGGGCTTCTAATAAAAACCTTAACATCATCCCAATTCTCAGTGTGACCGATTGTCAGCGTTATCATCTACGCTGGCTTTAGTTGTGGACCACCATACCACGATATTTTTCACATACCCCTTCCATAAACAGGTGAAACCATCTTTTCACGTCCGCTATTGGCAATGAGATGCTTGGGGTGGATGTTATCAAGTTAGCACTTTCGGATTGGAGGCACTGCAGTGTGAAATTGATCGGTCGCGATGTTTGCAGTCTAGCCGCTGTGGCCGATTTCTGAGCAGCTCATTTCAGGACATCCACCGGACAAAGTTGGGTCTCATCCTTAAAAATTCGGAATTTTATGCTGGTGCGGGATTTGTTAAGCGAGATTATAGAAGGACTCCTTGGTAAAATTTGTAACGCACACCTTGTGACTTGTGAACAGAAGGAGCGGGTTACTATTCCAAACAAATGATGGTTATTTTTAAGGGGCAAATAAGGAACTCTAAATTAAACAAAACAAAAGTTATTTGAGAGAGAATTCCTTCACCTAAAATAATATAGTAAATGAAACATTTAAATAAAAAAAGACAACTCTGTTTTGGATTATAAGAAATTTGTCCTTGTCAAATTAATAAAGAAGAAGATGAACTCTGCAGCATCCTCCTCTAAAAGTTAGGCTCGATTTGGAATCCGCAAACCTGGCGTAATATCCAGTCTGTAGGAATATTTGTTGTTGTTGACCGACAGCAACATCAGATCAAGGCCATTATAGGCTATTGGGCTGAGTGATGCGGCTCCGATTTTAAGTTAGCACCACAAGGGTCGGAATGTCATTTTGAACCGAGTCAAGTGACGAGACCGCTACACTTGACCCCGCACCTCCAGAGGTAAATTTTGAAAACTTGGAGGACATTGCAGCCACGACAGATTTTACGTGAACCAACCGCCATTTGCGAACACGGCGGTGGATTTTGTCAGCGACGAGCGTCGAACCAGAGATGTTCAGATCACTGGCCCGCTGCTTTTGCCAACCGGGCCACCGCACCCGGGAATATTTAGTTTTTGTGATAACATTTAGAAAAATCAAATAAAAAAAGAAATATGTCTTCTCGAATGGCGGTAGTACTCAAATAGCTCGTTTAAATAAATCCCTTTAAAATATTGCACAAGGAAACTGCAACAGGAGCTTCTTTAAACTGCGTATCTGAAGAAATTTCAATTAAATTTGCAGATAGAAATCCTTTTGCTTTTCTTTCCATTTTAATAGATTTTAAAAATTGTGTACAGTAATAATCGAAGGGATTCACATTTGGAAAATACTCATAGCTTTTCAGAAGTTTAAGAGAGTATTTTTTGTATCATTGCCGATTTCCTCCTTTCAAGCCAGTTCAGATTCTTGAAGAAAATCACTATGAATCGAAAAGTAGCAAATGGTATTTTGTTCGACAGCTAAACATTAAAGGTTATTAAACACTCTTTTTCTTTTCTTTTTTTTTGGGGGGGAGGGGGGGGGGTAACCCCGAGTTTCTCAATACACGTTTTGGAAAACTTTGATCTAGAATTAACAATAGAGAATTCAAAGCTTTTTAATTTAATAATATTTTGTCTAATATCAGAATTTAAGTATTTTAAAAATTGAATCAGAGATAGACAAAGCATAAAATATGCATTTGTGTTTAGAAAATTAAAAGAGCTCAGTAAAAGAAGTCTACAGTTTTCCCTTTAAGTGGAAAATCAATTAATCATACGTTTAGCTATTTTCTAAAAATTGCAATAAAATTATTTTAAATTCGGTACTAACGAAACTTTTTGCGGTACTAACCGGTACTAACGGAGTCCTAACGAATGAGGTATGTTTGGATCAAAATTCGCTTAGGTGCGGGGCTGGTGAAATGTACGTTATTTATTTCTAAGGATTTATACATTCCAGTTACATCTATACAGTATTGGTATATATAGCAGTCCTTTATGCACTTTGTGCAACCAGAACTTTGAGATGGACAAAGATCATTTACTAAGTTGTTCTTCATTGAACGAAGAAAACTTATACAGTCGATATTGGCGGGCTAGGGAGTTGATGCAATTGACATCCAGCGACTGATTTTCTTTCATGTTTATGTATTTCATATTTGCCGTTTTGATGCAATTATTGTTCTTCTCTAAGTTATTGTTTTTGTATTGTTCAGCTGTTTTATTTTTGTTTAAATGTTCAAATCTCATGCATCTTAGATGCATGGGAGCCAATGATGTACAATCAAGTGCTTTTGCAATAAAAAAAGAACAAAAAAACATTCCAGTTAACAAAGTTTACTGTATTCTGTTAATGTATTTATAATATTAAATTCTCCGTGTTTAATAAATTGGGATAAAGAGCATCATTGATGTCTTTTACGAGAGCCCAGATGCGGGATGTCCTGAAACATCCCAGATATTTATTACCTTCGATGTAAACCTTCTATAACTCTATCTCTTCTTCCATGTCAGTGATGGAGATGGTGGGTCCCCAACACCGAACCTTCGTCGGCATCGTGATCCAGCTGGGGTGGAGCTCCGGTTTCTTTTTCCTAGCTTTCATCGGCTACTTCTTCAGACACTGGTTCTGGTTCCAGGTGGCCATTGCCGTACCCTTATTTCCTCTCGCCATCGCCTTCATGTGAGTATCAGTGACCGACAGAGATACATTTTTTCACTAATGCAGATAGGATTGTTTCCAACATCTCCTCCGTTGGGAGATTCGCAAAGTAGCGGTAGGTTTCCAAATGCAGTAAACTACTGATGCTTTGCATAGGAACCAAAACGAAATTTATGAAATGTTTGATTTTTGCAACCCTTGTGCAACATTAAACTCTGGACTTTTATTATTTTACTTTGTTTAGTTTTTATGACAGAGATGTTTTCTAATTTTTAAAAATGTGCATATAAACTCTCTTTTTATGTAACTCTATGCAATTACTATGAAAGAACGTGAATGAGTCTAAAAGAATATCTTTTTCCAGATTCGTCCCCGAATCTCCTCGGTGGCTGCTCATGCACAATAAAGTGGACCGTCTCAAGAAGTTGATCCTCTCTGCTACCAAGACAAATGGCAACGAGTTTAAGGGAGACATAGACGACCTCATCAAGAAGCTCGACAAGGTGAGAGACAGTTCAGTGCTTTCTAGAGCTCGAGTTGCTTGGTGGATTTTCATGGCATACAGTCATATTATGCCACACGCGAACTAAACAGACAGAGAGCTACTGGTTAACCCCGATTCCAAATGGTCACAAACATTCGTGCCAGTCGATTGAAAGCCAACGCCCTAAGCAATACGGCCCATCGTCCTGATCTTTAAGTCAGCAATTTACTTTCCGTGTAATTGTTTTATTCTTTTGCAACGTTGCTACAAAACAGCTGCGTAGACAATTTACTTTATTCCATAAATTTGAGATATCTTTTCTGTAATACTGGCAAAATAAAATGCTTTGTTTCATAGGCTTCCTTTGCAACGCTGTTTCAGAATCGCTAAGTGGCTAATTTACATTGTTGCAAAAGTTAAAATGGTTCATTGCACAAATACACTCATGTCCATAAATTAAGGATAATGCCAGCTCCGGCAAATAAAGCAAACGTGACTTATTCATAAAGCCCATTTATTAAACAAAAGATAACGAAGAAAAAAGAGGGTGTATGTATGATACCATTCATAAAAACTACGATTTTTGTTCCCTGGAGCAATTGTAAAAAATATCTCCTTTACAAAAACTTAATATTACAGGGTTGGTATGATGGTTACTACATTGTATGTCTCCCATGCGATGAAATACTGTCCGTACAACGCCTAGGCATGCTGAGTATCAAATTATCGAGCTGATCTTGGGGAAGATTACTCCACTCAGCAATCATTGCTCTCCCAGGTATGTAGAAAGTCCACCTCCACATGTAGGAGGTGGTAGACGGGCTGCAACTCGTCGTCCAAGCATGTCCCTCACATGCTCTATCGGATTCAAGTCAGGTGAGAATGCTGGCCATTCCATACGGGTGATATCCTCAGATTGAAGGCATTCGTTTACGATGTTTGCTCGGTGAGGACGGGCGTTGTCATCCATAAACACAAATTCTGCGCCCATGGCACCCCTAAACAAACGTACATGTTGTTCCAGAATGATGTCCCGGTAAATGTGGTCGTTCATGGTTCCGATTTCAACATGCAGATCTGTTCTGGAGCCCAGTATAATTCCACCCCAAACGAGCAATCCTGCATCACCGTAACGGTGTCCTTCAATGATGTTGTCTTGGTGATAACGGGTACCTGGCGTTCTACATATGAAAGTCCGACGTGAATCAGACTGCAAGCTAAACCTGGACTCGTCGGAAAACATCACACAAGCCCACTGTGACGATGTCCACATTGCATGTTCTCTACTCCAGGCTAATCGCTGCCGACAGTGAGCCGTGAGCGGAACACATCTGACAGGCCTGCGAGCATATAGACCAATATTTCCCAAAGGTCTGTACACGGTTTACCTTGAAACTGTGGTACCCATGGCTGCAGATAGATGACGAGACAGGTCGGATACTGTGCTCCGTCTGCTTCTTTTGGCAGTTACTGCCAAATTCCTGTCTTCAGTCGGCGTTGTAACTCGGGGGCGACCTGTACTGTAACGTCTACTGACATTTCCATCATCTAGGAATCGTTGCCAAAGCCTAGAGATGACACTTTGGGCAATTCCAAGTTTCTCGGATACTTCCATCTGAGTACGCCCACATTCCAGGGGCCCGATAATTCTACCTCGTAAAAAATCCTCCACATGCGACCTCTGTGTCATAACTATTCGGTTATGGCACTGAGCGGCCATACTAACCATGTAATATTAAGTTTTTGTAAAGGAGATATTTTTTACAATTGCTCCAGGGAGCAAAAATTGCAGTTCTTATGAATGGTATCATACATACACCATCTTTTTTGTTCTTTATCTTTTGTTTAATAAATGGGCTTTATGAATAAGTCACGCTTGTTTTGTTTCTGAACCTTTATTTGCCGGAGCTGGCATTATCCTTAATTTATAGACATGAGTGTTGTGGCGTCACGGTTAAAGTTTAGGCTAGTCTCTGAGGCGTTGCTAAAAATTACTACTATGGGATCCATAACATAGCAAAAACAGAGTCCTAATTAAAAAACGAAAGGCAATTTTTTAAAACAAAAACGTAACGAGGAAATTTATTTACAAACAGAACATTAACTTAACATTTAAGGTTACAACATATTCAATTTAACTCCGTGTAGATTTACAACGTACGGAGCCTATAAAACACACGTCCGTACAGGCCACGTTCTAACTAGCGTCTCCCCGCCAGACAGGTGGTCGGCAATCGCTGGTGACAGTTCCTTCGTAACTTTATTGCATTCCACAATCGTTAGGACGACAGCTTTACTGGCTGCATCTGTCGGAAAACGTTTTTTAATCCCCTCACGTGTTCAAAGCTGGTGGAAACTCGCCGAACTTTTTCCTTGAAAAACACGCAGCTGTGTTTCAAGCACTTGTGGGGTCTTGGGAAAAAATAAGACCATACATCCAGTACGCTACACTGTAAATTGGTTCATTCATTCGTTGCACAGATATCTCATCTGCAATATCGTCAAATTAACGGCTTTGTTAAGCTGGCATTAGACGACCAAATTATAGAGTCTACGGGGAAATAAAGGCAAAAGTCGACCACCCTGTTTTAGCTCATTCGATGGGAAACTTTTTGCTTACCGATTACTTTGCATGCCTTTTCTTCAGCCGGGTAACTCTTCCCTATCTGGTGACGTAGTTTGAAAACACGTCATGAGAATTAGGAAGTACGTTGATTTGTCCGAAAGAAAGCATATCTAGAGGCTTATCTGCTTACATAACTTTTTTTTATTAATATCAAAATCATCGCTTTTAACAACTATGTTTATATCAAGGGAGCGATGATGATTCACCCGTATGGTGCTCCCAGTTAAAAAGTAGTCAACAATTCCCACGGTATACAACGCGAATGTTTAAGGACTTAGCGCCTCCGCATTAGGAAAAAAAACTGTTTATTTTTGGAGCTAATGTGCATACTCTATTTTTTTATATCTCTTTGTTTCTAGATGAGTACGAAAGAAAATAAAAGCACCATCGTGGACCTGTTCCGAACACCGAGGTTGAGATGCAGAACATTCAACATGATGTACCTTTGGTACGTATAACGAATAGAAATTTATCGGCTACAGTTGTTTTCGAAATTTTTAAGAGGGAAGACGAAAAAAATGACAGTTTATGTTTCCTTCATTAGGGCCTGTTCACATAGGAGTCCGTTGCGTTGCGTTAAGGAAAAGATGACGTTGAGACGAAAATAAACCAATCATAGGCGTTAAAAATTTCATTGCTAATCGTTTGGAGGCCTATGATTGGTTTATTTTCGTCTCAACGTCATCTTTTCCTTGACGCAACGCAACGGACTCCTATGTGAACAGGCCCTTACTGTGATCTAGATCCAATTCAAAATCAAAATATGACACGGTGCAGTTCATAGAATAATTTAGCTTACAACTGCATAAATAATATGAAGCACCCTGAATCACTGCAAGTCTAACTCGGCTGTAGAAATGCGTAAGGTTCCAATGAAAGTATTGCTTTCGAATGATTAACTGAAGTAAGTTCAAGCGAATACGAGAAATAAGTACTAGCTTTTATTTTATCAGTTTTTCGCTCACTAGCATCTGTTTGACATTCCGGGGGAGGGGGATCAAGATTCATCGAAACACTTGAGATGATAGTGAGCAAAAATTGCTAATCTGTGTCACTCTAATTCTTTTATATGCTTGGGAAAAGTTTGGGTAAACAGTGAGCCACTTGCAGTGACGAATCACCTCACAGAGGCAAGAAGCGAGCGCTTGGAGCTCTCTGTTGTCAAGGGACTCTGAAAGTTAACAGCTTCAATAGGTATTACATTCTGCGATTTTTCTATTAAGTAATAAATTGATTTCATAGAATCATTTAGTACAATGAAAGTTCGCTAGCCGGTCACTCCTATTCGACAGCTACCCCTCTAAACGGCGATATTTTGTTCACAACCGATTCAAGACTCCATAGAGACAATGTTTAAAGAAACTTCTTTTCGTCGGCCACTTTTTTTTTCGGAACCATTACTGACCACCACATAGAAGATTCACTGTATTAAGAACCAAGGGGCCTCAAACCTAGGTTGCGTTTGGGACCCTCCAAATGTTTGATCCACCACTGACCACTTATATTGATACAGTGATAGAAAAGTGCTAGTCGGTTAAACAAGGAGCTTTCTTCGTTATGCAGATTTGCTTTTTAAATTCTGAATAGCGGAAAATATCAACGACATATGTTGTGATCGTAGTCTAATGATAACGGCTATTCTGATAAGTCAGAGTCAATCGAAACCATTTTAAAAAATAGATGGCACGGATAAGGCAGTTCTTTTAAATGTCATTCATTCAGTTGTATGTTCTCTCAGAATTCCATTCCATTTCCAGTCGACATGGAGCACGAGATTCAAGCAAGATGATTATTCCCAATATCATTAAGAAGTTGGCAGCGACTTCAAGCGTGAAGCAGGAAATGATCATTCTCGGCGTTTAGATGTTATAATGTAATCTGAGAAAATAGTACATGAATTAAGACTGGCATAACAGGGAAATGTTGTCTTACTTCCAGAGAGCATGAAAGCCAAAATGAATGCTTTAATCGCAATACTACTGTTAGTTAGAAAAATGAGAATTGTTCCTCACTCTACGTGTATTGAAAGATGACGGTAGCGTTTCAAAAAAACGACCAACCAAGGTATCTATTAAATTTCAGGTTTTGCTTATTCCGTGTACCTTCGATCTCGTAAAGAGATGTGTTCAGCTGGATGTTGAACGTAGCACAATTTTTACTACACAATGACCAATAAATTTTCCTTTTTGATTGCGAGAAAGTATCTTAAGTAATAAATAATATTTAATTATAGTATTTAGAACAAAGGAGCCTCAGAACTAGATTGCGCTTGAGGCCCTCAAAATGCTTCATCCGCCACTGACTCTTCTTTCTCTTTTTATCATAGGCTAGTGAACGCCTTCGTGTACTACGCTCTGTCTTTCAACACCAACGACCTTTCTGGTGACCCTTACGTCAACTTCCTGCTTGCCGGGGCGCTCGAGTTCCCCTCATACGCCGCCCTCTATTTCTCCATCAATCGTTTCGGGAGGAGACCCACTCTAGTCGCTCTCATGATTTTGGGGGGCACGATGTGTCTCGGCTTGATCACCATACCCGTGGGTAAGAACATCTCTCTCTCTCACTCACTCACTCTCTGTTGCCAAAATCATGGCGTGTGTGCCATATCTACTCTTGGGCTTCTCATACCGTAAGGGCTCTGATGGTATGCTTCGTCAGAGTAGATGTATAAATGTCATGCCAGTTAGTAAAACTTCTATTAACTTTAAATGAAGAAATTTGTAAGGTATACACAAGATTCGATTCACAAGAATCGAACTTTTGAGTGAATGAATTAAAGAAGCTGCTTGGGATATGGTAATTTCGGCATACGCGCTTAGTATAAATACCATGCAGCGTCATTAATAAAAAAGAAGGTGGTTAGGGTTGAAGAAGGTTGTTAAAGTTGATAGATAAGCGATAGGGAGCTACGAGGTATGCAGCTCCAGTACTATCCTGAGCTAGTGCTTAGGGGGCCCGAAGTTTACGTGGCAGTACTGCTGGTTTGACTTACTGTTCGTGAGTATTGAAAATATATTGTTCTTGAAAGCTGTATTTATATATTCCGTACAAGTAGTACGTATGCTTATTACTGTAAAAGCAAATTCTATATGTGCAACGAATTCAATAAACATTGTTTCATGTATAAACTGTGTTTGCATGAAAATCATTTAGAGTACCACTTCAAATTATATACACCCAAGTCTGGGTAGAAGTGAGCTAAATTCTCTATAAATTAACCATGAGTAAAATAAACATAGTTCAGTATAGTACATAAGGTTAACAACAGCCCCAAAACTACGTTCCTAACATTGCGGCATACACACTATGGCTCCCGTGCATATTTGTATCGACTCCCTTTAATAGCAGAGTCATTAGCCGTCATGTTGGTTCTGGCGTCATCTCTGGCAGCAAATCTGCACACTGCTAGTCTACTCCAGTGTGATATTTGGCCGAATGAACGGGTAAGAAATACCAACAGGACAGATACTTGAAACAGTAAGCAAACAAGGCAAATCTACACCAATGACTGGCAACAAGTACAGTAACCACCGCTTATAGTGATCACTGGTTATAAGAATCAACCGTTTATAAGAATCAATATCGCGAAAACAAAAACAAATGAATTATTTCCATGTTAAAATTTTCGCTTTAAAGAATCAATCTACCGGTTTTAAGAATCAGTTTACACTCTTCTCTTTCCTTTCATTTTTTCAAAAAAGCTACTTAAACCCTCAAAAGGCACGAAGTTCTTTTTTTTTTTTTTAAGAAAGATTGATAAGATGGGATGGAATATAGTCGTAAAATTCACCCCTTTCTTTATTAGACATAACATAATAGTTTCCCCTTAAACGCTTTACCACAACACTGTCCTATTAGCTTGACCCGGGGGCAACTTTACCCGTCCGAGTAAATCTTCGTCTGAGACTTATAAGTATTGAAAGAGGTATAAACAGCCTTCTGAAAACTTCATTACGTCAAACTACCGTAGAAAACTTTTTCTTGCTCTCTTCCTGTAGTTGAAATGTTAAAACTGTTAAGCAGGTATGTTGTAACTTGTAACAAATATCGTATTTTTTTCTTCTCTTACTATAATCATGTGTATCTACTTATAGGTTTAAAAATTAAGTTCTATTTTTAAAACTATAAAAAATAATTTTAATAAAAGATAGTTAATGTAAATTAAAGAGTATTTTATGGTAAATTATCTAATATATGTATATATAGGTGTGTGTGTTCCTGTCCAAAAACCTAAATTTCGGTTATAAGAATCAAAAACAGTAATAACAAACGTGATTCTTATAAGCGGAAATCACTGTATTTTATAGTCAAAGATGCTGACAACCTTGGTCAAGTCCGTGTAATCTGCCTGCCACTGATATCAGAAAATTGGGTTTTCAAACAAAAACACAGTATTTAGCGATTTTGAATGTCTAGTGCTGGAACCTTCGACGGTCATTGCTTCTCGGTTAAAGATTCTTTTAACTTGCTGTTAAAAGTTGTATTTTAAGCAGGAAATCGTTCTCTAATCTGCAGTTCTCATTTTACGTCATCGGTGACCAATCCAAATA
This sequence comes from Dolomedes plantarius, assembly GCA_907164885.2. NCBI lineage: Eukaryota > Metazoa > Arthropoda > Arachnida > Araneae > Dolomedidae > Dolomedes > Dolomedes plantarius. The sequence goes on along the minus strand of OU015491.1, from coordinate 3,238,334 downwards.
TCTTCGTGCTCTAACATTTTTTTCTACCAACGCCCGATTGGAGGCTACACCATGTAATTGCGCAGGATTTTTCGAGAACTGGCGACAAGAATAATTACAAGATAAAAAGACTTTTTATATACCATGTTTTTAAATTTTCTGTTGAAAAGAAAAATGTAATTTACGTGCAGCTTCTTCATGAGCTGCAAACGAATTCGCATCTTCCACAGTTAATTATGGATTTCAAAATTATAAATTATAATCTATAATTTGATGGGAAAAAATCAATGAATTTCGCAGAGAAAATATCGCAAATAGCACGTGGGCATAAATAAAAATTATCCCATTGTAATGAAAATGTAATATGCTTGGTTCACTATTACGTTAATAGATGGCGCCTGTAGCGCAGTTAATTTTGGCTCCAGACGCTTTTGTCCGCCAGACGCTTTTTACGTAATGGATTTTAAAATATGGAATAAATATGGCTATATTGAATAAATATGGCTAAAAGTATTAAAATAATGCACTGTCATCGTGTTCTGAGCTATTCTAAAAGTTTCAAATGTCTAGCTAGTCGGGAAGTTAGTTAAAAATCGATTGCAAGATTTGTACTGGAACAAGAACACACAGAAACAAGAAAGCGAGTTGATAAAAACATGGTAAAAATAGCCGAAACCGGTTAGTAACTAAAACGTGAAGACAGTATCGTAAGATATGTCAACAATTAAAAGGGCATCTACCTCAACCTATAACACAATGTTAGTTTGTGCATCGCTAAAGCTGCTCTTGTGGAACCTAGTGGTTAGCGCGTTAAGATTCAGCACTGAGAATTCTCGGGTCGAGTCCCGATAAGCGCTACTGAATGCTCTCGTCTACGCCGCGTATGGGCATTTATATATGTTGGTCTGAAAGCCCCTCCGTAGGCTTTGTAGGGGTCAGAGGAGGGTACGAGGCACCCAGATGTCATCCATAAGGGTGTTCGGTCCAAATTGGGGGTGGCACCAGGGGGTGATGATAGCTCACCTATACGTTGTTTACCTGACAAGCAGTCAAACATGTTGTGGTGTAGGATGGGTGAATGTAGACAAAGTGCCTGCCGCATTAGTGGAAAACAAATATAGTCATTGAAATAAGGCAGTGTTGCCAACCTGTACGAAGCGCCTCCTCCTAGCGCCATCTCGAAATCCCCCTGTTTCCCCCTAACACCAACTTGAGATCACCCTAGACCTTCCTAAAAGGAATTCTGGTTCCAAATAGGCATCCTGTTGGAGAGATATAAATAGAAAATACACACTTACATAATGAAATGAAGGTTTATTTACATTTCACATATGTATGGAACTTATAATCTAATAAAAGAAAACGCGTCTCGGTTGTACAAAATATTAAAAAATGTTCCCCCCACAAAATTCCCCTAAAAAAAACCCCTTTTCATCTAACTTACCCCTAAATTTAGGGGGAAAACCCCCAAGTTGGCAACACTGAAATAAGGTTACTTCTTAAAATGCGACCTAAACTAAATCGTGATTATTTTTATATGAAGGAGTATTCAAGGCAAAAAAAAAAAATATCCTAGCCTACCTTTTGTGTGAATTCTAAGAAATCATCACCTTTGCAGCCTTTCAATTGGCGGAGAAGCGACAAATCCGGAAGTCTTTTTTTTTTTCTTTCTCCGAATTTGAGGCTTGTGGGTCAAACGTGGTGAGCGAAAGAGAAATGCGACAAGAAAAAAAAAAAATCTCCGTGTTCCTAAATAAAAGAGAGTGACAGGCACTGGGCCCATTAAACGCTATGAGTTTGCAAACCCGTTTGCGTAATCCCTCGTACTCGAAAAACAAAGAGTTGTTTCTGCTGAACAACAGCCAACATTTCTCTCGATCAGAAAACAAGTGTAATACAGGATTGAGGACAAATTGCGTTTCATCTTGCAAACATTTTTGTGAGTCGAAATCCTTTTGGAGTTTCATTCTTTGCTTGCTGTTAGGTCTCCCAGATGCGAATTTCAAATACGTACATGGATCTTGCAACCGAGGGCGGGGCTAACCGTAACGGCCAATGATCGCGAGCGCAGGCTTTCTGTTTTCAAAAGCACATGAAGATAACTTTGAATGTGAAGTAAGAGCGAATATCCAGGATGAAGAATCATTTTCTGCCTGGGTGAAAAATTTTTTGGACTGTTATACTGACAATTCATTATATTTCAATTGGGTATTTTTGGAGATTGTCAAAATTTAATTGAACCTTTTCAAAACATATCCAACATATTCTACTTTTTTCAATAGTAATTCCTTTGTAGGGATTACTATTTATGATTGATTAATTTTAGAATGGTTCTTAGTGTTTTCAAATTAAAAGTCCAAACATAAAAGTTTCAAAGTCCAAATGCACGCGTAGTAAAGAACAAGTGCTCATTGGCTGTTACGATTAGCCCCGCCTTCGGTTGCAAGATCCATGTACGTATTTAAAATTCGCCTCCCGGATCAGCCAATTTATACACCGTGGGTTAAACTGTTTAGAGCTCCCGTTCAAGAATTGTTTAACGTTTAAGAGGACTAGGGACCTTCCACCACGAATTTTTTAAATTTCCAACTTTTAATTCTATGTACAGAATGAGAATAAGTAATATTCTCTTTCTCTACATTGAGGACCATTAGATATAAGGATTTTTTTTTGGCAGATTAATGCCCGTTTTTCAAATTTTTTTAAAAAAATGCTAGAATTTATCAAAATGCTCCATGCCCTTTTCCTACCTTTTAAAAACCATAAACTTTTTAATATAAGTTTACTGTGCATATACAAACATAATTGGGCATTGATTTTTTGTATGAATGAATATATATATATATATATATGTGTGTGTGTGTGTGTGTGTGTGTGTGTGTTGTTTCAAAGAATGATGCATAGTTTTGTGGAAAACACTTTCATTAACAATCTGAGAAATTTGGAGGAAATGAGAAGAAAACGAATGCGCCTGAAGCGTTTTGAAAAATGCTAGCATTTTTGAAGAATTTTTTTTTTTAAACGCAGGTCTTATTCTTCCCCAAAATACTTATTTGTGGATTCTAAGTGTCACCAATGAAGCGGAAAAGAATATAAATTATTCTTATTTTGTATATAGAGTGAAATATTGAAAAGAAAAATACGAGGTTAAAGGTCCCTTTTTCCCTGAAGTTAGAAATTCGACACATTCGAATCAGTTTGGTTTTCAAAAAATTTTTAAATGTGTTTTTTAAAATATGTCTGAACACTTGGCTTATGCTGAATTTGAAAGGGAAATCTCGTCTCTTTTAATGACAAAAATTAGATACTGGGAATCTCATAGAATTTTTTCCTTCCCACAAGGATACTCACCAATGCAAAGCAGACATACAGGGAAAAACATTTTTATCATTCGACAAAAAATATCTGTGTACCTTCGAAAGAGATTTTTCAAAATAATTGTAATGAAAATTATTATAACTTTTGCTTTTGTTTTCACGTCGTCGTTTTAGAATGATACACGATTTAAATCACAAGAAATCATGCAAGTAAAACAATCGGCTGTTCTATAAAAATTATTATAACTTTTGTTTTTGTTTTCACGTCGTCGTTTTATAATGATACACGATTTAAATCACGAGAAATCATGCAAGTAAAAGAATCAGCTGTTCAGTAAAAACATTATTTTTCCTCGAAATAAAAAGGCTGAACAACAACTACTAGTAAGAAATGAATACTTTTTCAAAACATTTTATAAGTTGGAAAGAAACTAGTATTTAGGTATTTTGGAAACTGGTTAACTATGATTTTAACTTTATGAGGTTCATTCTAAAAAGATTACGACATGACTTGATTCGCATAAGACGCAATATATCGGGTCCAAACCTGAATTAGCCAAGGTTATTTTAAAGTGAAAGTAAAACAGGAATGGGCAAAGTAAAGTCGAAATTGAGAGGGTGTGGGCAGGGACTTTTCATCGCATTGGTAAATAGGGACCCCCTGATGCTAGGGGGCCCCCAAACTGTTCTCTTTAAAGGGACAAAGGACCTTCAACCTTGAATTTTTTTATGAACAACTTTTAACTCTATATACAGAATGAGACTAATTAATAATCTTTTTTACTATGTTAGACCCTTAGAATTCAAAATATGGATTTTTTGGCAGAATTATTCCTATTTTTCAAAAAAAATTTCAAAAATGTTACCAGTTTTCAAAATGCTCATTGCGCTTTCCATATCATTTAAAAACCTTAAAATTTTTAATATAAGCTTACCATTTATATGTAAACGTAATTGCGCTTTGAATTTTTTTTGTATGAATCTAACGCCATAAATATATATTTGTATTAATCTGTCTGTCATTTTTTTATGTTTTTGCATGCTTTTACATTATTTAACTGTCTATAAATTTGAAAAATATTTGTGGTTTCAAAGAATAATGCATAGTTTTTTTACAAACAATTCAATTAACAATCCTCAGAAATTTGGGGAAAATCAGAAGAAAATTAATGGGCATGGAGCATTTTGAAAAATTCTAGCATTTTTGAAGAATTTTTTGAAAAACAATTTTTTGATTACAAACCCGTCCGACGGGTTTGTAATCAGTTGCGCCGTGTGCGTGACTCCATTCAATTACATAGGTTGCGACTCATCACGGAATGGTTTGTGATTTGAGTCAGTTATCAGTTTCTTTTGAGTTGCTCCGTGTGCAGACGGCCTAACTTCCTGACTAGCTAGACGTTTGAAACTTTTAGAATAGCTCAGAACACGATGACAATGCATTATTTAATACTTTTAGCCATCTTTAAGCATTATTGAATTCATTTTGAGTTAATTTTGTTTTGTAGACTGGTGCAGCCATCTATCGGCCGAGACGGGAACGAAAAGTTAAACGCGAGTTAACTCCCAATTAACTTCATTTCTTTCAAGCTGATGGGATAATTCATCCAAAAATTTTTTAAAATGTATTTATTAATACATAGAATTGTCAAGTTTGTATGATTCAACAGAAAATTTAAAAACATGGTATATAAAAAGTTCTTTTTATCTCGTAATTATTTATTCTTTTATTTAGTCAGTCAATCAGTAAATATTTTTTGGCCATTTCTATTAATGATGTAGTTAAGTGCATTTTATAAATTTTTCACGAGAGGGATATTTAGATATGTATTATTGATTCAAGTAAATGGTTCCTCGATATAGATTTGTAAATGGAAGTTGATTTAAGCAAATGTTTAAAGTGAAGAGTCTTAAAATTTTACTAAATTTTTAATTTATAAGAAATGAATAAAATTTGAGTTTGGTTTTTTAATCTACAATCGTGTCTGTCATATATTTGAGTAATCATTTGTGAATTTCTGTTAGCCATAGGATCTAGATTATATGTTTTCATCTCAGGAAATCAGCAGCATGCGAACCACTATACGAATAAATGAAAAAAATGTGAATTTCGAACTCTTCCAAATTCATAAAAAATAAGTTAATAAATATATATAATTAAACCTTACTTTCCCTACTTAATACAACACATGCAGTTCAAAGGAATATAGAGACAACTGACTGTCCTGTGAAAGTTATTGCACATTCACAGGCTGACACGGGATGTTCCTGCCCACACTGGACAGCAAGCTGATTGTAGGGTTGTAGCAAGCATATTTCCCGCGGGGTTTACATTTAATCGCAAGACTGGTAGCGCGTCGTCATCCTTAAGCTATGTCCACACTTTTGCGCTATCTGGTTCGATTTTGCTTCCGACTTGAGGTTCGTCTTCCCTTTCGACTTGCTTTTAGCCCATGCTTCCCGGCATGCCTCTAGACGCATTCGATTTGCTGTACACACTTGTTCGACAGTTCATGCCTCACGAGATGGAAGAGTCGGACGGTTACTGCTGCTTCGTTTCTTGTGATTTCGCAGAGTTTATAAGGTGATCACTATTTTTGCGTAAAGCAACAAGAAATGTGCAACAAGTATAGATTACAATTTTGGTTCGGTGCTCTGTATATAAATATGTATGTATAATCCCTCTACTTGCATATTTATCATTCATTCATATATATATATATACAGTCGGACCTCTATTTAACGAAGTCGCTAAATTCCCCCAAAAAGTTCGTTATATGGAAAATTCGTTAACTAGAGATTTACCTTTTAACATACGTTAAACTACACAAAACAGATTTTAAATTCATAAACACTAAATACTATTAATAAAAGTAATTGATCGCACCTTTATTTTGTAAATTAATGTCTATTTGTTTTATATATCTTATCCATCAAACAGAAATGTGAAAGGAAAACAAGAATAAAACAAAACATTTTCCGGGAATACACTGTATTTTCAATTTAAAAAAATTATATTAAAATTAATGAATTTTAATGAAATTATCGCATTCAATAAAACAAGTAATTTTATGCATACATTACCACATGCGTCCTTAAATTTAATTACTGATAAAGTCTGTTAATTTTGTCTGAGTTTTTTGTTTGAAAAAGCGTTTTCTCTCATAATACTTCACTCATCTTTGAAATGCACCAAAAACCCCTTCAGGCGTATTAAAAGCGTAACGTAAAAGCGTGAACGAAATTAAAAGCTTGAAAACTTGGTGATTAATATTTCTCGAATTCTTGGTTAATATTTCTTGAATTTTCTTCTTGACGCTTACTAAAGACGCTTCTGTAGGACAAGCCAAGGAGTCAGGGAATTAGACAATATTACGGCGGCCGCGGCTTTCGCCTATACCTGGTAAAACCTGGAGACCAGTCGCCGCGTAGCAATACCTGCATACTCGCGCGATGGTCATGCACCTGTTCGGTCAACCTTTAGCTTACGGGGCACATTTTTACGATTCCCTCTTTAGAATGGCCATTAAGGGGGTTATATATATATATATATATATATAATATATATATATATATATATATATATATATATATATATATATATATATATATATATATATATATTTATATATATATATATATATATATATATATATATATATATATATATTTATATATATATATATATATATATATATATATATATATATATATATATTTATATATATATATATATATATATATATATATATATATATATATATATATTTATATATATATATATATATATATATATGTATATATATATGTATGTATATGTATATATATATATATATATATATATATATATGTATGTATATGTATATATATATATATATATATATATATATATATATATATATATATATATATATATATATATATATATATATGTATATATATATATATGCATATATGTATGTATATATGTATATGTATATATATATGTATATATATATATATATGTATATATATATACATATATATATATATGTATGTATGTATGTATGTATGTATGTATTATATATAAATATATTGATATTCATTCTTGGGCCCCTTATTAATGGGATACATGCCCCGTAAGGAAAAGGTTAATTAGTACGGGCCTTGGAGCCGGACGGACAGTACAACTGGGGCAACCCTAAGGAGTGAGGGTGCTTAATGGTGTCTTTCCACAGGCCAACCCTGGGTGGCGACCGCCCTGTCGCAGGCCGGCAAGTTCTGCGTGACAGCCTCCTTCGGCCTCCTGTACCTGTATACCGGTGAGCTGTTCCCGACGGTGGTGAGGAGTGCGGCCCTGGGATCCTGCTCCACCACGGCCCGGATCGGATCCATCGTCGCACCCTTCTCCAGGGAGATGGTGAGTACCAGCAAAAACCTCCCTTTCCTTGGAAACTCAGCAAAATAAATGATCTGGCAATTAGGCTTGGGCGATGTATCGATAACATCGTGAAAAACCGGCGTGAAGCCCACACCGGTTTAATGAATTTAAAAACATCGTAACATCGCGGTTTCTCGGTGTCACAGACCTAGCGGTGTGCGCATACGCGCGATTTCCCTATGTCACAAATTGTTGTTTAAACCTGTAAGTGCGTTTTTCTGCATGATGGGTTTTTCCCCATTTCTCGTCTTTAAATTGTCATAAGTCAAGAACCGTTAAAGATAAATGGTTGAAACTTGTAACATGTCTTTTTCGACTATTTTACTTTAACTTTAATTCAGAAAATTTGAAAAAAAATATTTACTTTTGAAAATATGATTTTTTAAAAATAAGTTACATAATTTTTTAAAAAATTTTTCATCTAAATATTTTTAATTTTTTTTAAAAATTAATATTTTAAAAATGGTGAATCAAAACTAAAACTTATATATTTCTGTTTAATCAAATGAAAAAATTTTGAAATTCGACGTATAATATTTCGAGTTATAATGATTTTAAATTACTCCACTTTTATTAAAAATTTTAAATTTCAAAATTTTTTTAAAAACTTTTTCAGAAGTTTTAAGATGTGATTTTGTTTACAAACTATATGGTTGACCATCACAAAAAAATTCAAAATTTTAACTCAATAAATAAAATTTTTTTTTTAAATGTGTCCCGGCAGACTTGAATCCTAATTGTTGGTATAGAGTTTGTCGGCGATCTATATTGGTTTTAAAATGTAGGTATCGGTATAATTAGCCCTCAATTAGAAAAAGATTACTGTATGAAGCCTTCAGAAACCTCATTAAAACAAATGCCGCGGAAGGTATTAAATTTGACGTCGGTGGGCCCGAATAGCTAAAAAGTACCTTGACGACAGTATGTCAAACTAAAATTCAGAACATGGTGATGGAAAGGTAAATTTCGAGTTTAAGCACTGAGCTTCTTTCGCACAGGGGTCAAAATGTAATGTTTGGCTAAAAACGCTGATGTTTCTTGTTTCGTCTTTCTACATAGTCTGGGAAGCAGCAATGGTTGGAAGAGTCTTTAAAGATATCTGGGGGGGGGGGAGGGTACTCTAAAGCAAAAATCTTTCTCAGCGAATAGATTTTGCCTAGTTAAAATTCTCTCCTCATTTTCAGGGTAAAGCCACCCATCCGGTGGTGCCAAACGCTCTGTACTGCGTGCTTGCCGTGACCAGCGGGCTCCTCGCCCTGAAGCTTCCCGAGACGATGGGACGTCGTCTGCCCGACACCCTGGAGGAAGGAGAACGCTACGACATGGATTCATGACTCTCAGACAGTTGCTTGCAGAGCGACGTCCATCACGTTCAGACCGAGCGCCGAGTCTGAAGCAGTGCCGGCCGAGTCTGTCGTAGCCTCGTGCGTGGGAACAACGAGAGACCGTGTCGTGCGGGTAAAACCGCACTCGAGACATCGGAACTATTTCTTTTACATAGTTCACACATCACCCGTTTCTTGACATATACCTTCTTGACTTATTTTCGAAGAAATAAAAGAGATCGCTCATATATGTATTTTATGGAGCATTTTTTTTTTCAATCTAGAAATGACTTATCTGTTTCCTAGTGTGTGCCTTTTCAGATATTTTTCTTTAATCTGAAACATCTTGTTCATATCTCAAACCAGTTATTTCACGTAATCTTTTTTTTTCGGTCCCATGTAATTTACTTAGAAACTGTTGCGGAATACTACTCTGTACTTCACATAATATTCTTTTTTTCTTTTTGAATACTCCAAACGTAGGTGCCCCTACTCGCTAGACATGCACTCTGATCGTTGCTACCTCGCACCTGAGGCAGCGTTAAATGGCCCGCATTCGTTTACTGTAACTGCCAGAGACAGTCTGCCCAGCACTTCGTACTGCATGCATACATACGCACACCCACACCCACACACGCATATATACAGGGTGATTTTTTTTAACTGACACTACTCAGAGCCATCTATCTGTAGCGTAATCTATCCGCTGGAATTCCACCAAAATTTATAGAGGGACCAAGGACGACATGGGAAAGAGTTTCCGTGAAAAAAAAAAAATATTCCAAAAGTCACCGATAGGGGAAGATATGGCGCTATTGTTGTCGGCACACCCGAGAATTTGCATAAAAGGCAAGTAAAACATCAAAATACAAATTAACGACTATGTAGTCGACAGCACGCCAGTATTTTGGGCTATAAAGATAAGGGATGAATACCGAAGTTGTAAGCAGACAAATGAATAACAAATAAATTTCACTTTTTGCAACAAATTCACTTCTCCTTCCTTCAGTGTGACCACAGTCCAGGTGGACGACACATTGCATCCTGAACACTACGCTTTCAACGGTCAAGCGTAACATGTCACCAGGAATGTTCATCAAAGTCCGGGATATATTGTCCTTTAGGGTCGCCAAGTTCAAGACTCTGCCAAGATGCACCTTAGACTCTAAATAACCCCACTGAAAGATGTCACATGGGCGTAATGTAAAGCCCATGTGAAGCGAGGTGGCCATGCAAGTGAAAAAAGCGACTGATGACCCTTTCTTCTGTAAAGCAAAGACGCAACAGATTCCGCACCGATCTTTATAACCCAAAATACTGGCGATGTTGTCGACTACGTAGTCGTGAATTAGTATTTCGATGTTTTACTTGCCTTTGAAGCAAATTCTCGGGTGCGCCGACAACAAATCTTCCCCTATTTCCCTGTCGACAGGAAGAAGCGACTGACCTTTGCACTGACATTTCTTGCTAGAGTTGAAGTGGATGCATCGTGGCCATTCTGTGGAGTGACGAGGTTCGTTTCCACCTCAGAGGAACAGTGCTGTCGCATTTGGGACACGGAAAATCCCAGTACCTTCCAAGAGATTCCACTCCACTCACCGCAAGTTTCAGTCTGGTGGGGATTCACAGCCACATCCATTCTTGGACCTTTCGTTTTCGAAGAGGCCACTCGCAATAGCCGCGTGACATGCGCCGTGACGGCCAACAGGTACAACAGGATGCTCGAAACTTCTGTTGTACCCCATTTGCAACAGCTCCAATGTCTCGATTCAGTTACTTTTATGCAAGATGGAACGCCTCCATACATTGGACTCTGTGTACAGCAGTTTCTTCGGCAACGTTTCACCGATGACGGAATAATCAGCGTGCGTTTTCGACAACCTGGCTATCTCGTTCTCCGGATCTCAATCCGTGTGATTTTTGGCTGTGGGGACGATTAAAAAATCTTGTTTATCGAGGATGTCTGGTAAACTTGGCAGACTTGAAATAAGGTATCACTCTGCATGTGAGAAGCATTTCACTCGACCAGCTATGAACATGTTGTTCACAGACTGCAGATTGAGCACATACCTGAGCACCTGAGACCGTATTGAGCACATTACCTGCGTCGGTAAGGTGTTTGTCGCGTGAATGTTTGGTACGTTCAAATAAAATGTGTTTTCAGCATGTGGCCAGTGGTTTAGCTCCCTCTATCGGTGATTTCAGGAACTAAATATTTTTATCGCGTAATCCGTTGCCCATGTCTTGAATAGTATGTGTACAAAATTTCAAGTCTTTACATTGAGTAGTTTGATCTACAAGGAGGTCAGAGTAGGGGTGCTTTAATTCTGGTCACCCGGTATATACTCGTGTATATATATATATGATTTCCAATGGCATAACTCAGAGCAATGCCCACCACTCTGGAAATCATTAATATTTAAAACCTAGAAACACTCCATCGACGTATTAGCCTTTAAGGAGGATGTTTAGCTATTTTAGATTTAATTCTTTTGTAAATAAGGTCTAAAATTATTTTTTCAGAATTTTATCAACTCATTATTTTAATTAAAAAATAGTCAATACAAAGTAAACTGATGAACTTTAATATTTTTTTTTCAGTTTACTCTCAAACTGCTAGCCATTTTTAAAACTTATAACATTATAGAAGTTTATATGCAACAGTACAGTCGATGCTTGTTATAACGATGTCCCATAGAAAAAGGTCGTTATAACGAGGGGTCACTGTATCGACAATTTAAAAATAACATTTCATTAAAGAGGATTCTATTTGGAACTTCTTGAACCGGTCGTTTTAACAAGCGTCGACTGTATGTACGTTTTGAGTACGTAAAGAGTGAAAACTGCTGAAGGCTGCGTACGTTTCGCCATCTGGTGTCAACAGCCTGAAATTCTTATTTCAGAGAGAGAGCAATGATGAAAGGTAAAAAAGAACATCTAATGTGGATCTGCGTGGCCAACTGATTTTCCTCCTCCTTACTTCATCATAAATGGTTGACCGCATTTTAAATTGAAATATGTATATATACCTACTTGTACAGAATTTGTGTGGGGATTTTTACTTCACCCATTTCTGTTCAGTGTATGGCATTTTGATTTTGAGTCCATAATGACATTGCATTGTATTTAAAATAATAGGGAAAGGGAAGGAAGGCATTTTATCGTTACAGCAAGATTAAGATCAGTTCAGGTTCCCACGGGCTAATTATATCTTACTTTTCATATTTCTACTTATATGCTTGTATTTTTCCTACATGTCTGCAATCTATATATATATATATATATATATATATATATATATATATATATATATATATATATATATATATATATATATATATATATATATATATATATATACACTGAAGTGCCACTGAATTAGGGATACCTACCTAGTAACGAGTTGGGCCTCCTCTGGCCTTGATAACGGCTGCCACACGACGAGGCATAGATTCAACAAGTTTCTGGAAACGTTCCACGCGAATGGCTTGCCAAATATTGGCTAAAGCTGTCCATAATTCAGTAAGGTTCTTTTGTGTTGTGTGATGGCCTTTCACGCCTTGTTCCAAAACATCCCAAAGATGCTCAATAGGATTTAAGTCTGGGCTTCTAGGTGGCCAATTCATGACAGAGAAGTCAGAGGAATGCTCATCCAACCAGCCAGTAGCCAACCGGGACTTGTGAGAGGTACAGTTGTCTTGCTGGAAAACTCCATGACCGTGCGGATAACAGAACAGCATAAACGGATGGAGGTGATCACCCAGCAACTCTACGTACCGAATTGCATTGAGGGAGATTGGTACACGCACCAAAGATCCCAAACTGTGCCACGAAAAATACCCCAGACCATGATTGAGCCACCGTGCCCTTGTACAGTTCCAGCCAGGCATGCAGGATCCATGGCTTCATGAGCCTGACGCCATATTCTCAGCCTCCCGTCGGCGTTAAGTAATCGGAATCGAGACTCATCACTCCATGCTACTCGTTTCCAGTCCTCTACACTCCAGTCTCTGTGCTCTCTTGCCCAGTCAAGACGTGCAGCCCGATGGCGAGTATAGAGCAATTGTACTCTCGTAGGTCGACGGCTCCCGAAACCCATACGGTGAAGCGAGCGTTGCACAGTCCGTTTACTGAGTGTACGACTGGCACCGTCATTTAACTGGGTGGTAATTTGAGCTAATGTTTGGCTTCGCTGGCTACGTACAATACGCCTGAGCCGTCTCTCACCACGCACTGTCAAGGCTAATTGTCCTTTGCAGTTTGCCCGATCGCTAGTATTTTTTTCTCCATCCATGCATTCTTGGTATACTCTTGACACTGTCGACCTTGAAAATCCTAGCTGTCAGACGATTTTGGAAATTGAATGGCCCATGCGACGCGCACCTACGATTTGTCCGCGATCGAAGGCGTCTAAATCAGGCAGTTTACCCATACTGGCAATTCCAACAACTAATTCAGAACAACCACAGTACGCGCTATATATGCAGTTACCACAGTGCCCTCACTTGCGCATACATGATGCGCAGCGCTACACAATTTGCACAGGCTTTGCTATCCCTAATTCAGTGGCACTTCAGTGTATATATATATATGTGTGTGTGTGTGTGTGTGACAGGCAGCGTGTTTTGCTCCTGTGTAAATTCGATTTGATGCAGTCAATACGTATATTAAAATAAATAGGCGAGTGGCGAGGCCATTAAGGAAGTAATCCAATTCATGATAAGTCCAGCTTTATTGAACTTCATAAGTTGACCACTCTCCAGGTTGATTACCGCTCTTCAGAGCCGCCCAAAGACTTTACGGGGCCTGGGGCAAACTTCTGTTGGGGGCCCCAAGAAATCTGCTTAATCGAATAATTTTTTTTTTTATTTTTTGGAGGGGGCCCCTTTTTTCAGGAGATTATTTTGAATTTTGAAGTACGGTACAAGTTTCAGAATTTTCTTTCGGAGGGAATCTAATAAATAATTTTTTGGGGGACTGGGGCAAAGTGCCCGAGTTGCCCCCCCCCCTCCATCTGGGCGGCCCTGCCGCGCTTCGCCCTTTTGATAACTTATTCGGCACGCAGCCACGAACTTCCGTGGTCAACGAGATTTTTCTCCAATCTGCCGCCAAAACCCGATTTCCTCCAAGCTTCCCGCTACACGCGCATGTGCAGACCTCAATCTTTGGTCATCTGGGCCTTAATATTGCTGATCTTGTAATTTTGACTTCGCGCCCAACCTATTGACATCTAAAAATAAATCCTCTCGCCTAGAATTATTCGCTTTGCGCCCAAGTCGCTTCTAAAAGATGATTTTCCCCACATCAAAATACGCGCGCTTTGTAAATGAAATGTTAGATTCTTATTATTTTAAGCCCCCTGTCCCCGTACTTCTCAACTATATTTTGACAGTTCAGTTATGTTTTGACACATATATATATATATATATATATATATATTACATTACAGTGCTATTGAAGGAAATCTACATTGTTTATCTCTGGATTATTTGTATTTAACTGTCCTTTTAAAGATTCTTAAAATTCATTTTCATCTACATGACGACCTACTTTCACTTCATCGCTCATAGAAAGTATATTGATTCAGCACCACTAATTTAAATATGTGACAAAAATTCCGATGTCTTCCTAAAGTAGTGAAAAGGAACTTGAAATTCCCTCTGAAATTTTGCTGTTTATTCATGCAAAGTTTACACACACAAGTGGAGGATTAAGTATTTACGTTATTGGAAGGAAATAAAATACAATATGCGTTTCAAATGATTCTGAAAAGATTATTTCCTTTTAGGACTAGTCCAATCCTTAATTTTCGCAGGTAAAATGTTCCTCTCTTTTAAACCACATGAAATGGGACTTCCCTCCCTCGTAGCTGCTATATTCTGATGTAAATCTAAACAAACTTAATTTGGCATGTTATTTAAGGGGACTCACTACTCTTAAATCTTTAAAACATTCGATTTTTTGAAAAAAATTATTTGTTAAAGGCTGATCATATCTGAACAAAATAAAGCAAACCGCATGAAAATATTCCACTTAGTTCCGGAGGTATTGATATTCTAAATATTTAATTACTGATTAAGTGTATGGTAAGAAAAGTTTTAAACTCATTTTTTCTCAAAATGTAATTTTGCATCATTCCGCAACTGATATCTCAAAAACTACGAAACATGATTCCATGAATTCTTTATCACCGCATAATCGTGTTATTTTATTGCGTCTGAAATAGAATTATTGCAATCACCGCACGTTTTGTTATTTTTTCAGGAGTAAATTGATGCAAAAATTTAAGAAAATTTTAAGTATATTTTGAGCAGTTTTAAAAAAAATTGAAAAAAAATTTTAATGTTGAATGTTCAATTTTAATGTTGAATGTTCAAATGTATTTTGAATTATTTATTTTAAATATAAAACGGGAATTATACATTTAAGTGTAAAATTAATTTCATAGTTCTGCGCGCAAGCCAGTATACAATAAAAATGCTTAAAGAACAAGGTATCTAATCTAAAGCATTTAAAAAAAATTATTTAAAATTATTTTGAGAGTTGAAGATTTGTTTATTAAAATAAATATATCAATTTATCATGTACATATAATTTGGAAAAATTGGGAGTGAATTGAAATAGTTACAAAGAGTCAAAAAGTATGAAAATGTGCCTATTTCCTCGACTTAAGGGTCGTGAGTCCCTTCAAATAAAGGAGTTCATCTAGCCTTTACTTGCGTTGCGTCCTTGTAGAAACGACTTTGAAAGCAGCAGTGAATATAAAAAGAGTATGCTGATTTCCCTAACCTGGTTAAAAGGAATATTTGGGGACATTCAAGTATTAGGCAAGCATTCAAGGGAGAAGGGGGAATCAGAACAATGCTTACGTTAGACAGAAAACAGCACGCGCGCAAAAGAGTGTGCTGCGTTGTGCATCTGACCACATCCACTGCCCCGCCATTTGTACTTATATATTTTACTAGCAATATTGCCCGGGTAGATATAGATATAAAATATTTCATGCATTCCATCAAAAAAATACTGGGCTGCACTCCCGCTCTTCGTGTTCATCTGGCCAGACAGAATGCGCTTAGCACGTTTCTACTGAAATAATATACAAACAATAAGAACAATATACAAATAATATACAAACAATAAGAACAAACAATAGAAACTTTGAGCCTGCGGACCTTCGTCTGATTTTAAGGTCATTCCCAACCCTCTTTCTCCCGCACATTGGAATTTCCCCCCCCCCCTCCGTCATCCTCCAACCACCCCTCTTAACGCAGCTGGTCGAGGGGAATCCACAGGGGGTAGACGCACCTCTATCGGGCACAAAAAACATTAAAAAATTAATTAAAAAAAACTAATTGAGCCCCAAATTTCTTTTTTCCTGATTTAAGTTTCTCGGGTCAAAAACATTAACTGTGCCGAATTTGGTCCCGGTGGGTGAAACAGTCTATGATTCTATAGCGGACAAACAAACAGACAAGCTCTTTTATATATATAGATTTACCTTTGTATTAAACTATTTACTTTCAAAGAATTAATAAAACGTTGATATAATTCTGACCACTTTCATTCATTGTTCAATGTAATTGCTGTCAAGGATTTGATATCTATACACTTTTGCTTAGAAACGAACAATAATTTTAATGATTAAAAAAAAATCACTTGCCCTACAAAATAGTGACAAGAATTTCGCCAAATCTTACGCAAGTAAAAAGGGCGGAGGGTCAGACATTTGTCCATTTTTTTTTTTGCTTACAAGGGGAGGGAAGGAGAGGTTCTAAAATGACTAAAAATGTGCTTGCGTAATACTTCAACGACCCCCTTCCATCTGCTGAACTTCTATATAAATCATGAAATGACCATAAAAATTATCCAGATCTGCAGTGTTTTATCCATTAACTTCTCTTGAAAGGGGAAGACGGATGGTAAGTGGGAAAAAAAAGTTATTAAATTTCGATATAGAAAAACAGCGTTTGGAAAATACCGCCACCCCCGCGATTTCTGCAGGAAGAGGGGAAAAGAATTGGAGACAGGGGAAATTAGATTGAAATCCGGAAATAGATTCACTTTAAAATGTTATATTTAAATAAAAAAAAAAGACAAAGACACAGTTTTTGATAACAGTTAATAGTTTACTACTCTTATTTACATGTAAATGTACAAAGAGATAAGTTGGCGTACAACAGTTTTCGTATGATTCATTCAATACAGCACTCAAGGTATCTCTAAGAAACAAAACTATTGCAAATAAATTATGTACATAAATATACACACACACACATATTTATATATATATATATATATATATATATATATATATATATATATATATATATATATATATATATATATATATATATATATAATATATATATATATATATATATATAATATATATATATATATATATATATATATATATATATATATATACATACATATATATAGATACATACATACATATATATATAGACATATATATATATATATATATATATATATATATATATATATATATATATATATATATATATATATACATGCATACATAAGTATACTCATACATAATGAGCATTATGCCCCACACTTTCGGTAATTCAAATGTTTTAGATAGCCTTTTTTTATCCCAGTTTCGTTATTTAGTTCTAAACTTTTTGAGTTTTTACATAGCATTAAAATTATGTTCAATGACTAAATACTTCCTGCTGTCCTGAAGTTGATATGTAATATTAAACATATGTACAAATCTTTATTTAATGTCCTATTTAAAGAAACGGGCCTCTAACTTTGTTAAAAAAAATTATTTATTAATTATAGAGAATTATTTTTTTTTTCGTATTTACAAGAGGAGCGAGTGTTGCTACCTTCCCAAAACAAAGTCATTTTGGATATACTTATTAACAAATGAACCACTCACACGCCAAATCGGTTGAGTCCACTTCTTGAAATTTTTTTTAATTTTAGTGTCAAAGCACTTTTTACATTCATAATGAATTTCGCAAATATTAAGGATTAACCCCAGTCAATGACAAAACTTGTTGTGGACCATAATATACGTATATATATATATATATATATATATATATATATATATATATATATATATATATATATATATATATATATATATATATATATATATATATATATATATATATATATATAATAAGTTACTTATAATAAGTCCATAATAATATGTTTAATCATAAATTTCAAACAATTATTTCAATTTTTTTCTGTCTTAAAAAATAATTTGAAGACTGAATTAGACGTATTTCTCACTTGAGAAATCGGTTAAGTCACGCAAAAATTGTAATAATAATAACGACGACTCCAAGGATATTCTATCTTATAGATTTTATATGTGGTCGGATAAAAGCTCCATCTGCAATAATACATTCCGCAATGTTTATTTGAATTTATATTTTCAGAGGAATTTTAAAAAACAATGTACATTATTTTATCCTTTTCTCCACTTTTTGTTTCATGGACTTAACTGATTTGTCAAGGAAGCGGCTCAAATGCATTTTCAAATTTTCTCACTGCATAAAGTTTGGGTATAATTGAGAACACCACTTAAATATTTTTGAAAGGAAACACCTTTTGTGCACACGATGACGCTCTTTAACAGAGAAAATAAATGCTTTGGCAGAAATAATTAAACCTTTTTAGTATGTTAAAACTTAGAAATACAGTCGAACCTCCATATATCGAAGTAGCAAACTGCCGGAAAAAATTTGATATATAGAAATTTCGATATATAGAATTGAGCTTAGTTTAATCATAATTCTCCTAAAAAAATTAAAGCTAATTTTCGTATACGAAACTCCATTTCTAATTTATATGCGAATCCCATTAGATGAAAGTTAATAACTAAAAAATGAATTAATATGAAAGATTTATTGAGTACTACATACCTTTAAAAAAAACAATAATCCAGACAGTGGTTACAATGACCACAGTTACTTTCTTAAAAAAAAAACTACGAATATCTTGCTGAACAGCCAGTTTTGCGGAAAGTTCAAAGAAATGTTCGCATTTATTCAGTCCACTAAAAACATAATCAGGGACATTTTCCACGAATTGAAGTCCACGACGTATTGTTTCAAATGCCAAAAATTGGGAGATTTTATTCTAAAGTGGAATAAAATCTCCCAATTTGTCTTGAAAAAAATTTCGATATATAGAAACAATTTTTCTATGTAATGAACATGGAGATTTGCTAAGAGTTCGATATATAGAAAATTTCGATATGTGGAAGTTCGATATATGGAGGTTCGACTGTATAATAAAGTAGCGAAAATTTTTGCTAATTTTATCCCAGAAAATTGTGCTTTTGTTGCATTACATTGAAGCAGTCGAGATGCATTTTTCCCCGTTGAGTGGATTTTAAATACCTCATCTTAAATAAGAACTTGCGCTGCAGTGTTTTTTTATGTTACTTAAAGTATTTCTGCTTATTTACTTTATTTTGGTGGAAAACATTTCCTACTATTACAGTGTATTGCAAAATATATCCAAAACGACTCTCTGACCTCTTTGTATGTGCCTCTCTCTCATTATAAAAACTCATTATAATAACTCACTAGAATTTGCAATTAATAATTATATGGATTCTTTATCAGTAAAAATTACAGCTTTATTTATAAGTTAAGCATATAACTTTTGTCAGAAAAGTTCCATGACTGAGCTCGTAAGAAAAAAAAAAGAAAGAAAAAAATTTCAACTTCGCAACTAATGGTCCTAGGTTTTGTCAAAGTAGTGCCCTCGGCAATATATGCACAGTTGCCACCGTATCTGGAGGTCATTTAAGGGGACAGTGGACTTTCAAAGTTGTGAAATTTGTCCAAAAATTCGATTTTATTTTTTATTTTACTGAATCGTGAAACTACGGACGAGTAGGAATGTGTCGCAAAAAGAATTTTTAATTTATGCGATTACTTTCCTAGTTATAGGCATTTGTATTTAATTTAGATATTATGTGGTGACTAATAGCGATAACTTTAAACGCGTTTTTCTCAAAATAAAAATGTTCCCGTCATATGAATATTCAAACTGCTCCATGCGCGTTTCTAATGATCGTATTGCTTTGAAATTTAAGTTTTATATACTTAACTGTATATCAAATAAATCTTATTGAAAAAAATCATGCTTCGTAGCTCGGAATTTCTAAATTTTGTACTCGAAAAGAGGATTTACAGTTTTCCGTCATAAAAAGGGAGTTTTCACTATTATTATTTTTTTTCTCTTTATATTTTCAATGAATGCTTAAAATAAGCTATAAGTTTCATTGTTAGTTCTATAAGGTATCCTGTAAATAAAAATGACCATATTATAAGTAAAAGAAATGCGCGTGGAACATTTTTAATGAGGCCAATTTTCGATATAATTAATAATTCATAATTCACAAATTATTAATGTTTCATCTTTAAATTTTAACCACTTTTACATATCTATGGTACTAATCACATATTCAAATTTCGAGCAAATCCTTTCAAAACAAAAAAAAAAGTCAGGTTTGAAGTTCCACTGTCCCCTTAAGCAAGCAAAGAAAGCTTCACCCGTGATGCTTTTAAGCACATCTGTCACGGCCGTTTGGATTGCTGCAATATCTTCATGATGTTTCTCTTTCCCACGGCGACAAGGTCGGGTGACTATGGAGGTTGTAGCACAGCAGGGATACACTAAAGGTTTTGTCAAACGAACGCAGAATTTAATCTAAACTCTCTGCTTGGATTTCGAGTCTACATCGTCAGTCGTGTCACTTCCAACTAAATGCGCCAACAGGCTGGACAGTGGGTTGCTAAACACTTCCCTGCCACCTAGTGAGTTTACATGAAAACACTCCAAAGGCCGTGTCTATTCAGGATACATATCAAGTGACTGAATGACGCTCATTTCTTGCGTTTGAATATCATAGGTAAAGAAATAAAAAAATCAGTCCTGGAATTTTTCCGACAAAGGTTATATTTACAGTTGTATGATTCATCCTTATTTAAGAACGTTTATATAAATAATTACAAGATAAAAAGACTTTTTATATACCATGTTTTTAAATTTTCTATTAAAAAAAAAAAAGAAATGGAATTTACATGTAGCTTCTCAATGAGCTGCAAACGAATTCGCATCTTCCACAGTTAATTATGGATTTCAAAATTATAAATTATAATCTATAATTTGAAGGGAAAAAATTAATGAATTTCGCAGAGAAAATATCGCAAATAGCTTGTGGGCATAAATAAAAATTGTAATGAAAATGTAATATGCTTGGTTCACTATTACGTTAATAGATGGCGCCTGTAGCGCAGTTAATTTTGGCTCCCGAAGCCGCTCGTATTTTTACGTAATGGATTTTAAAATATGGAATAAAGATGGCTAAAAGTACTAAAAGAATGCATTGTCATCGTGTTCTGAGCTATTCTAAAAGTTTCAAATATCTAGCTAGTCGGGAAGTTAGTTAAAAATCGATTGTAAGATTTGTACCAGACAAGCACACACACACACAAACAAGAAAGCAAGTTAATAAAAGCATGGTAATAAAAAGTTCTTGAACTTAAAATGATGCCTGGAAATTTATTGCCTTACATTTACTTAATGTTATGATTTCTTCAAATTTAATTTCGACAGAAAGCATAAATCTTCATTTTATAGTTTAATAGAATACTTCATGTTTTGTTTGATTAGTTTCTTCGACTTTTTTGCAATATTTGAATTGATTAGTTATTTTTCTTTGTAAAAATTAGACTCTCTTCGTTCATAGGATCTGTTTTGACAGTTGAGGCGGTGAAAGGCAAAGTGGTGTAAGTCACATTTTCAACTTTTTTTCATTTGAGGGCAAAAATGTAATCTCCATGTTCAATTTAGTGTGGAATTGTAAATAGTTATCATTTGCAATATTCGAATAATTGTTATGAATTATAATTTGTTCAGTTTATGGTGGAAATTTTTGCAGTTTTTGCAGTTAAACTCTTTTGACTTACACCATTTGACTTACTGACTTAAACCACTTTGCCTTTCACCGCCTCAGTTAATGGTCAGTTCAGTAGCAACGTTATGCACAAACTCTTTGTGTCGAAAATATCGGATGAATTGTTAGTCGTTTGGAATTGAATATCGATTATTATTATCGTTACAATTATTTTCTTCACATTGTTTGGTATTAAAGCATTTCTCTGGGGCAGATTCCTTCGTCAAATCCTTGAAGGATATCGTTGAGTGTCGGAGAACAATGCCTTCGCACTATCTTCAAAAGAGCAATTTTGAGAAAAAAATAAATAAACTCTGTTTAGACAGCCTAATTTCATTTCACTTTTAGCCAACTGTAGAATCGTAACAAGCACAAAACATACGCATCTTTTCTGCATACTTTTCAAGATTTTCAAGCTTGTAAAATGGTGTTCAGCTTTAGAATGGGAATGAAATGTTCATTCTGAAGCTGAACTTGTACGTCGTATGCACTATTTCGAGTAGCACTCAACAGAATTTTGTACTTGGTAATGACTTATGAGATATATACACACTTTCTTGTCCTCTGTCGAGGAATGACTAGAACTGTCCTCAGCACTCGAGCCTTAGAACGTTAGTCCATCGCTTGTAAGGTAGAAAATAAGGGATAGGCATTGAAAAGGATTTATCAAACGACACATTCTTTGTGTTTCTCAAATCTTAATGTCGAAAATTCCATAGATTATAGCATGACACAAAAACAAGAATGTCGACTGAACATAACACTTTTTTTTCAGAATCCCCCCCTAACCTCAAATATTTTTTTAAAAAATAGTTTCTCAACAGATTGTGAAATGGGGCTATGGCAATATCAGAATAAGCTATGCAACTAGATAACATGGAAAAAGTCAGCAATCCTTGATTAATTTAAAGTATTTAAATAGGTATTCTATCAGGAATTCAGATGCAATTTACGCAACATTTTGATATGGTCGTCTATTTGAACTTTGATTAATTTAAGTGTTTTCGATTAAATTTAAATACACTGTCCGCAATCTATTCATTGAAGAGCATCCTTTTCGGAATGGAATGAAAAGCATGTGTAACTCTGACCACTGACATTGTGCCATCGAATTTCAGTGCCCATCCCGCACAACATACAGGGTCTCGCGATGAACCGGAATCAGCGTTTCATGACATTTGATCACGTTCTACATCCACACCAGTCTGTCTCGATGCGGCGTTAAGAAGACGACCCCATGGAGGAGCTGTTCTCGTTCTTATGCCGCCTGGGGTCTTCTGGTGTCCACACTTTTGCCACCATGACGTTGCCATTCAGGGCGCTCGGTTTCTCGCTGGACCACGAGAGGGAGTGTCCTGCCAGGGGGACAAATCCGGCTGGAGCACCTGCGGAGAGGAATTTCAGACTAAATGACTATTTACAAGATTTTAAGAATTTCATTCATACTAGTTGGTACCCGTCCAACAGTGTTGCCAACCTCTACGAAGCGCACCCCCCTAGCGTCATCTCGAAATCCACCTGTTTCCCCCTAACACCAACTTTAGATCACCCTAGACCAGTGATTCTCAACCTTTTTTTTTTTTTCTTGTCGCGGCACACTTTTAACGATTTCCAAATTTGGCGGCACACAAAAAAAGATAAGTTTAAAAGTTGTTTACTTAAAACGGATAAAAACAGTTAAAAATATGGCATTTAACTGTAAATACAACAGTTTTCTTTTACAGTGTACTTTTCTTTAATTTAAACAAACTTTACTCGTAATAAAAAAAAGCATTATAATTTTTACTATATACATTTTTAAAATTTGGCGGCACACTTTAAGAATTTGGCGGCACAGTGGTTGAGAATCGCTGCCCTAGATCTTTCTAAAAAGAAATTCTATCCTAAAAAGAAATTATATCTAAAAATAGGCATCCTGTTTGAGAGATAAATTGAAATAAATAGAAAATACACACATTATGAAATGGAGGTTTATTTACGTACATTTGACATATGTATGGAACTTATAATCTAATAAAAAAACTAGTCTCGATTGTACAAAATATTAAAAAATGTCCCCCCCCCCCCAGAAAATGCCCCTGAAAAAATGTGGCCCCTAAAAACAGCCCTTTTCATCTAACTTACCCCCGAATTTAGGGGGGAAAACCCAAAGTTAGCAACACTGCCGCCCAAACATGACGACTGGATAGTAAATACAATCGAACCTTCATATATCGAAGTAGCAAAATGCCGGAAAAAAAAAATTCGATATATAGAAATTTCGATATATAGAATTGATCTTACTTTTATCATAATTCTCCTAAAACATTAAAATTAAAGCTAATTTTCGTATACGAAACTCCATTTCCAATTTATATGCGAATCACATTAAATGAAAGTTAATAACTAAAAAATGAATTAATATGAAAGATTTATTGAGTACTATATACCTTTAACAAAATAATCCAGACAGTGGTTACAGTGATCACAGTTACATTCTTTTTAAAAAAAAACTACGAATATCTTGCCGAACAGCCAGTTTTGCGGAAAGTTCAAAGAAATGCTAGCATTTATTCAGTCCATTAAAAACTTCAACAGGGACATTTTCCACGAATTGAAGTCCACGAAGTATTTTTTTAAACGCCAAAAATTGGGATATTTTATTCTAAAGTGGAATAAAATCTCCCAATATGTCGTGAAAAAAATTTTGATATATAGAGATTTTTTCGATATATAGAAACAGTTTTTCTATGTAATGAACATGGAGACTTGCTAAGAGTTCGATATATAGAAAATTTCGATATGGGGATGTTCGATATATGTAAGTTCGACTGTAAATGTAATAATACGCAAAATATACTCAACACATCATTGCTAACTGTTGAAAGTCATAAAATTAAGAATAGAGAAATACTTTTTAAAAAATTACTATTGAACCCAGTAAATAGAAATAGGGTTACTGAACAGCGTGAAGTAAATAATTTCAGTCAGGTTTAATTCTATATCTCACAAACATAAGTAAAAATAAAAATGGCAGAGAGAGAGAGAGAGAGCTAGAGAGATTCTACGGAATAAATAAATTAACGTGTTTATGCGGCAGCGTGCATAGTAAGTATCTAAAGCCAGATTTAAACATGTCACTCAACAATTTTTTAAATTGTAAATTATCGCTAATTAATAGAAATTGCTGTTACAAAAACAACATTTGACACATCTATAGATTAAAATCTTTCGTTTAAGACCAAAATGAAGTAAATTGATGCAGTAGTTTACTCTGAAGGACTGCCTAAATAATCGGCTTAGCAATTTACATATATAGATTTTTCGAACTGAACGTAGCAAAATGTCCTAGTCCGGTCATTATTCCTCTGCCCGTGCGCATGCGCAAGCACACGCGCCATATACACTTCTTTGGTCAGAATCAGTGACTTCACGAGATTATTGTTCACAGTTCGGTCGTATCTAGAATTTCGTTTGCTAATAGTTACAGAATATGGATAAAACAAGAAAAGCTTCTAGTTGTTGTATTTTTGACAACATTGAAGAGTTTAAATGTAATATGTTACCTACGTATAACAAGGTCATCAATTTTATAATTTTGTAAGATTTCAGCTAAAGCTTAAATCGAATACTCGAAGGGAGCCAGTTGTTTTACATACTGCGGGAATTGTTGCGGTGAGAATCGAAACTATATGGCAAAAAGCTTCAATTCTAATCGTATCCCACACCCGCATTATACAATTGATAAGAGCTTACCATTCGAAATGCCAATTTGATATTACCAATTACCAATTTGATAAAATCTTGGAAACGATTGACTGACGATAAAAAAGATTCCCACTCCCGTAGTAATAAACTATTCGATATATGTTCTTGTAAGTGCAAAGATTTTCTACAAAGAAAGTCCAAAAGGAAAGAAAGTAGCGAAAGAAGAACAAACTTTTTTGACTGATCAGAGGACTGAAAGAAAAATGATTATTGGTGGTATAGACTTTTCACAAAAGAAAAAAATAGAAAAACGAAATGATAGAAATAGAAAGTTAGAACTATATTATGCTTCTGTAACGAATAGAGAGAAACGCAAGAATACAGAACTTTCTCTACGAAGCTCTGTTATATCGGACGAGTCAGAAGATACAATTGATATAGGCGATAATTTAGAACCGTGTTCTTCAAAGCTCCAAGAGTCTCAGAAAAAGTCAAATTTAAGCTTGCATCTTTTTCAAAAATATGTGACCAATATGTCCTATCTGATAGAGCTGGTGCAGCAATCGCGGCGGCAGTTCTTAATGACATTAAATCAGATGTCGAAATAATAGTCAGATCAAAATTGCGTCGTAAAAGAGCAAAATAACGCTCAAAAATATTAGCTAAACATCGAATTTTCAGTGTTCCAGCTTTATCCTTTGACAGCAAAAAGAATAAAATTTTAACGAAAGCAAAAAAGGGTGTAAAAAATTCCGCCAAATGATGGCAGAACATATTTCAGTTATCAAGAAATCAGTATTTATGCCGGCTACGCTGTCCCAAGTACTAGGACGACTAAGAGCATAGAACTTGCTATATCTGACTTGCTTTCTTCTGAAAACATTTCATTTAAAGAAACTATAGCGGTTGGTTGTGATGGAACAGTTACACATGCAGGGAAAAACGGTGGTGTTATACGGTTGTTGGAAAAACGTTTGCATCAACCTTTACAATGAATCATATGCCTTTTACACACGAATGAATTGACTTTTAGACACCCGTTTTCATACTTAGATGGCGAAACTACTTGGCCTACTTCCTATTCTGATACTATTGGAAGATTACTAGAAAATGTGAAAACAATCAGGTTGTACGGTATGAAAAGGTAGAAAGCGTGTTGCCGGATATTCATCAGTCGGATATCATCAGAGATCTGAGTTCGGATCAACGTTATTTGTATGATATTACATCAGCTGTAATAAGTGGCGAGTGTTCTTCCGATCTAGCAATCAGAGCTCCAGGAAAATGTTGCATGCTCGAGGGTTAAAGAAAGCCAACAGGATATTAAGGCTATATATTTCGACGAGAAAACCTTCTGAAAATCCTCAACATCTTGCCACGTTTGTTGTTAAAGTTTAAACGCCTGTTTGGTTTCAAATTAAAATTCCTTCGTCATGAAAAGATGTTTCTGATTCTCGATACCTTCCACCCCAACTAAAAAGAGTAGTCGATCCTGTCATTGAGCGGAACAGCTTCTTTTCGCATCCTGAGAATGTCCTATTATCGATGCTCTCAGATCCTGAAAAACACATTCGTGAACTTCTGCTACATGAATCTTAAAAGCAAGAAACGCGATTCATCATGGTAAGTTTCCTCGTGTTTTTGAGGTCCCTAAAATATAACTTAATGCCAAATCATACACAGACCTTATACAGCTCATATTCAAAATATTAGAATAATTGAGAAAACGTAATAAGAAAGAAATTATTTTCCATTTATTTATTTTTGACACTAAGTAAATGCAATTAAATTTCTTATAAATTGAATCTGGAATGTTTAGATAAGATTTTAACATTTACGAAATATAAAATAAAATAAATTAGGTATACAACAGCTTTCTGAAAGACATCAAAATATTAGAATAAAATTTAGATTGGTTCAAAATATTAGAATATTTTATTTTACGCAAAAATACTACCTTATGAATATGAAGTAAATGGTAGTTAATATTTTGTAGCATCCCCTTTAGCTTTAATAACAGCGTACAATCGATCTTGCATACTATATACAAGGTGTTTACAAACATTTCTATCAATATTAGCCCAAATAGACTTTATTAGTACGTAACACTAACTCAGTTTTACTTGAAGGAGGATTTTCTTGGAGTTTTTTCTTCATTACCCCATAAGTTTTCGATGGGATTAATGTCTGGTGAGTTTGGTGGCCAAGGAAGTACCTTAATTTTACGTTGGCGGAACCAATTCTTAGTTGACACCGAGGTATGCAGTGACGCTAAATCTTGTTGAAAAATGAAATCATCTTCAAATAAATCTTCTGATGATGGAATCATGTAATATTCCAAAATTTCTTGATATATCTGAGAGTTAACCTTTTCGTAGACGATGCATAACTTTCCATAGGTCCTTCTGCGATCATGCAACCCCAAATCGTGACACTAGCAGCAAATTTTACCGAACGTTTAAGGCATTCTTTATCAAATGATTCTTGCTTCATTCTCCAAACTCGAATACCTGGATTACCATATGAAACATAAAACATACTTTCATCACTAAATAATATTTTTTTCCAATCTTCTTCGCTCCATAAACGTCTTGATTTTCACCAATTCAATCTTATACGCTTTTGTTTTGCAGTCATGAGAGGTTTTGTTTTCGGTACACGAGATTCAAACTTAAATTTATGGAGACGTCTTAATGTTGTCGATTTAGAAACTTCAACTCCTTCTTCTTCCCATTTTCGGTGTAAGAATCGCACACTTTAAAAACGGTTTTTCTTAACTATACGCTTCAGTTTCCTGTCATCTCTAGCAGATGTTTTTGGTTTTCGGCAGCCATTTCGGCGATTATTTTGAAATTTTCCATTTTTTGAATATTGTGTTAGTATTTTACTAACGCTTGATTGTTAACAATGTAAATAATTCGCTATATAACATTGATTTTTACCGTGCCGATACAAATCAACCATACGAAGTTTTATAGATTCAGGAATATCACTCACACGACCCATTTTAAGACGAAAAAGCAAATAAACTGCAAAAAGAATATTGATTTTAAATAAAATCGTCTGAATTTAATCAATGATGCCACCAGTTATGAATTGGTGATAATTAAAGGAGAATTAATGTGAAATATTCTAATATTTTGAACCACTTGAATAAATATTCTAATATTTTGACTTTTCAAAATAATTTTTTTTAATTAATCTTTTCAAAAATGATATTAATTTTAAGATAATAAATAAGTTTAATCAACAATAAGTTCTTAATAAAAATATCGTTTGCACATTTGCATTAAAAGACATTAAATTACCAAACGATATATTAAAAAATGTAATTATTCTATTATTTTGAATCTGAGCTCTAGATTAGCAACAAAAGTATTTCCAACTTCCCAATCTTAGAGACGTCAAGGATGAAGATTTGCTCTCGATGGTGGAAACAAAAGGAAGTGAAAAGATACCTTTTCTAAGATTTCCATGTAATACCCAAGCCGTAGAACGATCAGTAAAGATTCTGTACAGGTATGTGATAAAAATTCCAGACAAGGTCTCATGAATTCCAAAATTGAGTCGGGAAAATTAATGCCCAAATTCGACACCAAACGGAATTTTAAAGTATCTTTTAACTAGTTTTATACATGTTTTATGTTTTAAGTGAAGCTTTTTTTTATTAAATTAGTAATATTTTATTCATTGTGAGTCATTTTATTCTTAATAACTAATAGTTTATATAGAATTTAAAACAATATCCTCATTCAAGTTTCATCTGTATGCCAGCAAACGTGTAAATTTTCAAAGTAAATTCGCGGATATAAGGAAAATATTAATAAAAAAATTCTAATACATTTTTTGTTCATTTATTGGTAGGTCAAATTTTGATCACTATTAAAAATGAAAATTTGAAAAAAAATTAAAATTTCCCCTATACGAACACTAAAACAAAACATTTTCCGGGAATACACTATATTTTCAATTAAAATAAATTATATTAAAATTAACGAATTTTAATGACATTGTAGCATTTATTATAGCAAGTAATTTTAAGCATACATTACCACATGCGTCCTTAAATTTAAAAGTCTATTAATTTTGTCTGCGTTTTTTGTTTGAAAAAGTGTTTTATCTCATAATACGTCTCGTATCTTCGCAATGCACCAAAAACCCCTTCAAGCGTATTTTCTTCAAACTGCAACCCGCGTCGGAATGCGTTAAAAGAAAGTTAATGTGTTAAATGTGTTAAAAGACAGAATGAGTTTAAAATGTTCAGAAATATTTTGAGAAATATGGAGAAAAAAAATATTGGATCACAAGAAAAAGTTCGTTAAATAGAGAATTCACTGCGCTATTCGGAGGTTATTTTACGAAGAAATTCGCAAAATGGTCTTGGTTCCAAGGAAAAGTACGCAACATAGAGAAATTCGCAAAATAGAGGTTCGTTAAATAGAGGTCCGACTGTAATTTCGGGAGTGGGGCGACCAGAACGTTCACCGTCGCTTGTGCTCATTCGGCCGATACAAAAATCAATAAACTACCTGTAAATAATTCCAAGTAGAGCTGCAGACATTTAATCAAACCTAGAATTCAGTTTCTGCCGCCGTTAAGCCTTTTAAAAAGAAATGCTTTATGAACACCCGGAAATCATTATTCTCCATTGTGTAAGCTATAGTTAGAATTTGCTGACTAAAATAATGCATATATAATTTCATAAAATTTTTCCTCTTCAAAATATTCAGTAAATGATTGATTAGAATAATTTTACAAGCTAGATAATTTATGATTTGTGAATGTTAAAAAAAAAATTTAAAAAAAAATAGAACAATATCTTAAGAGTAGGTACAAGTATACTTTTAAAATAAAATGTCTCTCTTCAGAAAACAAACTGATTAATTTGACAAAACAAAAATGAAATTATTACAAATATCTGAAAGCATGAAGACATCAAGAAGAAATAAAAGATGAATACGATGATTTAAATTACAAAAGCACATCAGACCAAGTTTTTTAAATCACGTGTTTTTAATTTGGAATAGTTTTGCCATTTTGGTTTAAAATTTCGCAAAAATTGACTGAAAGCATTGAAAACCAGCAAAATATATGATGAATATAAACTCAGCAATTTGAAATGCAGGCCTTTGAAGCATGCTCAATATGACAGCGCCAACAATTTTGGGCAGTGGCGCCATCTCTCTGATTTTGCGTGGCCTAAACAATCCTCGTATATAAGTAGGGGAGTTGTGACTTCCATGCTTATAATATGTTGCCTTGAATATACAGTGATTTCCGCTTATAAGAATCACGTTTGTTATTACTGTTTTTGATTCTTATAAGCGGTTGATTCTTATAGCCGAAATTTAGGCTTTCGGACAGGCATACACACACCCATATATACATATATTAGATAATTTACCATAAAATACTCTTTAATTTACGTTAATTATCTTTTATTAAAATTATTTTTTATAATTTTTAAAATACATCTTAATTTCTAGACCTATTAGTAGATACACATGATTATAGTAAGAGAAGAAAAAAATCCAATATTTGTTACCACATACCTGCTTAACAGTTTAAAATTTCAATTACGGGAAGGATGCAAGAAATAGTTTTCTATGGTAGTTTGACGGAATGAAGTTTTCTGGAGGCTGTTACAATACCAATTACAATACCAATAGTCTCAGACCAAGATTCACCTTCTAGCTTACGTTTCACGGTTTGATAACGTGCTGAATCTAATAATGCCACGCTTGCCTAAGTGATAGTGGACACTTCGCCGAAGTTTTATGTGTTTCAGGGTCCAGGAAGCCGCAACCAGGATGTGGGAGGTGGGAAAAAGGAGTCCCCGTCTTTGTTTGTCAGTGGAGAAAAGTGAAATCGGACCCGGACGGGTAAAGATGCCCCCGGGTCAAGCTAATAGGACAGTGTTTAGCTAAAGCGTTTAAAGGGAAACTATTATGTTATGTCTAACAAAGAAAGGGATGCATTTTACGACTGTATTTCATCCCATCTTATCACTCTTTCTTTAAAAAAAAAATAAAGAAAGAACTTCGTGCCTTTTGAGGGTTTAAGCGGCTTTTTTGGAAAAATGAAAGGAAAGCGAAGAGTGCAAGCTGATTCTTAAAACCGGTGGATTGATTCTTGAAAGCGAAAATTTTAACATGGAAATAATACATTTGTTTTTGTTTTCGCGATATTGATTCTTATAAACGGTTGATTCTTATAACCACTGATCACTATAAGCGGTGGTTACTGCATTTTTGGTTGGCAGTTCAAAATAAGGTATGCTCTCAGCAGGGCCCGATTTAGAAAATTCTGGACTATAGGCACAAATTGAGAAGGGGGCCCCCTAATACTGATGTGGGGATAAAATTTCCAAAATTGACACAAAAAAAAAATAATGTAAAAGTACCATTTTACCAAGAATTGGCTATTTGAAGCGTAGAAGCCTAGAACATTATCATATAACAAAAAGCAATAGAACATATTAACTTCACCATTATAACACCAATACAATGCAACCAGAAAAACTTATTAATCCCTTATATATACTATAACATATATATGATGAACTATACAGATAACTGTAGATATGATGAACCAATCAATCAAATTTGAAATTAAATTTAAAAAAAAAATTGTTTTAAAAAAAGGTAAAATAAAAAAAAAATTGAATTGGGAATTTTTTCTTTTAAAATAAAAATTTTGGGGGGCCCCTAGGCCCGGGCCTACTGGGCCTAATGGAAAATCAGGGCCTGGCTCTCAGTGTTACCCATTGCATTCTGGAGCAAAGCTGGGTCAAATTTGACATCAAGTGTGTTGATTCAGATTTATCTTACGGAAGACCGAGAGTAGGCTTATGCGCGCCGGCTGAAACTATTAAAGGAGTTTTCTCCTCCCCTCTTTAACTATAGAGATTTCATCAGGCCTGATTTTCCATTAGGCCCGGTAAATTTTTATTTAAAAAAAAAATTGCCAATTCCATTTTTTTTTTAAATTTTACCTTTTTTAATAGCAATTTTTTTATATATCCTTTTAAATTTGATTGATTGATTGGTTCATCATATGTATAGTTATAGTGTATATAAAGAATTAATAAGTTTTTCTGGTTGCGTAGTATTGGCGTTTTTAATGATGAAGTTAGTATGTTGTATCGCTTTTTGTTATTTGATAATGTTCTACTCTTCAAATAGCCAGTTCTTGGTAAAATGGTACTTTCACGATTATTCATGATTTTTTTTTTTTTTTTTTTTTTGTGCGTCAATTTTGGAAATCTTACGCACACATCAGTGCTAGGGGGCCCCCATCCCGAGTTGTGCCTATAGTCAAGAATTCTCTAAATCGGGCCCTGCATTTCCTGTTTTACCACCGTCTTCGCGAGTGTTATTGTAACTACTCATGACAGTAAAAATGACCACATGACATGCAGTTTGAGATGGTGCTTTTTTAAGTACTTGTAAGCTTTTCCATGAATAACCAAAAGGGCCGGTTCGGCCCTCAGAGGATAAGATAACGCAGTCGAAATCGGTTTTAATGATCTGTAGATAAAGTGATATTTTACCGCTTCGCGTACACATGATATCGTTGTTACATACGGCAATTTTGGAACTTAATCCATACAAATGAAGTCGAGACTCCTGGCCATTCATTGAAGGGGGGACCGTGTAGGTGACGAGCACTAACCCCTACAAGCCGGTCCCGTAATTTAGAACCCAGTCGAGACCGGAACACTTGACCCCGCACCTCCAGAGGTAAATTTGAGAACTTGGAGGACATTGCAGCCCCGACAGATTTTACGTGCACCAGCCGCCGTTCGTGTACACGGCGACGGATTTACAGAGACGGACGTCGAACCAGAGACGTTCACACATGATATCGCATTTGTGAGCAGACTGTTACAGGGTAGAGTGTGAAAAAGGTTCCTTACCCCTGTGGCACTGTATGATGACCTTCTTTGGCTGCTCGGCCGCCTGGCTCTGCAGGGGGTCGGCGGGGTGTCGTCCCGAGTTGACGAGTTCCGAGAGGAATCCGATGTATCCGATAGCCAGCCTCAGCGTGTCGACTTTCGAAAGCCGCTTCTCGTACGGCAGAGTGGGTATGTGAGCTCGCAGCCCCTCGAAGGCGTCGTTGATGGACTGCATGCGCCGTCGCTCGCGCAGGTTCGCCGCCTGACGCTGCTGTATCTGCTGCTGGGCGCACCTGCAACACAGAAACCCGGTCACCATTTGCCTGCTGAATGTGCTCAATGGGCAAAACACACGGACTATTTTCATTATTATTCACATTATTACTATTATTGTTACTATTATTATTATCAGTGGCGTACCCAGGATTTTTTTTTTTTTTGGGGGGGGGGCGAGATGAACGGATAAAAGATTTATAATGCATAGGGAGGGGGGGCGAGATGAACGGATAAAAAGATTTATAATGCAAAATCCATATTCATAATGCAATTTCTATTTCTTTGGGGTGGGTAGGGTCCCCTTGCCCCCCCTGGGTGCGCCACTGGTAAAATATCACGAGAGCTACTAGGGCAGAAGAATTTTCAATGGTACTTCAGGGAGTGGGTCAGGAGGTTATGGGACAGTTTTTTCAATTGTTTATCTGTGTTATAAGAAAAACAGAGAGTAGAATTTCCATATTCCGAGCCGAAGAGTTTAACATCTTCTGAATTTCTTATCAGCCGTGGTTAAGGGGACACAGACCTTTTAAAAAGGCCAACAGACAAACATATCCCCATTTTCAATCATCAGTAGTTACTAAAATAATTTATTCAGAAATATGAAAATTTTATTAGGATTTAAACACTCTTTCTTCTTTATAAATAGGGCTCTCGGTTTTTTTTCTGCCTTGAAGAGAAATTTTTCAATTGTTTAAATTTTTAACCATTGTTTTTTCCATTGTTATGTCATTTCTCACATATCACCAAAACAGTTGGTTAAAATACCATGAAATTTTATACACGGGCGGTATAAACAAGTATCATTAATATGACCTACTATTATGTCATTCCTGCCATAAAAATTTGAATTTCAGTAAA
>OU015491.1:3178614-3198614 GCA_907164885.2 Dolomedes plantarius | reverse complement strand
TTACAAAGGGGGTATGAAATTTCCTGTTCTAAAGATAATCGGAAAAATGGACCCCGTAAGCTAAAGGTTAAACTGTCTCCCTTCCCATCAAAACATGTTCATGAAGAAAACTGTGGATAGCGTGCTACGTCCCGTCAAACAACTCATTTGTAATCTTAGAGGACAGTGGACAAGATTGGTTGGTTGGTTGGTTGGTTTGTTGGGGTTTTATGGCGCAAGGTCCAAAATAGGGCATAAAGCGCCAAACACAAGACTAGGGCCAAAAAAGAGTATACAGGTAGCCCTCCTACAGCACGGCATCTTACAACACGGTTTCGTTCTAACACGATAGGATAAATTGCGGGAACCCTCATATAACACTGCAACCTGTAACACGGTTTCGATCTATCACGATTAAAAAAATTGCGAAACCCTTTGTACAACACTGTACTTCTACAGCATTAGATAACATGACTTTTGTTTAACACATTTAAAAACTAAATTACCTTAAAATAATGACGGAAAGAAATAATGAACTATCAGTGGCTTTACATAAAAATGCATAAACAAATTATAAATTATTCATTTATAACTCTATAAAATTACAAGAAGGCCTAAGCTGGGCTGAAAATCTTGAATCATTTTTCTTGAATGCAGACCCTTCCGTCGAAAATTCAAAGAAGCCGAAAATTCAAAAGGGTGCTGCAAAATTGTCTACGTCCATACCGTGAAATCTACAATGACTTTTTATAAGAACCAGCAAACAAACCAAAATTACAGATTTTTTAGAGGATAGAAGGTGCAAAAACTCTAAATGAAAAGTGAAGGTGATATCGTTCAACCGAATAAACGTTCTCGTTTGATTGTACTGAGCAGTGATGAGGAAGAAATTTATTAAGTTGTTTATATGGAATTTTTTTAATAAAAAGCTTGTTTTTAATAAGTTTTCGGAACGTAACCCCCCTTTTTGTACTAGCTCTGGGTCTCATATAACACGGTTTCACACAACACGGCATTTTCTAGGAACCTATCTACCGTGATATAGGAGGGTTACCTGTATAAAGAAGCTCCAGGCTCGAACCAACGGTGAAATAACAGATTCAAAACCAACACTAATCAATCATAAAACGCGTAACCGGGAAAAACTGCATTAAAAGGGTGATAAAAATTATGTGTAAACGTGATAAAAATATGATATATACAAGGTAATAATATAGAAAGATGATATGTAAAGATGATAAAAAAACGGTGATATATAAAGGTGGTAAAAACAATATATAAAAAGATACGTTGTAAACAGGGATAAATAAATTTGTAAAAGGCAATAAAAGTTTAACGATCAAATCAATGGCTAAAGCACAGTCTGCGTATAAAAGCAGTAAAAAATAAGAAGGCAAACAGCGGCGGACAAGGAACTCGTCCACATGTCGTTTCGAATGCGAAACAGTGAAATTTGACGAAAGGCCAAAATTGTATCTATATTCTCCAAGCTTTCTAAGCCCCTAAAGAGCGCAACTTGCCCTTTCTATAAGGGATCGCAATCGAACAAATTCAGTACATCATCAACACACATGGGTGGTGTAAGACCAAAACTAATAATCTCCTTTTTTTTCTTCTTTTTTTTGTCAAAACTGAATTAAGGATGCTTTCTTATGATATTTCAATCCCTTAAAAAACAAAAATTTTTGGAAGATAGGCCTACTCTTAAAAATATTTCAGGTAGTGTCTCTTCTAACGAAACTACCGCGGGTCATTAACGTAGGATTACTTATCGTTGCTTACCTCTTTCTTTTGACGCATTTTGTCACTTTTCTGTTTAAGTGTTTACTGCTACTACGTTTGGCGTTGCTGCCAAATTTATAACTCGCGACGCCGGACGATTTCTTTTCTCTCCGAAGGACCGTTATTGAGGAACATAATCCTGCATAAAATTAATAAAGGGAATTTTTCTAAAGCTAATTTCAAATTTATATCTTCAAAAATGCATAAGATAGAGAGATCTTTGCCCTTCATCGAAACAACAGAAAAATAAGAGGTCTTATGGAGATTGGTAGTTTAAGTCCTACTATCTATATATATAAAACAGTCCCGTAACTGACTGACTCACTGACTAACATACAACACACAGACCAACCCGCTGGACCTAAAGGGCTGACATTTTGCATGGCGATTCTTCTTATGGTGTAGGGGTGCACTCAGAAAGATTTTTGAAAAATTCTTCTTAGATTTTTTAAAATTAAATTTTTAAGCTTTTTTTGTAATTTTTATTAAGTTTGCCTTTAAAATGATAATTTGAGGATTATAAAATTTATATCACGAGAAAGATCACAAAAATTCCTTCAAAATGAGATCTTTTTCGAACCTTTACCTCGATTTTCTGATTTTTGGTGAATTTTTAAAGAGTCATTTTTGGAATTTAATTTGTTAAATGCCGATCACGTGATTTCTTTTTCTGGTACAATAAATAAATTTATCGTCACGTGCATAACAACTAAATAGACAAAAAAAATTATTTTTTTCTTGCTAATGCGGCAGACGGTTGGACATTATAAAAAAAAAAAAATTAAAATACAATAAAAGATATGTTCCTCAAACTGTACTATATTAAGTGTACTATATTCTTTAGTATGTCCTATTAGATTTAATTTGAATATTTTCTTCTACATTATTTTGTCTATAAAAATATCCCTCACGATTTTTTTTTATAAATATTTTTTTTTGTGTGTGTACATCAATTGTATACATTGATCGTCGTATTTATTATAAATATATTTTTTGGCATGAATTGCGCATCCGTTGGCCGTTGTATTTAATTAGAATGTGATCCGTATCTTAGATAGAGCCTCACCTTCCCCTCCTGTGCCTCCTCCTGTGCTGCTGCCGTTGCTGCTGCAGGGTGTTCTCCTGCTCCGAGTCGTACGGAAGCGATGGCGGCGAGTCGGCCGGTCCGAAAGCGGCGCGCAGGAACTGGCGCTGCACCAGATCCACGTTCTCCATGAGCACACCGATGGTGGACGCCCGGGGTGGAGGGGGGGACACCCCGCGACACAGACGAGCCTGCAACATCAACACACATTCACTTTCAACATGCCATGCTAAATTTGTCCAAAACACCGCCATCAACGCCCTTTGCACGCACGCTCTTTCGCGAGTGCTTGGAGCGCACGGGATTGCACGCACGCTCCTAGCACTCGCGAAAGAGTGTACGGGATAGCGCGCGCGGGGGGGAAAACTCGCAGTACGCTCCAAAGCAGCTTTCCCTTCCTCTCCGACACCTTCACACGTGCACTCGATCACGCGAGATCGTGGTTTCACGCTCGTGTGATGGTATTCCATATTTTGAAGGTAGGGAAAGCTGCTTTGGAGCGTACTGCGAGTTTTTCCCCCCGCGCGCGGGCTAAAAACAGCCATTGGAAATTCAAAAACTAATGCAACAATGTGCTTGATTCAGGAATAAGAAGCTCGCAGATTTTATTACAGAGTATGAAATTCTATATTAACATCTGCATGAAAGTCTAAATATTCCCTATATTATTATATAATAATATTAAATTATATAAAATTATATAGTAACGAAATTATATAATAACTATATTAAATTATATAATAACGAAAACGATCAGTGAGTAAAAAGAACCGTCTGAGAAGTAAAAAAACCGTCTCACGTATAACAGCCATCGGGGTCGAAAGCGGAAAAAAAACCAGAACATTTGTAAAATTTCCCTGAATCCTCTTTACTCATACTCCATCAAATGAGGAATAGTTGATGTTTGGCCGATAATAATTCGAGACTATTTCTGCTGGGCGGCTGAATATTTTACATATTGTAAAATTATGTAAAAATGTAAAATTATGTAAAAATCCGAAAATGTTTTTGACTGGATGACGCACGGTCAGTCCCCTGGTCAAAAAAAAAAGAAAGAAATATCTAATTTATATCCTTTTGCGCATTGGACTGGGAATATTGGAAGAAAAAACATGAAATTCGCATGAAAAGTATTTTTGAAATCGAATGTTGCATTGTACAACACCGATATAATGGGCTTAAAAGTAACGTTTTCCTTGCCCCTGATCCTGTTGGTAATCAGACATGGCGTTCTGAAACTTCACTGTCCTTGAATGCATCAGTTATCATCCCTGCACTTCTCGGAATGCTATTTCGTGTACTACAGAAGTGGCCAACTCGAAATAATCCGGCGGCCAATTGAGAAAATTATAAATGCCAGTTATAACATAGGAGCGAATTTTGATGTTTGCGGTGCATAAGGCGACATTACCATCTTTAAATGTCAGATTTGCTTACTGCTTTAAATATTTTAACTTTAAAAGTATCCTAAAAAAGGAGGTAGAATCCTAAAAAGGTATAAATTAATCAAAATACATATAATATAGGGTCCTCAAATAAGGAAACATTATTATTATTATTATTATTATTTTTAACTAATGCCAGTGGCGTAGCTAGAACTTTTGCCGCCCGGGGCGGTCTCCAATTTGCCGCCCTTTCTAAGTCAATCAATTGGTGGTTTTTATAAATTAATAAACATAAATAAATAATTGTAATTGAGACAAACTATAGGTGGGGAACTTTTTTTCCATTGGATGCCATATTTAAATTAGGCAGTAATAAAGGAGGCCGCTTAAGTTGATATACTTATAAATGCAACTTTTATAAAGACCACAAGAAACTTACGGAGGTCGCAGTTTCCCCACCTATGAGACAAAACATATACGTAATTTATAAAAAAAATTCCATAAAATGTTTTACTTTATATCTTTATATTTATAAATAAAAATAAATAATTTCATTTCTTTTGTATAAACATACAAATTGTACACATATGTGTATGTAAACAAAACGTATTTATATATTTACTCGTCTAACTTTCATAGTAGAAAAATTGCGTATAATGCTCTCAAAATTTATATTATTTGTAATTTCTTGTTCTATTGCAAGATTTTGTAGTCTTAAATCTCATTGTGGAACGAAGATAATTTTTTATCAACTTCAATTTGGAGAAGCTCCTTTCGCAACTAGCGACACTGATAGCGAAAAATATTCGAAATCATATAGTAATTCATAATTCGTAGAAATCGAATAGTAAACTTATGAATTGAACAAGTGGTTTATTACAACTAATACTAAATAAAAATATGCCGCCCGGTGCGGAACGCACCCACCGCACCCCCCTAGCTACGCCACTGACTAATGCGGAGGCAATTGTCGTCAAACATTCGCCTATATTACGCCGCAAATTTACTGCCCATTTTATTGTGGGGGCACCCTATAGGCGGACAGCATTACCCCCTATGAAGGGACGACATGAACGGAGGCATTTTTCGTGGCGCGACGCCGGGATTCGATCCGAGCACCCTCAGCAAAGAAAACCAGTGCGCTGTACCACTGGTCCGCCACAAGCCCAGGCAGCATTATAAAATAGGAAAAATGACATCACTGATTTTTTCAAAAACATTGCATTCTTGATAAAAATGTCGACTTGGTGAAAAATTAATTTTAGCAATATCAAAATGTATATCCGTTTTGAAAAAAAAAAAAAAAAAAAAAAAAAAAAAAAGTGAAAATTACAAAACGCAGCTTTGTAAAATCAAATATTATTAAAATTATCAACTTCAAAGCAACAATTATGAAACGCACTTTTCGAAATACATTTGATTTTTGGAAAATAAACATTCATTTCAAAGTACATAACAGAATCAGTTTTCTTAACAAAATAAAATCCAGTCTAATCCACAAAAATATACTCATATTACAAAACAATACATAAAATCGGTTTCTTAACAATCAAAAAGTAGAAAAAATCTAATGAGAGAAGCTTGCGGATGGATGCTTGATGTAGCAAGGGTGATGAAATAAACGTCGATTTACTTGGACATAATGTGCTTTATTTTGCAAAAAGTGCTTTTGGACAAATAACTGCTGCCGAACATAGAACAAGTGAGTGAAATATTTCGATTTATAACAAAACTAGCTGAATACCCGTGCTTCGCTACGGAGTACATTCAAATTAAATACAACGGTCAACGTATGCAATTTATGCCAAAAAAAAAAAAGAAAGAAAATATATTTATAATAAATACAACGGTCAATGCATGCAATTAATGCCAAAAAAAAAACCCCAAAATATACGATTTTCGTATTTATAAAAACCATATTATTTATAAAACCATATTCTATCGTATTTTTATAAATACGATTATCGTATTTATAAAAAAATGGCAACTGATATTTTTATAGACAAAATAATGTAGAAGAAAATATTCAAAATAAATACAACGGTCAATGTATGCAATTAATTTGTATGTTTAATATCCATAAAATATACTAATTTGAATTAAATTCTTTTAAAAAATTCCACCTCAATTAGTCCAGTAGTTAAATTCTATCTTCTACCATATTTTAATATTTTTTTGTCAATTTATTTCGTTGTTATGCACGTGACGCAAAATTAATTTAAAGTATCACATAAAGAAAAGAAACCACGTGATCAGCATTTAATAAATTCAATTCTAAAAATTAATCTTTAAAAATTCCCCAAAAATCAGAAAATGGAGGTAAAGATTCGAAAAATGATTTCCTTTTGAAGGAATTTTATGATCTTTCTCGTGATATAAATTTTATAACCTTCAAATTATTATTTTAAATGCAAACTTTAAAAAATATTACAAAAACAGCTTAAAAATTTAATTTAAAAAATCTAAGAAAAATTTTACAAAAATCTTTCTTATTGCACCCCTACGCTATAAGAAGAATCGCCATGCAAAATTTCAGCCCTTTAGGTCCAGCGGTTTGGTCTGTGAGTTATATGTCAGTCAGTTACGGAACTGTTTTATATACAGTATATTCTTTTCAACAGTATATTCTTTTTCAATTCCTTTAGTGACGTGGGCTGGTTAAAAAGTCCTACCTAGCCACCGGGTGACCATGCCTGGTGTACTATGTTGCTAGACCATTTTTTCTTCAAAGAAATTTATAATTTCTATAGTTACGAAATTAATCTATCACATATTTAAAGACTTTATATATAGAAACATAATTATCCGAATAGAGATAATTTCGAATAACTACGATATAAAATACAAAGAAAGGGCTAATAATCATGCGTTTACTGTAAATTTTTGCTAACTTTAGTTTTTTTGGTAAATTAACTTTTATGTGTGGTTGATATATGAGTCATTCACAAACCAAATCAATTAAGTCCCCTTTTTGAATTTTTTGAAATTTTAGTATCAAAGCACTTTGACTCTTAACATTTTACATTCATAATAAATTTTCCAAGTAATGAGAATTAACACTACTCAGTGAAAAATTTTTATGGGGCCGTCGAATAATAAGTCACTTTTGTTAGAAGCCAATCAAGTTAAGTCCATACCCTAATGTCAATTGTTGACATTCAAATGCAGAAGCAAGTACTTGATAAAATCGTTCAATGTTGTTTCATCACCAAAATAGTAAAATAAATGAGTCAGTTACAGTCTAACTGCTGCAGAAGTGTGAATTATTAAACAATTATTTCCATTTTTTTTTCTGTAGTCAAAAATTGACGACTGAATTGGATGTTTTTCCCCCCTTGTCAAATCGGTTAAGTCACGCCAAAATTGTAATAATAATAACGATAACTCCAAGGATATTATATCTTAAAAATTTTATAAGTCGTCCGATAAAAGCTCCATCTGCAATAATACATTCTACAATAATTATTTGAATTTCTATTTTCAGAGGAAATTTCAAAAAATAATCTGTATTATTTTCCCCTTTTGTCCACTTTTTGTTTTATGGATTTAAGGGGACAATAGACTTCCAAAATTGTGAAATTTGTTTAAAAAGTTTTCAAAGATTTTTTTATTTTATTGAATTATGAAACTACGGACGAGTAGGAATGTGTCGCAAAAAGAATTTTTTTATTTCTGCGATTACTTTCCTAGTTATAGGCATTTGTATTTAATTTAGATATTATGTGGTTACTAATAGCAATAACTTTAAATGTGTTTTTCTCAAAATAAAAATTTTCACGTCATACGAATATTCAAACTGCTCCAAGCGAATTTCTAATTATTGTATTGCTTTGAAATTTCAGTTTTATATTCTTAACCGTATATCACATAAATCTTATTGAAAAAAATTATGCTTCGTAGCTCAGAATTTCTAAATTTTGTACTCGAAAAGATGATTTAGAGGTATTTTGCGTCATAAAAAGGGTGTTGTCACTATTATTATTTTTTCTCTTTATATTTTCAATGAATGCTTAAAATAAGCAATAAGTTTGATTGTTAGTTTTATAAGGTATCCTGAAAATAAAAATCACCATATTATATGCAAAAGAAATTAGCATGAAACATTTTTAATGAGGCCAATTTTTGATGTAATTAATAATTCATAATTCATAAATTCTTAATATTTCATCTTTAAATTTTAACCACTTTTACATATCTATGGTACTCGTCAGATAATCAAATTTCAAGCAAATCCATTCAAAACAAAAAAAAGTTAGGTTTGAAGGTCCACTGTCCCCTTAACTGAATTGGCAAGTGAACGGCTCATATGTCTTCCTCTGAAAGGGCTTCATTAGTTTTGCATGAATTTTTTTTTAAATTCACGCATCTTAGATTAAAATCAAAGATCCGTCTTGACCTTTTTACAGTATAATCACTCTTAATAGGCAAAGGTTGGCTCTACTGACCTACCCAATACACCGCCGAGAGTCAATATTAATTTGAAACTTGAAGGCGCTCATAGTCGTGTTATCGCTTTTCCTTTTGCCTTTCTCGCGGTGCTAAAACTAGGGAGGCGACATCCACAACAAAACATCGATGTTTTGAATACATCGATATTCAATATTAAAACATCGATGCTAATAAAACATCGCCCCAAAACCATCGATGTTTTTAAACATTGATGTTTATGAACTTTCATTTTTTAAAACTGGTTTAGTAACCTCTAAGATTAATGTTACTTCGGTTAGTCATGGAGGGGGGGGGGGAGAATTTTACTCTCAGTTTGGGCTGACACAAATGACAAAAACTTGGTTGCTAGAGTCAGCGCATATCGCAGAATTTCCATTACACATTTTATTACTTTCACCAAAAAATTGAGGAAGAAATTATTGCAATTCATTAACAAATCTTTTATTTTCAAATTGAATAATACAAAAGAAAATTACATATATTTACACCAATTTGAAGTACTGATGCAAAACCCGGGTATGGAGGAAAACTGAACAAGCTTATTTTTTCTTTACTGTAAATAACAATTATTGGAGCTATTGGGGCATATAATTATTCATTGGCTGTTCATTGCCATTTGTGTCTAATCGTTCCCCCTTTTGTATTGGTCCTTTTCAGAATTCAGATTTACTTGTACTGAGTGGGAAAATTATGCTACGTGGTTAATTTTTTTTAATTATAGTACATTTTCATTTAAAAAAAAAACATCGAGACAATGTAAAACATCGATGTTAAAAAAAAATCGGCTTCAACAAATTCAACATCGATGTTTTTATCAAAACATCGATGTTTTGAAAACATCGACATCGATGCCGCATCCCTAGCTAAAACTTCCAGTTTTGGAGACGATACGGCAGCCATTCTAGTTGTCTCTTGAACAATTTCATTCCCGTAGGTCTAGCTGTGATAAAGCAGTTAGCCATTTTCTCTTACTTTAGACTGCATTTAAGTCTTCTCGATTTCCCGTTAGTGATGTTCTAAGGCAGGGGTGCCCAATTCAAAACAGTCCGGGGACCAATCGAGAAAAATATAAATGACTGTGGGCCAACCATAATATCGGAGCGAATTTTGATGTTTGCTGCACGAAAGGCAAAATGTCCATCATCAGATATCAGATTTGCCTAAGGCACTAAATATTTTAACTTTAAAATAATTCAAATATTTCAATTTAATTAATTTTAAATACATACAAGTACAGGGTCCTCATAAAAGGCCGCATTATAATACAGGAAAAATTGCATTATTGCTCTTCCAGAAAATTGCATTCTTAACAAAAATATTTGCTTGGTGAAAAATTTATT
Organism: Dolomedes plantarius; assembly: GCA_907164885.2. Classification (NCBI taxonomy): domain Eukaryota; kingdom Metazoa; phylum Arthropoda; class Arachnida; order Araneae; family Dolomedidae; genus Dolomedes; species Dolomedes plantarius. Next base: position 3,188,595 of record OU015491.1, on the reverse strand, counting down.
TTTGCTCTATCAAAATGTATATCTTTTGCCAAAAAAAAAAAATCGAAAGTCACAAAACGTAACTTTGTAAAATCAAATATTTTAAAAATTAACAACTTCTAAGTAACAATTTTGAGACGCACTTTTTTGAAACATCTCATTTTTGGAAAATAAAACATTGATTTCGAAAAACCGAAACAAAATCAGCTTTCTTTTCAAAATGAAATAAAGTCTGATCCCCAAAAATATGTTTATATTACAAAGCAAAACATGAAATCGGTTTTCTTAATAATCAGAAAGTAGAAAAATAAATCTCATGAGAGATACTTGTAGATTAACACCCGATAAAGAAAGAGCAGTAAAATCGACATCGATTTCCTTGGATTTAACGTGTTTCATGTTGGAAAAGCTGCTTTCGCACATGTAAGCGCTGCCGAACATGGAACAAGTGAGTGAAGTATTTCCTTTTATAATCTATATATTTAAGTCTTTGGGCAGTCCGTGAGAGACAACTACTGCATCTATTTGCTTCATTTTGGTCTTATACGAAAGATTTTAATCTAGAGATATGTCAAACTTTGTTTTTGTAACCTCAATTTCTATTAATTAGCGATCATTTACAGTTAAAAATTGCTTTCTGCGCATGCTCAGTGGCATGTTTAAATCTGGCTTTAGATACTCACTAAGCACGAGGCCACATGAACACATTCATTTGTTTCTGCGCATGTTCAGTGACATGTTTTGATCTGGCTTTAGATTCTTACTGAGCACGAGGCCGCATAAACACGTCAATTTGTTTATTCCGAGGAATCTCTCTAGTTCTTTCTCTGACCATTTTTGTTTTTAATGATGTTTGTGAGGTATAGAATTAAAACTGACGGAAATTGTTTATTTTGCGCTGTTGAGTAACCCTATTTCTTTTTGTTGGGTTCAATGGTAATTTTTTAAAGTGTATTTCTCTATTCTTAATATTATGATTTTCTACATTTGGCAATGATGTGTCGAGTATAATTTGGGTATAAGTACTATCCAGCGGGTACCAACTAGTGATATATAATTTTCCAATTGCTTTAGTGCCGTGCTAACGAGCAGAACTTCACGAGCAGACACTGCCGGGTCATCCCTGCTCTAAGGCATTGGATCTTAACAAGTGGTCCGGGAGAATCTAAGAGTTGTCCCACTAAGTCAGCAACGATAAAAATAAATAATTGGTTTCATCGTGTCAAAAAGGCCACGAACTTGACAATTCTATAAAATCGGAATGACAGAAAAAATTTTTAAATCTAAAAACTCCTGTATTTCTTCACATTTCGAGTACGAAATAAATCCCGGTTCTACTTAAAAATCTACTAGCTTGTACCGATCAAAGCATGATGGCTTGATAGTAAATAAATGTACTAATACACAAAATATACTCAACACATCATTGCCAAATGTTGAAAATCATAGTATTAAGAATAGAGAAATACACTTCAAAAATTTACCATGGAACCCAACAAAAAGAAATAGGGTTACTCAACAGAGCAAAATAAACAATTTCAGTCAGTTTTAATTCTATATCTCACAAACATCATTAAAAATAAAAATGGCAGAGAGAGAGAGAGAGAGAGAGCTAGCTAGAGAGATTCCTCCGAATAAACAAATTGATGTGTTTATGCGGCCTCAGTAAGTATCTAAAGCCAGATCAAAACATGTCACTGAACATGCGCAGAAACAAATGAATTCCTCGGAATAAACAAATTGACGTGTTTGTGCGGCCTCGTGCTTAGTAAGTATCTAAAGCCAGATTAAAACATGTCACTGAACATGCGCAGAAACAAATGAATGTGTTTATGTGGCCTCGTGCTTAGTGAGTATCTAAAGCCAGATTTAAACATGTCACTGAGCATGCGCAGAAAACAATATTTTTAATAGTAAATTATCGCTAATTGATAGAAATTACGGTTCCAAAAAACAAATATGACACATCTATAGATTAAAATTTTTCCTTTAAGATCAAAATGAAGTAAATTGATGTTGTAGTTTTCTCTCGCGGACTGCCCAAAGAATCGACTTAGCAACTTAAATACATAGACAACATATTTTCTGTGACGCAATTTTACAGATAGTTAATCAAATGCAAGCCCAAAAATATCATTAATTTTTAAACTTTAGACTCGAGAAGACTTAAAATCGTCTCGATTAGTGAGATAGCAAAGGGTATGAAGGGTATAAGCTTTACTATTAAGTTTACTTTCACGTTAAATTTGTTATTGTTAAGTTTAATTGTTTATCGCGAAAAGTTTATTTATTCAGAAAATAGAAACCCATTTTTGCCTCAAAAAAGGTTGGTTGGGTGAGGATCCTCAACGATTTTTTTTTTTACACAAGTGGTCCCTGATCAACAAGTGGTTATGCTGGCTCTTTAAGCCAGCAAAAGGTTTGTCGGCGATTTGTTAAAAGCTGCAAGTCATGTTCAAGATTCTTTTATCCATTGTGAAGCGTTGTGAAGGGGAATAAGAATTAAGAAAAGGTTCAGCTATAAAAATTGTATACGCAGAGGAAGGGTAGATTGAGGCGGCTGTAGTGGTCAGCATATGTAAAAGGCCTTTTCTTATAAATAATTAATTCCTTAAAAAACATGCTTTAATCTTTCTATAATGACATACCTTCAATATTTTTTTTATATGTTAAAAATATATTACACTGGCTGAAAACCCGTACTTCGCTACGGAGTACATTCAAATTAAATACAACGGTCAATGTATGCAATTAATGCCTGCCTATATATATATATATATATATATATATATATATATATATATATATATATATATATATATATATAAAATAAATACAACTATAAATGTATGCAATTGGTGTAAAAAAACTAAAAAAATTTATACAAAATCGTAACGGATATTTTTATAGACAAAATATTTTAGAAGAAAATATTCAAATTAAATCTAATAGAACATACTAAAGAATATAGTACAGTTAATATAAGTTTATTAACTGTACTTAACTATTATAAGTTTATTTAAGTTTTCTTAATCATATTCATCTGCATTAATGCATTCCGGCCTTATGGTAACGTGCCGGCTTTCGGTGCTGAGGATACACGGATCGAATCCCGGCGCGCGCAATTAAATACCTCCATGTTTAGGCCGGTTAGGGGCACGTTAAATCCTTAAACCGGATAGTCCCTCTATGAAGGTCAGAGAGGGTGGAAGAGGGTACGATCCCCCAGATGTCACCCCGATAGGGTGCTCGATCAAAATTGAGGTGGCAACTGTCTAAGATGGATTCTGACCCTTGCGATGCTATTCAGAACAGGAGCTGTAAATTTCAGCCCGAAGCTTATATGGACCTGGTCTCCAGCCAATGAGGCATAAGAAACAACAACAATAACACAATGTTTATTTGAATTTATATTTCAGAGGGATTTCAAAAAACAGTGTCTATCATTTTATCACTGATCTCCACCTTTTGTTTTATGGGCTTGACCGATTTGACAAGTCAAACTTATCTAAATTTGACTAAATTTGAGAACGCGGCTAAATTTGAGAACTTGGAGGACACTGCAGCCACGACCTATTCCACGTGCCCCGGCCACCTTTAGTGAACACGGCGGTGAATTTGCAGCGACGAGCATCGAACCAGGGACGTCCAGATAACTAGCCCGCTGATCTTGCCAACTGGGCCACCGCGCTCACCGTTATTATTATTACAATTTTGGCGTGACTGAAGAAGTGAATTGATTTGGCAAATTTAAAAAAAGCAATAATATACAATTCAGTCTTCAAATTATTTTTTTTCACTACAGAAAAAAAAAAATTGAAACGATTGTTTAAGGTGACTGCCTACGTTCGGAGCCAATTTTTTCAAAAAATTGTTTTTTTAAGGATTTTTTTATCTATTATGGTAAAATAAAAAAATAAAAATAAATAAAAAATAAAAAAATAAAAACTTGCCTGTAAATACCATACTTTTTTATAAATTGGTCAATTTGAAGTAATTTTTAATGAAATTTAGCTAAAACGCCTATCACTCTCAACAAAATTCTAATGCTACTATTTTAATTTCCTTCTCACACATGATACATATGACAGTTTTCTTCAAAATGACCTACAATCTAATAGAAATTTTAAAATGCAAAAATAATACAGACAATTTTATGTTCCAATATGAAAATTTTCCCCAATTCGTCATTCCTTTCCTTATAAAAACAGCCCCAAACAAAAAACTATTTATTATACATCAATTATTGTGCGTCATCTCATTAACAATAGCATCTAAAACATTTCCTGAAAATTTTATCAAATTATATGCATTTTTATGTGAAATATCATGATAACGGTAGAGATTTGTGCTAAAAAACATAATTCTGAGAAAAACGCATTTAAAGTTGTGTGTCACTTCAATTTTGTATCAGACGACGTTTTTAAAAATAACTATAACTCTGCTTCTAATTAATGTAGAATGAAAAGGAAAACGGTTTTGAAAAGAGAAAAGATTGAATTGCACGATTCTTGCAAAAAATAAAATTGACCAAAACAATCAAAAAATGGCATTTTCAACGTAGGCAGTCACCTTAATAATTCCCAAGTACTTTCTTCTGCCGCCGTTAGACCGTCACCGACTCATTTATTTTACTTTTCTTTGTGATGAAACAACACCAAACGATTTACCGTTATCTTCAAGCACTTGCTCCTGCTTTTGAGTTGCATTATAATTTGCTGTTATCATCAGGCACCTGCTCCTGCGTTTGAGTTGCCTTATTGCAACGATTTACAATAGAGTGCTGGGTTGATTAAATTGTTTAGGGTTCGGTGACTCAAAAAAATTTTGTCATTGAGTGGTGTTAATCCTTATTATTAGGGAAATTTATAATCAATATAAAAAGTTAGGGTCAATCAAGTACTTTGACCAGGGCTGCCGAGAGAGAGGGGGGGGGGGCAACTGGGGCACTTTGCCCCAGGTCCCTAACTGCCGGAGGGGCTCCCAAAAAATTTTTAAAAAATGAATTTTTTAGATTTCATCCAAAAGAAAATTCTGAAACTTGTGCCGTTCTTCAAAAATCAAAATAGTCTCCTGAAAAAAGGAGCCCTAAATTTTTTTGTTATTTAAATTATTCGATTAATTAGATTTCTCTTACTCCAAAATAGTCTTCTGAAAAATACGCGATTTAGTTTTAATGGAAAATATAACTGTTTAGTCCTAACTGCTATAAAATTACATTCTCTCTAATAAATTAAAGACAGTACTAACTACTAAAATAGACAGCAAACAAGGTTTATGGATGGTAGATGTCATATTTATTAGAGAGCGGTGCAATGAAATACAATTATTATGTTAATCATTCGTGTAATAAAATTTTAAGTACGAGTAACTTAATTTGAATATGTGTTTTCGTCTCTTTCCATTTTTTATTTTTCTTGGGGCCCCCAACAGAAGTTTGCCCCAGGCCCCGTGAAGTCTCTGATGGGCAGCTCTGACTTTGACACTAAAAATTTTAAAAATTCAAAAAGAGGCTTTAATGGATTTCGTTTGTGAAGGGCTCATTTATTCCTTGATTATACACATTCAAATATTGAACACTGAAGGCGAATATAGGTACAAAAATTAAAAATCAGCAACAACATTTAAGGCGACAATGGACCTTCAGATTGACAAAAATATGTCCCCAAAACTATTTTTTTTTTTTTTTTCAGAAAAGGATTCTGCAACTCATCAGCTTTAAATTAAAAATATAGTATGTTGATCCGATCATTATTAACCGAGTTATAAGTATTTTTTTCAAACGTAAACAATGGAATTGTTAGTCAAATTAAAACTTTAAATGCCATTTTCTCAAAACAAGTTTTCGTGTCGTTTCGGTAAGTTCAAAATGTTCCACGCGTCATCATTTTTCTCGAATTTTCATAAAATTTCATAAAATGATTATTTCTATATGTTAGAATAAAACTTAGTAATCAATCCATTATACTATTTTAAAACAACTTAAAATTTTTACAGTAAAAAAATTTTTTTGTTAAAATTTTGCATAAAATGACCTATTTTTATCGATTTCTTTTCTAGTTTTTATAAATACGACTGTAAATCAAATATTGCTACTAACTTTTATTATAACTATATAAAGCTGGCTTAAGAGAGAAAATTAGATATCTGAGACAAAAGTTAATGCGCATGGAGCATTTTTAAATAGAGTCATTAACAAACTGATTTTAATTAATATCTTAATTAATTACATTCTGATTTTTTTTTTTTAATTTAGAATTTCCATCTCTAAACAACACTGTATAAGTATACAAAATTTCATAGCAATTGGTTAATAAATAAAAAAAAAAGGAGTATGGACTTACCTCAAGAAAAAATCCCTGTATCCCTCTGAGGGAAAAGGAAATAAAAAAGGGTTTGTAAGAACACGAATTCCGATAAAAATCCTTATGTGTAAACTTCCTACTTCGAGAACACAAAAGAGAGACGGGGGGGGGGGTGAAAAAAATCCTCAGAACAGGATGGTAGAGACGGGAATTCGCCGGAACACACAGTGCAAGGGACACTTTTCACCTCATCTGATGTTGCTTCGACAGTTCCCTAAATTATTGCCCGTCCGCGAATTCTCCCGTCCCTATCTCCACGGCGTGACTCCGCCCCCCCGGGCACGCGCACACCGACCCCTTTATCGCGGGAGGCGGGGGCGAGGGCGGGCTTCTCGCATCCCGATCGATCGAACGCCGATCCGCAGGTCTCGGAAATTTCGAAGTCGCCCTTTTTTCGTCCGACGCATCAGAAAACTGAACACGGGACTTGTCTTATCGCATTGGCCGAGTCTCGCGAGCCAGAAATTATTGCGGGTCGTCTGACTGCAAGATAGCAATTATTGCCCAAGTACAATCAAACCCTGGTGCAGTGGATTTGCTATATTTTTTCTAGGGAGAGGGGGGGGGGGGGGGAGAGACACGGTCATCTTTTTGAAACTGGCCACGGCCCAAGGCCAATCCCATAGGTGAGGCAACTGCCTCAGGCGCCAAAATAACACATTGCAAAAATACAAAATTTTTAATCAACATCAAAAAAATATTAAAAACTAGATGTATTATCCGGCTTTGCTCGGGATTCAGTTTCTGTTATTTTTTTTTTCATTCAGTGATTAGCCTCATGTTATGATGTTCTAAAGTTTTCGCTAAAATTCTTTTGCGGTAGCAAATAGCATTAGTTTGTTGTCGGTGCTGTCGTTGTTCATCTCTTTCCTCTCCTTTCGATGTTGAAGCTCGAAGACGATCGTATGTTCGACGCGTTAAAAGTTTCTTCATCAGTCTCACTGCTTCGGATCACTACAATTCGAACTCTATTGCCTCCGACCTCTTGAATGTTTTTTCTTCTAATTCTTGAGTGCAACTGCATTTTGAATTCTGTTGACTTCGCGCGCTTGGGAATGTTTTTCTTCAGATTCTTGTGTTCGTCTAACTGCATTTCGAATTCTGTTGGCTTCCCACTCTTCTGTTTTTTTTTTCATCACATTGCTCATTTCTCAACAATCTTTGACATTATGCCCTTACTTCTGCAGGATTAAAAGTTGCTCTCCTCTTTTTGGGCATTTTAAAGCATTAATTTACAGCTAGTCAATAACGTTTGGATGGATTTATTATTATAGAAAAAGAATCAATAATGTTTGAATGTATTGAAATCACATTCAATATTAAAACACAGCAAATCTGGTCATTATTATAGAAAAAGTATATACACGTATTTCATGCTCGGAATACTTTCTCAAAACTAAATCGTCTGCTACGTTTCAATGCCACTTTCAGACTTACTTAATTATAATATACATGTATTTCATGATTGTAATTCTTTCTCAAAACTAAATCATCTGCTATGTTTCAATGTCACTTCAGTTTTATAAATCATCGCGTCAGGGCTAAACGCACGTGTTTCTAGCTAAATGAACGTGTCCTTCAGTATATTTGAGTTTGAACAGGTAGATTGGGATAGTTTCAATTCATGAAATGGATAGATAACACATTCATTGAAAATGAATGACTTTCCATCCTTATATTTACATTTTTAAAAAGAAATATTCCGGCGTTGCCACGTATATGAAAATAATATATCAAATTCATTCTTGCATGCGCCAATATAGGAATAAATCACGTTTTTAATTCATGTCTATTTATTTTTACGGAAATGTTATAATTTAATTGGCAACAATGAAATGTTACAATGACTTTGAACAAAAATATCCGTTGATACCGCGCAAACTTGTTCTAACATAATTCAGGAATGGAATGTCGTAGAGGGATGAAAATAGTCTATAAACTTCGCGCAAGTTCAAGCAATAAGTTGACCAAGTTTCATCGCAATCGGATGAACGGTACGGCAGCGCATAAAATACGAACAAACAAACATTCATTTATATATATAGAGATTTATCTAATATATGACGAAATCCATAAAAACTATACAAATATAAGCGAATATTTAGGCTATCTTTAAGAAACTGTTGAATTTGACATTATGAGAAATAAAGTTAGGATACATATTTCTAAACTTATATATATTACCCTATAGGTATATATGCTAAGAATTCTACTAACTTTACCTGTAACTGCAGCAACCAAGCGCAATTTTTTCTACACTGAAAACTTAAAAAAAATATCTACAAACAATAATAACTCAAGAACAACTGAACTACCTGTATCTAGCAATAATTTCTAAGGAAAAGACGGTATTAAAAGCAAAAAATTATAGAGATGAAGTCAAGCAATTAGCTGTCATAAAGGCTCGAAGAATGATTTAGAAATTATTTTTATTATATAACAAATTACATACATATTTATTTCCTTTTCAGCTATTTTTTTAAGTCCTGTAATTTATTTAATTCTTTAAAAGCATTTTTAAATGAACAAAACTTTTTTTTTAATCTAATATAAATTTTTCTCAAAATGTCTGTTGTTCTGTTATGTAGATCATCAGTGGTAATTTTTTCCTACAGTGAACCACTTTCTTTAGATAAAAAATCTCTCGACCCATATGAACATTTTTTGAAAAAAAAAATTACGAAAATGCTATCAAAAATTAAAAAAAGAAGTAAGTAAATTTTGACAAACTATTTTAAAAATAAATGAACTGTAGATTTTGGGTATATAATATATACCGAAAAATACAAAAATATATTTATATTAAATTATTTATTATAATAAATAATAAATAGTTTAAAATTTATTTATATTAAATTATTTTAAACTATTATTTTAAACTAATAACCCTGTTAAATATATTTATTTTTCATAATAACAATAAAAAAATGCCTCGCTTACCTTCTGTAGTTGCTTTAGGCAAATCTCGTGTGACTTAAATTTCGAATTTAAATATTAATATGTATAAGTATTTCATTTTGGTAAAAATTAACAAAATTAAAAATTAAAAAACAGCACGATTTCAAAATTATTAGCATAAACACAGCAAAAATTTTAATTAAATATTTCAATATGATATAAATTTATTCCAAACTATCCGCGACCCTTCGAATTATTTTTGCGACCCACAGGGGGGGTCGCGCCCATAGTTTGCGCAAAACTGAAGTAGACTATGGGCCTGTTCATATAGAATCCGTCAGCGTTGGCATTATATTTTAAATCTATCATAGACTTTAACAATTTCGTGGCTAATCATTTGGAGTTTCGTAATTAGTTAAATATATTTCAATACAAGTTAACTTTTTATATTCCAATACAAGTTTTTTTTTTTCAAAAAAAAAACTTGTATTTTTTTTTCAAAAAAAAACAGGTCATGTTTGAGAGTATGGTGGAGTCATGGAACCAAGAATACATCAGTTCAAATAATGGTAGTTTAAGCAAGAATTTTTTCCCGTCCATTAGAATGAGACTCTCTTGCTAACTACAAATTGACTCAGTTCCTCACAGGACATGGAAATTTTAAGAGCTATTTCAGTAGATTCAACTTGAGTTCGGCGACCCCCTGTGACTGCAGCGTAATGCTGAACATGTTCTGTTT
>OU015491.1:2851114-3173614 GCA_907164885.2 Dolomedes plantarius | reverse complement strand
CTAATCCCCAGTAATATTAATTTATCGCCTTAAAACACTTAGCCACAGAACTTCCCATGAATCGCAAGCCTTTTCATTTCTATACGTGTATACATCCGGATTCGGGAAAGGGTTAGCATCGCGAGCCCCTAAATCTGCTGACCCTACAAATAATAGTCACATGTTCCTCTCGTCTATCGCGGTTAAAGTTGAAAGGTAATATTATTCTTCCGAGCCGTTCTTCTGAAATGAACGGATGTACTTTTGTCGCTCTAATAAACGATTCGGCCCGACTGCTTCCAAATTTAATTTCATCCCTTTCAGGCTGAGTCTAGTTCCAGCCATGTAAATGCGAGCTAGTTTTCACTTTCAGGTTATAATTTAAGGACGTGATGGGTATATTACACACACACACAAACACACTCATATATATATATATATATATATATATATATATATATATATATATATATATATATATATATATATATATATATATATATATATATATACTGTTCACCTCTGGAGAGAAGAGACCTGGGGCTGAGGGTGGCCAAGGGGTGGCCGTGACAAAGGGGTTTCTTCCATAACATTAGCTCTATGAACTCTTGAATCGGGTCTGAAAAAAAATAAGTCCGTTTAGAGGGGTGGCCGGCTAGTGAACTTTCACTGTATGTGTATGTGTGTGCATGTGTGCAAAGAACAGAATACAAAAAAAAAAGTGTTCAGTGAGGCATTTAGTTTTAAATAAAAGAAACATAAGGTTTTAGAGAGTGCTTTAGTAAAATAATAAAGCTTACAGATTTGCAGTTTTCTTCTGAAAAAGAAGCTTTCTGTTGTTTACGAAGAGAAGTTACGGCTTTAAGCTCTAATAACGAGTTTTTCACCGTTGACTTAGAGCCGAACCTTTTTGTTATTTTTTCTGTCTCGCTCTAAGGTGAAATTCTTTTAAATTTGTGGCATCTTCAAGAAATTTTAATTTTCTTTTATAAGCCCTTTAACATTTTCCAGTGTTAGTTTTGCTCGTCAGTGTAGGGATGCGACATCGATGTCGATGGTTTCAAAACATCGATTTATTGAAGCCGATGTTTAAAACATCGATTTATTGAAGCCGGTGTTTTTTTTAACATGAATGTTTTGTGCTCGATGTTTTACGTTGTCTCGATTTTTTTTTATGAAAAAGTACCATAATAAAAAAAAATCTACCATTGTAGCATAATTTTCACACTCAGTAAATGCAAGTCTGAATTCTGAAAAGGACGAATACAAAAGGGGGAACGATTCCTTAGCAAACTGACAAATGGCAATCGACGACCAATGAACCAATCAGAGCGCTTGGAATGTTCCCGACACTCCAGAATCTTCCATGGGGTTTTATTTTACAAATAGTATATATGCACGAGAGCAGCCATTTAAGTTTTTGTTTTGTTCTGGTTTCATATAAGTTGACGTTAATATTATTAGTGAGATGCCTGCCAAAAGTACCGTTTGGAAATATTTTTGCAAAACCTCTGAAAAATTGGCGAAATGCAATATTTGCCTCAAGTCCCTCAAAACGTCTGGCAATACCACGAATTTATCTGGACGTTTGAAGGCAAAACATGGCGATATTTACAACGAGAATTTTGAGTCATCAATGTAGCCCGAGGCAAAAGCGACCAAGTTTTTGTCATTTGTGTCAGCCCAGCAATCAGAGAGTAAAATTAAATCAACCCCCCCCCCCCCCCACGACTAAACGAAGTAACATTAATGTTAGAGATTACTAAACCAGTTTTAAAAAATGGATGTTCTAAAACATCGATGGTTTTTGGGCGATGTTTTAATATTGAATATCGATGTTTCAAAACATCGATGTTTTCTTCTCGATGTCGCATCCCTACGTCAATGGTATAAAATTTGACGTTTGATATTTAAGGCCTGACAGTGGCGGATCATCGCGCAGGCGCAAGAAGCCTCAGATTGTCAGGGACTTCCGAAATTTGGCCACTTCACACGGAGATACAGTCTGCGAATTTTCTTTAATCAAGTAATAAATTGATTTGATAGCATTACTTAGTATTTAGAACAAAGGAGCCACAAACGCAAGTTGCGCTCGGGGGCCTCCGAATGTTTGATATCATTGCTTGGTATTTAGAATAAAGGGGCCTCAAACCAAGGTTGCGCTTGGGGTCGTCCAAATGCTCGATCCACCACAGGCCTGACGAAAAAAATAATATTATTCTCAAAAAAAAGTTTTGTGTCTATCTGCACATCCATCAGACGAGATAATGCCTGGCGAATCGTTCTATGAACCCTCGGGGTGTTCGATTAGTTAAGAAGGCTCCTGATCGGGAGGGGGGGAAGGGGGGGAGCATGCGTAATTCGCGAAATAAATGAACGGGGGCACAAAAAAAAAATATATATATAGGAGGGGGGGGGGGGGTGGAGTCGGAGTGTAGTTTCTCGCGTGTTCATGAAATTAAGCGGAACGGACAGGTAAAAAAGGTGGAGGGTGTAGGAGGCGAGCGTGTACCGCAAATCGATTCGTTGTACCTCGGTTGTTGTAGGGACACGCCGCGGGCACTCATAATGGGCCTAATGAAAGGGGGGGCCCGAATCGCTTGAATGGTCGGCACAACGCTCGCACGTGCACTCGGATTTGGACGCGTCGCCGCCACGTTTCGAAGGGGGGTGGAGGGGGGTGTTTTAAATAGAGCGCACGTGCTCCCTGCACCCCTCTTATACACATCCCGACCTCTGCCACATCGCAGCCGATTGCGGGATTTTAATAATGACCGTGTTTAACCAGGGAGAGGAAAGAGAGAGAGAAGTGAAATGAAATGGAGAGGAAAGTCGGTCAAAATAAAATTATGAAAAGGCCAGCGCAGTTCGAATGGTCTGAACATCAGATCGCTGGGGGGGCTAATTCCCGAATGTGTACACCCAACTTAAATGAGGGCGATTTCGAAATTTAAATAATGGCTGTGTTTAAACTGGAGAGGGGAAAAAAATGGTATGAAATGCAATGGGAAAGCAAGTCAATTAAAATAAGATCTATCAATGGCTGGAGGACTTGAAAACATATGATAATGAAACAACATAAACGCAATGACACACAGCGTGTCCCAAAAATAACGGTGGGGTTTCAAATGGCTTTAGCTATGCAACAAATCATGTTGCAGTTACGAGTCATACGTTAAATGGAAGAAAAACATTCCAAGTTTATGTGAGCGAAAGCTTACGTGCAGACTCCGAGAGACTCCGGGACTAACGGAGAATTCCATTTTCCAGTTAGACGGAGATTCTCCACATTTTCATACAATGCCTGCGGTCGGAGATTTTTTTTAAATATACAGTACTGATTAAATACATATATTTTTACTTTAAACGTGATATAAAATCATGAAAACAAATCTAATTCTGGTAAAAATTTCCTAAAATTTCAAAATATTCAAAATAGAGGGAATTTTTCATGCATTTTTAGTACAATTGAGGGCTTACGCCAGACACCGCACACTTCATTCGACTAAACACATTTGAATTTCCTGTATATTATATACTACTGTGACACTTATCTGTGTTCTGAACTAAAAGTGTTACACTGTTTCCAAAAAACACTGAAATATACCAAAAAAAGTGAAAAAACATGTTTTTTTTTAATTATTATTTATTAAGTACAGGTACCTGTAGAATTTATGTCATTGCGAGCAGACTTGTGTCCATATATTAAGAATATACATATTTTTTTTATTTTAAAATTAAGTTACATAATATATGTTTAAAATGACGAACATTGAAATCAAAATTCTTAGTTTTTCATAGAAAAAAAAACTTTTTTTTAATTTTTCTTTTAATTTCAGAAATTTTTTTGATAAATTTTATTGCAATTCAAATTTTTATGGTAGAAATGACATAACTGTTCGTCATTTTACCGATACCTGTTTATATTGAACGTGTATAAAATTTCACGGTATTCTAGCCAACTGCTCTGGTGATATCATGCGCGCAATCACATAGCAATGAAAAAAAAAACAATTGTTAAAATTTTAAAAAATTGAAAATTTTCACTTCAAGCTAGAAAAAATTGAGTGCAATATTTATAAAGAAGAAATGGTGATTAACTCACAGTAATTTTTTCATATTTCTTAATAAATTGTTTTAGTAACTACTGGTGATTGAAAATAGGATATGTTTGTCGAGTTTCTTGTTCTTTAAAAGGTACCTGACCCCTTAAATTAACACATATAGCTTAGCTTTTAGTTCAACACATAGTTAGTAATATGTAAAACAATAGTCCAAAATTTCATCGAAATACAGTAACCACCGCTTATAGTGATCAGTGGTTATAAGAATCAACAGTTTATAAGAATCAATATCGCAAAAACAAAAACAAATGTATTATTTCCATGTTAAAATTTTCGCTTTAAAGAATCAATCCACCGGTTTTAAGAATCAGCTTACACTCTTCACTTTCCTTTCATTTTTCCAAAAAAGCCACTTAAACCCTCAAAAGGCACGAAGTTCTTTCTTCAATTTTTTTAATGAAAGAGTGATAATATGGGATGGAATACAGTCGTAAAATGCATCCCTTTCTTTGTTAGACATAACATAATAGTTTTCCCTTAAACGCTTTAGCACAACACTGTCCTATTAGCTTGACCCGGGGGCTTCTTTACCCGTCCGGGTCCGATTTCACTTTTCTCCACTGAAAAACAAAGACAGGGACTCTTTTTTTCCCCACCTCCCACATCCTGGTTGCTGCTTCTTGGACCCTGAAACATAAATCTTCGGCGAAGTGTCCACTATCACTTAGGAAAACCTGTAGATTCAGGACGTTATCAAACCGTGAAACCTAGAAGGTGAATCTTCGTCTGAGACTATTAGTATTGAAAGAGGTATAAATGGCCTCCTAAAAACTTCATTACGTCAAACTACCATAGAAAACTTTTTCTTGCTCCCTTCCTGGAGTTGAAATGTTCAAAATGTTAAGCAGGTATGTTGTAACAAATACTTGTTTTTTTTTCTTCTCTTACTATAATCACGTGTATCTACTTTTAAGTCTAGAAATTAAGTTGTATTTTTAAAATTATAAAAAATAATTTTAATAAAAGATAATTAACGTAAATATAATTAACTAAAGATAATTAACTATTGTGTGTACTTATTGTTCACAATTCAGATATCTCCACTTAATCGTATCAAATGAATAAGTTAAAATTATTCACGAGTAAAATACAGCAATTGAATTGTACCAAATTGCGTGCTATCGTCGAGTCACTACGCACACGCGGTTGCAAATTTTGGACGGCCGCTAATGTTTACATCCGGCAGTTGCAGTCGTTGCCATTCGGAATGTAGAAATATCGTCGATTTTTGTGCCGCATACCTACGCGTTTATATATATATATATAGATTTCGATGTTTTGCACCAAAACAGCCAATTTAACGTAGTCAGTTACCTTGAAACTTTTCAAGCGTAAACACAGCCGATAAAAACTTCAGAATAAACAAGTCGAATGCAAGAGCTGGATCAATTTAAGAAAAAATATAAAAAGAGAGAGAGAGGGGGGCTTTGCGATAAATTTCCAAATGAAAGAGCGCGCGAAAATTAACTGAAGGCTTTTGAACTTTAGTCCCAGCCTTCTGGTTACGGGGAGGATTTAAAATAAATAATAAACAGGACACGTTCAGAATTATGTACGTTCGGAAAGTCATAACATTCTGATTGCGTTCCGAAGTCAGATAAGGAGAGGTGACGGCACGCGCGCCTTATCTGGCAGGCGAGTCGCATCTGCGGTCCCTCTGTGAGAGGAGACAGGTGCTTTGGCGATAGGCATGATGCCGAAAACCGAAAAAACTAACTGCTGCCGATAAGGACGCGATCTCCACCTCTTAAACACTAAAATTGAGTGATTCGCCGATGGCACTCGAAACCTTTATTGAATCCCCACTTAGACATATCTATACACTCTCCTCAGCTGGCACAAAACATTCAATGCGTACGACTGCCGATTAAGGCTGCCGTGTACTAACCCTATCGGATTCACCCACTCACCTCAATGTTAACCTATGGAGAACATGTGTCTAATATTGACAGCTACATACATAAATGCCGATCGTACAATGAAAATGGTATTTTCTGATAGCCTGCACCTTGCTACACGATTCATTTTATAAATTGCGTCCACTACGGGAATTGAGGAGCGTTTAAAACAAACTACACCAGATTTTTCCCCCGAATAATTTAAATTTTAAAATGTTATTTGCATTAAAAAAAAACAACGAAAAATGGTAAAATTTATTTCTCTATTACGGAGTGCAATTTTAAAAAAAAATATTTCAACCCAAAAATTACGCGATCTTCACTTCTTAAACACTAAAATTGAGTGATTTACCGATGGTACTCGAAGCCGGAGGAGTGGGTTATCTAATTGGTTATGGGGATTATATACTTTATTACTCCATAGCTTATCTGAGTTCGGAACGCAATCAGAATGTTAGGACTTGTAATGTATGTATTAATGTATCTTGTAAAATCTTTTGTCGGCAATGCTTGGACACGTTTTCTCCATAGGTTAACATTGAGGTGGGTGAATCCAGTAGAGTTAGCACACAGCAGACTTAAGAAGAAATTTTAGACCACCTCTCGGTTCAAGAGGGGGGGGGGGGAATAAGATAGTTATTCTCTTAATAGCAAAATTTTTGAGCAACTTCCGATTTTAAGTAATGACGTAAATTGGGATAATGATTCCCTTGTAATTATTACCCTATAACTCTAGGTTCAGGATCTGTTCATTTATTCTGGTTAATGCAAGGGTCCCATTCCACATTTTCAGATTTTTTTCAAGAATTTCTTCCATCATCGATCAGGCCGAAGCCACTCAGAAATATGAAAAATACCTCAATCGGACCTTCAAAATTGTACCACGTGTACAAATCGTAGACTAGACAGAAATATAAGGTATTTCCTCTGGTATAGTGCCTCGACGATCACTGTTCGTTGGTTTCACTTTATATATTCTGTCAGACTCTCGTCTCCCATTCTTAAGTGGAATTGATGAACGTGAGTAATAGCGTCTTCAATGAGCCCAAAAGAAACGCAAACAGGTGTCGAACGATATACACCTTTGGAGAAGTGCGACAATAGTTAAAAGGACGCAAATCATTTAGAATGATTTGTGAAATCCATTAGCGGCGCGCTTTTACCTTGGAAAAGTCGGCAGGAAAGAAAATTCGTCATGGATGGTTCGAGAAGGCGCTGAGAAGAATGGATAAATTCAGACGCCGGTAACGAATGGGGGATAATAGACTTGGACTGTTGAAGGGTCGAGACACGTACGGAGAGACAGGGTCTCGGACGGACTTTGAATAATGAGCCCGGCTCTCACGAGTATATTAACGTTCGTCGGAACGAAACTTTGTAAATGACTTATTTAACCAAGATTTTAATGTGTTGATAAACCAGATGTAAATAAGAGTTGGTTCTACAGTTATAATTACTTCTACAAGATAATGATTTGTCGGATCACGACCTTAAAGGTTAACATATTCCTTCCCATACCAGTTAGTTAACAAAGCCCTTAGCCACTAAATCAAGAACTATCCATTTTTCATCTACCACCCGATGTCAATTTTTATGCACATAAAGGATGTACGTTATTTTTACAAGCGTTTACTAAACAAGTTACAAATTCCAATTCAAGCATAATTTATTTGTTACACACTGTCTAGCGATGTAAAGAAAATCGTTCAATGTGGGCTCCCTCATTAGTATGTAAAATGTGCAGGCGATGAACAGCGCGTTCAACAGCGGACCGCAGCTGGTAGCCAGTAATCTGTCGAACATACAATGTTATGCGGTCCTTCAGGTCAGCCAAAGTTGTAACATTCCCCCTATAAACAACTTTCTTTAAATGGCCCCATCACCAAAAATCACACGGAGTGAGATCGGGAGAACGGGCCGGCCAATGAGTAGAAAACGATCGGCTAATCACCCTGTCATCCGTAAAATGTTGTCGCAAAAACCTCCGCACACAGAGTCCATTATGTCGAGGGTCACCATCCTGCATAAAAGTAATGGACTCAAGGCATTGTCGCTGCTGGAGTTGGGGTGAAACGAAACTGCCGAGCATGTCACGATATCTGAGGGCTGTTGCAGAACATGTGACAGGTCGATTATCGTTAAGTTCTTCGAAAAAGAATGGTCCAAGGATAAATTGGGAAGTGAATCCACACCAGATGGTAACTTTAGGCGAGTGTTGCGGAACTGTGTAGAAGGCACGTGGATTTTCCGAGGCCCAAATTCTACAATTCTGGATGTTCACTGTTCCGTTCAGATAAAAATTAGCCTCGTCACTCCAGAGAATGTTCCACGGCCAGGAGTCATCGACTTCCATTCGGGCAAGAAAAGTCAGGACAAAAGATAAGCGACGGCCATTGTCGGTAAGAAGCAGTTGCTGGTTGTGGCTGATCTTATGCGGAAAGAAATTCACTATTTTTCTCAGGATCTTCTGCACTGTGCTATACGGTACGTCTAATTGTCGTGACACTGCACGTGCTCTGCTGATTCCATGATCATTTGTCAGTGACTATTCGACAACGGCAGTTGCTACTTCTGAAACGACTTCTTCGCTTATAGGCCTTCGCCCTCTGCCACGTTGAACGCTTAAACACCCAGTGTTTTCAAATCGAGATATCACGTCTCTCACACCTTGTGGAGACATTGGACCCCGACGCAATTTCTTTTGAAGTCGAAATTCGCGAAGAGCTGCAACAGCATTTCCCTGGTTTTCATAAAAAAGTTTTACGATTAACGCACGTTCTTGCAATTTAATTGCCATCGCAACTGAAAGAATGATACTCACTCGATCTCATCCTTTTTATACCCAGAATTCACTTTGAATTCGTATGCTTATGCAAATTAGAATGTTTTCTTCTGCACTTGCAGTGCCGCATTTATCAACTTTTGTACCGTCATAATGCTTGAGAATGTAAAAATAAAAGTTTTAAATGACTTTTTTACTGTGCACAGTTATTTATTGCATGACTTTTCAAGCATGTAGGCTGTAATGCGCTCCCTAACGGACATTTTTTTTTAACAAATTCAATTTATTTTTTTGTGGAATCTTTCAGCGCATCCTTTGAATCGTCTTTCTGCAAAATTTCAGCTCAATCCGCCTTTTAGTTACAGCTACAGAGGGCTCTGCACAGGCCGAGTTTAATTAGGATCACCTGGTATACTATAATAACAAGAGAAAATAGTGTGAGTATAGTTTGAAACAAAAACATTTCTTTTCGGATTAGGCCGTCCGCACATGGAGCAACTCAAAAGAAACTGATAACCGACTCCAATCACAAACCAGTCCGTGATGAGTCGTAACCTATGTAATTGAATGGAGCCACGCACACGGCGCAACTGGTTACAAACCCGTCAGCAACGCGTTTGTAATCAGTCGCAGGCAACTCAACGCGTCGAGTCGCTAGCAACTTCAGTCGCTAGTTCTCTTGCGTTGTGCGTGTTATTACACAATCTATGTTACAGCCGCTCTTTTGGCAAGCTGCCAAATGACGTACACGAGTCACGTGACTTCTGCCTAGCGATGAAATGAAATTCTCTAACGTTTTTTGTTGTATGGAATATGTGCGCCCATGTATACAGTCCATTTTTAAACGATTGATCAAAGACAATCTGTTGTGACGATTTTTTAAAATAAATTAATTTCTGATAATAATTTAACTAAAAATAATGCCAGGAATAATGATGTGCTTCCCTCCATGACAGGTCGCAAACTATTGATTTGAATCACTTTTGAGTCGGTATCACTAACGAGTTTGCAACCGATAAGCAATTTCAGTCGCTAACCAGTTGAGTTTCCTTTGAGTCGCTTAGTGGTACTGAATATCACGTACTGGGGTTCTTTTCACCTGCGTTTAGTCATTCTTCTGGGATAGTACCATTATCACACGTTTTCTGTGGTTTTTCTATGTAAACGGTAGAACAGCGTTCTGTTAAATCTATGATCCCAAAAGGACGTAGATCAGGGGTGAACAGACTTTTCCAGAGTACGGGCTACCTCTAATTTTTTCAAGGTGTTGCGGTCCACCCAGTGGCGTAGGTGTGGTGAGCTTAAAAAAAAAGAGTACAATATTTATTATAACTTAATAATATATACGGAATAGGTACTTACCTACATAACTACAATAAAAAAAACTTTAAACCCCGTTTAAAGCAAAACGCAAGATACAAACATAATAATAAAAGCCACAAATATAGTAATATTAAATGATGCATTTATTATTATTATATTTGCATTATTGTATGTATTTGTATTATTGTATATATTTGTATTATTATATTTGTATATATGCATTTATTATTATTGTATTTATTATTATTATATTTATTATTATTATTTTTATTATATTCAAACAATTCAAAATACATTAAAAAATAAATCATTTTCATCTAAAGTTAGTTCTCGTAGTTATAGTTAGTAGAAGACTTAGTCTGCTTACTTAGTCTCCATAAATATGTTTCTTTTAGTATGCGCGTCTTAGTAAAGGCGGTCACCCCAAAATGTCTTGGTGGTCCACCGGTCGATCGCGATCGACTTAATGCCCACCCCTGACGTAGATTGAAGGAGGGGAATTTGGTTACGCTTTGCAGATTTACGAAGTCTTCTGAATTAATATAAACTCAGAACTCAATTCTTAGATCCTCTGAATCACATGTTGGTAATCCGTTATTTGGATTATCATAGCCTCACACACAAAATAAAACATATTACGAAACCAATTTCCTATTGTTGGAACTAAAAGAATGTTAACAAGGCTTGTAACCAAAAGAGTAAAAACACTTTTTCCAAAAGAAAAAAAACTCTAAAAATTATTAAGTTTTTTTTACTATTTTGATTAAACTCTACCAAAATCTCTATTTTCAGTATAATTAAAACCTGTATAATTACCAGAATGTAGAATTATCCTTTTATTTTCCGGTTTTCCGTACGCTCCTGCGACTTAATTAGTAGCACGGATAATAAGAAGTTTAGTGCAGTGGTGTGCAAACTTTTTCCTACCGTCACTCAATTTCTTTACATAAAAAAATCCCCCCCCCCCCATTGAAATTTTTTTGCTAGCAACAAAATTTATTTTAAAAATTATGAAAATGTTAACAAACAAATAGAAAACAGAAATAAGAAAAATTTTGACAAACTGTTTAAAAAATCGATGAATTGTAGATTTTAGGTATATATTTACTTTTTTAATAACTAGGGATGCGTAATTTTCGTATTTACGAAATAGATGCGAATAAATGCGAAATTTGCCAATATGAGCGAAAAAATACGAAAATTTTTTTTTTTACTACTTTTCGGCGAAAACTCGGTGAGAAACGGCTTTTTAAGCGAAATTAGGTAATAATAGTAATAATTTATTAACATAATTGCTTATCAAAGACCATCCACGACATTTAACTGAAAGATCTCACTCTCGAAATATTTTTCGAATCGAATACTTATTGCTAAAGACTTAAGGAAGAGAATGGGGAGACTACTACAATGTTATTTTTTAAGTAAGAATTTTGATACTTATCTAACCAAGTAAGTAAAATTGTGATTTGTTTTAATAAATGCGAAATTTTTGAATTTACACACACACACACATATATATATATATATATAAAAGAGCTTGTCTGTTTGTTTGTCCGCTATAGAATCATAGACTATTTCACCCACCGGGACCAAATTCGGCACAGTTAATGTTTTGGACCCGAGAAACTTAAATCAGGAAAAACGAAATTTGGGGCTCAATTAGTTTTTTTTAAATTAATTTTTTAATGTTTTTTTGTGCCCGATAGAGGTGCGTCTACCCCCTGTGGATTCCCCTCGACCAGCTGCGTTAAGAGGGGTGGTTTGAGGATGACGGAGGGGGGGGGGGGTCAAATTCCAATGCGCGGGAGAAAGAGGGTTGGGAATGACCTTAAAATCAGACGAAGGTCCGCAGGCTCAAAGTTTCTTTCTTTCTTCCTTATTGTTTGTATATCATTTCAGTCGAAACGTGCTAAGCGCATTCTGTCTGGCCAGATGAACATGAAGAGCGGGAGTGCAGCCCAGTATTTTTTTGATGAAATGCATGAAATATTTTATATATATATATCTACCCGGGCAACGCCGGGCAATAATGCTAGTATATATATATATATATATATATATATATATATATATATATATGAAATGACCAGACTTGGGTCATCTCTTGAAGAAACAAAATCGAGGCCGAAATTAAATGCAATTTGAATTCACAAACAACAACTGAAGTTTTTTCCATGAAAACAGCAACATGTTACTCGCATCGAAGCCAACCCGCGTCTCTCGTTACGGGCGAATATAGAATTAGGTCCAAGAGGGCTTGCCAGGAATTGGCGGAGTGAGTTAGTATATGGAAAAGCGAAGCATCTCGCCAAGGTGTCGGAAGGTTACTACATTTAGAAAGAAAATTCAGATTAGGGGGATTAAAGATTATTAATAATACTATCACACATATATATTGTAATAAATTCGTCGAACGGTAGTATAACAAAAAGACGATACAGTCTAGTAAAATATTAGCCCTCAGTAAAAAAAATAGCCTCTAATGAAAATCAGAATCACCTTTGTCTGATGGCTTTGTTCTGCATCCTCGGTGATCTGTAGCGTATTTCTTTTGCACGCTGTTGTTTGCACTCACAATGTTCACTATATCTTTCACTATAATGTTCAAGATGGGGGTTGCTACTGTTTTCTGGAGTAGCAGGGAAATTCCAGAGCTGCCAACATTTACTAGACTGTAATAAATTCGTCGAACGGTAGCGTAACAAAAAGACGATACAGTCTAGTAAAATATTAAAATGAAGGTTCATTTACAGATGAGATGAATTCGATGAATTCGAACGTCATTTAGAGTGTATAATCTACCAATACACATCCTAAATGGCGTGCAGGAAACAAGTTCAGCTGCAGAACGTCAGTCTATATTATAGGCAATCTAAACACTAGAGTCTAAACACAAGAGTTCTATTTCTTCTTACACGGAAGTTCGGTAGGCCGCGCAGCAATTACTTCTGCTAGAAGTCTCTTACACCGCTGATAATCTATCGAACAGACCCGTATGGGATCTAAAGAAATGAGCTATCTCCAATAGCTATAACAGTTCCTTCTGGAAACAAGTCGACAGGGAGTCGAGGAAAGATTTGCCTATCACAAGGACTTAGAATATTATTTCAATAATTTCAATTCGTCTGGAAGCGGTCGACAGGAAGTCGAATGCTTTGCCTCTCACAAGGACTTAGGAAAAACTCTTAATCACGGCTGCATGCCGGAGTAGCTGCCTTCTAGATGCAGGTCTAAGAGCTATCTGAATTTTTTATATTTCGCAGCGACGCAACTTTTAATTTTTTGGCGCTGCGAACGCTGGAAATTTAAAAGGGTTTTAATTGGTGCCCTTTTAAGTGACATTACTTTCTGGAGGTCCGATTGGCGAGCCACTTCTCTCGTTATCAGATCAGCCGAGGCTTCAGTCGATTAATTTTCCCAGATCATCATCGATCAAGGGTCGGAGCGGAACCGATTTCCTTTCAGCTTTATGTCTGAAAACTCAGACATACAGGCGCCTCGCGTCTAGTCTGGTATTGTCGGAAACTTCTTTGTCTAGCCCGCTTCTGTTGTTCGGCTGCTTTTGCCTCGGGACTCCATTCTTGAACTTTCTGCTGGAAACGTAAATTAAATTAGAGGGTTTTACTCTAAATTGGGAGAATCATGGATCCTTCACAATATATATATATATATATATATATATATATATATATATATATATATATATATATATATACAAGGTGTCCATAATTAAAGTCCCACTTTCAAAAGTCTGCAAAAAGAGAACCAGTGGTCAGAATGACTTCAAATTTGAACTACATATACTGGAAGAAGGGGGAAACGATTTGGCATAATAAAAAAAAGTTCCAAAATGTATCAATAGATTGCGCTGTAACATTTGGGAACTTTTTTTCATTATGCCAAATCGTTTCCCTCTTCTTCCTGTATATTCAGTTCAAATTTGAAATCATTCTGACCAGTGGTTCTTTTTTTTCAGCCTTTTGAAAGTGGGACTTTAATTATGGACACCCTGTATATATATATATATATATATATATATATATATATATATATATATATATATATATATATATATATATATATATATATATGCGAATAAATGCGAAATTTTACGCATTGTAATTTTCTTTGCGAAATTTCGATATTTTTATGAGAAATTTACGTACCCCTAATAATAACGATAAAAAAAATCTCTCTTACTTTCTGCACTTGTTTTTGGCAAATTTCATGTGACTAAATATTCATATTTAAATATTAACATATATTTGTGTTTCATTTGCGTGAAAATAAACAATAATCAAAATATAAATGATTTCAAAATGATTAGCATATTTATAGCAATCTTTCAAATTAAGTAATTCAATATGATATAAATATGCATCGAACTATGCGCCAGTTTTCCTTGCGACCCTCAGTTTCCGCACCACTGGTTTAGTGGACTTTTCAAAACATATCAGAATACCGTTCATGCAAGTCTAAAGGCATGTGCTGAAAAGGGTACAGTTAATTGCCCCCATATTTCAGTTCGAAAGACTCATCGTGTTTAAGTTTTGGTAAAAAGGATTTTTATAATTAACTAGCTGAATACCCGTATTTCGCTACGGAGTCCATTCAAATTAAATACAACGCTCAATGTATGCAATTAATGCCAATCAATATATATATATATATAATACAACAATCAATGTATGCAGTTAGTGTAAAAATATATATATACATTTATAAAAAAAAATAGTAACGGGTATTTTTATAGACAAAATAATGTAGAAGAAAATATTTAAATTAAATCTAATAGAACATACTAAAGAATATAGTACAGTTTGAGGAACATTTCTTTTACTGTATTTTAATATTTTTTTGGATGATGTTCAATCGTTTGCCGCACTAGAAAGAAAAAAAGAATTTTTTTTGTCAGTTTATTTCGGAATTATGCACGTGACGCAAAATTAGTTTAAAATATCACAAAAAGAAAAGAAACCTCGTGATCAGCATTTAATAAATTAAATTCTAAAAATTAATCTTTAAAAATTCACCAAAAATCAGAAAATGCAGGTAAAGATTCGAAAAAGATTTCATTTTAAAGGAATTTTTAGGATCTTTCTCGTGATATAAATTTTATAATCCTCAAGTTGTTATTTTAAATGCAAACTTTAAAGAATGTTACAAAAAAAAGCTTAAAAATTTAATTTAAAAAATCTAAGAAGAATTTTTTTTAATCTTTCTTAGTGCACCCTTACATTATAAGAAGAATCGCCATGTAAAATTTCAGCCCTTTAGATCCAGCGGTTTGGTCTGTGCGTTATCTGTCAGTCAGTCAGTCAGTTAGTTACAGAACTGTCTTATACATACAGATTAAGAAAACGTATAAACCAGGGGTTTCCAACTGGCGGCCCGCGGTGCCTTTTTTTGCAGCCCAAGAAGACTTCTAGGAAAATAATTTGCAGCATCAATTTAGATATTCTTAGTTAACGAAAAATATTTTTGTAAAAATCTTTATTCTTTTCAAACGCTGTTCATTTACAAAAAACATTGATTTTCCTCGAATTCCATGAAAAGTAGGGTGTCCACTCATGTTCTATTTCATACCCCACCCCACTTCTTATTTAAATACCCACTTCTTATTTGACTTTTTTTTGTGTGTGTCTGTGTAATTTAATGAAAGTTGGCCAGTTATAATCAAGGTCGTTGTTGGAGGTTCATTAAAATTTCATAGTACATACTATACACAAATTCTCCAAATCCCCCTCCCTCAAGAAAAAATGTCCTGGGTATGGTCCTGATTAAATTGCGGCCCGCCACTAGACAGGTGTTTTCGATTGCGGCCTTTGGACACTTGTAAGTTGGAAACCCCTGGTATAAACCAGTTTCTCAGGCTAAATCGACATGAAACTAAATAAGTAAATATTCACAATATGATAAGTGCGGAGTAAAAGTCGACGACGATCTTTATCGTTAGATGTTTAAGGGTAAATTTTGTCAAAAAAAAAAGTTATCCGTGGTCTTACTCTATGCGTAAGCGAGTTTGAATTTGCCTACGCATTACAGGGATCAGTTTCGAGCAGCGGAACGGGTGAAAGGTGATACTGCGAGGGAGGGTTTGCTCTTTGTACGTCGATGGGTGGATGAGGGGTAACACCACACATCAGCTGTCCGCTCCTCAGACTGAATTAAGCAACCTTTTGTACGACGGAGATGTTATTGAAATTTAAATGCTTCGCGAGTGGCAACCAATAAAGCCGTCAACCGCCGACTGCAAAGATTAGCAGGGATTTTAGGTAGGGGGGGGGGGGGGGTCTCCTCCACCTTTTGGCAGCAACTGCTTTCCCCCCTCACCGTGTAAAGCCTCTTTTTAATAGATTCCTCTCTCCTATAATACTTCAAAGTATGCAGAGTAGGATTATGGTATGATCCTAACGTTTTAGAAAAAGGAAATTAAAAAAAGGAAAAATAGAGGCAAGGTAGCAATGGAAAGTTTTTAAAGATAAAAACTTGATAAAATAAACCGATTTCAAGCTTCAAAACGATAGTGTTCCATAGAAAACCGTCGAAGAACGAGTGACTGCGGGTTTTTAGAGCAACTGTGTAGAGCAACCATGAAGATGTAATAATCTATATGTCTTCAAAATAAGCCACTAAATTATATGAACCACTACTTGATACTGATTGCCTATTAGTCTCAGCAGTGAAATTTAGGGAAGAATTTATCGGCATTCTCAAAAATGCAAATAAAAGCAAGCAAAGACTGACGCGGATATTGATTTCAAAATTGCATCATGTAATGTTCCTTACAATAATACCCAAATTCAAGTCCATAATATTAAGTTGATAGGTAAATTTGACATGTTTATTTTACTGAACTTTCATTTGCGACGAGGGAATCCTAAAACGAGGGACAATGTGACGTTGACCTTAACATGAACAACTACGAAACACCCGGATGCAAAAATCGCTCCCTATAAGAATATTAAAAAAGGAAAAATAGACTTCGTTCTTTATTTAACCTTCTTTAGTTTTTTTATGAAACAGACACTCTTGAAAGTGGTTGCCGTTTTTGACGTATTAAAAAAAAAATTTTAGACAGAACCCCCCGTTTTATATTTACTCGAATCGGACACGTAGCCGCTGTCCAAAAGCCCCAGATCCTCTATACGGAAAGACAACTTGAAAAAGTTACGGAGATAGTTAGCTAAAAAATTACCATTTCAGAGATAGGCAGCGAAAGAATGTCTCTGTCTTTAACAGCACTTTCAATAACAGCGTGAAAGCAGAATGATTGCGTCAGCTGTGGCCAAACTCGCTTCACTAAGGGCCTGTTCACATAGGAGTCCGTTGCGTTGCGTTAAGGGAAAGATGACGTTGAGACGAAAATAAACCAATCATAGGCCTCCAAACGATTAGTAATGAAATTTTTAACGCCTATGATTGGTTTATTTTCGTCTCAACGTCATCTTTTCCTTAACGCAACGCAACGGACTCCTATGTGAACAGGCCCTAACGCTTCCTCCGTGACTCGATTCTAGGTCGCATTCTGATTGGTTTGGAGCGCCACGGTCAGTTTTTGCTACACGAGATCTCTCTAGACAGAGACCTACCGCTTAAAGGAGATTCCGAAGGGCTACAAACGTCCATGCCAAGAGTGAGATTCGAGCCCACAGACTTTGGTACCGAATGCCAGCGCCCTAGTCATCCGGCCATCGTCCGGCCAATTCGTCTAATAACCTCCTGACATGCTACGAAACACTTGGAGAGAACTGGATTACCATTTAGACGTTAGTCGTGCTACAAAAGGTGCACACATCGAAATTTATGATACTATGATCGAAGTCTATGATTGATATTAAAACTTGGTGAGAAGTTCTTTCTATTTAAATATTTTTTAAAAAATTCTAATGGGTAATTCCGTAAAAATAAGTCATTACTTTCATGGAAAGAGCGTCCATGCAAAGAGCATGAACGTTGAAGAAGGGACTCGAACCCACACTGTGGTACCGAATGCCAGCGACCTAACCATTTTCGCCACTGTCCGGCTGGTCGCCTTGTGAATTTTGCCAGAATATTTTCGGTTCAAAGTAGAATTCGTTATATTCGAGTGAGTATTAAATTTATCGAATCTTTCCCCAAAAGGAGGAAGATAGTAAGATCAACGCGAAGTGATTTGTGAAACCTATTAACAAAATGTGGCTCTTCCGCTGTCCCCGAGATTGGTCCCCGAGATTCTCTAGCAAGTCCATGACTCTCAGAATCAACGCATTTGGAAAGGTGGGGTAGGGCAGGGCTCGATTATGAATGCTGGGGGCCCCTGGGCAGATGCTATTTGCCCCCCCCCTTACGAACATTTATAAAAATAAGAACTATCCATGGGCTATACATACTATTAGAAGCACTAGGTGTGTGTACCAAGGGGGTTTGGGGGCCCCCTAGCATCAGGGGGCCCTGAGCAAAGTCCCGATTTGCCCATGCGATAAAAAGGCCCTGGGGTAGGGGTAATGGTGGTGGTGGTGTGTGGGGGAGAGGGGGGAGGTGAGTAATATAAATAAAAAGTTGTCACTTTTTATGAACGCTTTAAAAATTTTATAAGAATCCATTTTTTATATTTTAAATTCGAAGAAGGAACCTTTCCTTTTCCCCAGGGTCTCAGTGAAAGCAGCAATGATAGAGTTTTTAGCTGTTATCTTCTTATAAAAGAGAAGACAGAAAATTTCTTTATAACCCACTGCGGTTTTTTTTTTCCACAAGTCGTCTTTGATAGTTTTATCCAAGTTATTTTCCCAAGGAAGGAGGAAGGGTCCTCACCCCTTTTCGGACTGTAACGACCATAAGTTCTTAGAGCAGGGTGGTTCTAGTTGACACGAGAACAAATTTTTCTCATCAATTTCGTCTAAGGTTTTCATTTCTTTCAGCTAGAAAAGACAGCTAGCTAGTTTATATATGGGACCCACCCACGAGCGGAATTGCGCGTGGTCAGGCATTTACAGTCACTGTCAACTCGTCGGCTGTGACGCAATACCCCCTTGCGACGAGACGATGTTGGAGAGTAAAATGAGATCATGGGGTGGGTGTCCCAAATATCGCCCCTGTGCCTATAATATCGCCTACTCGTGTTTCTAAAGTATGATTCGCGCCATGTATGAGAAAATGCAGTCACTTCTTAGTTCTGGGTCTGTACTAACAGCGACAACGCTCTTATCACTGACAACAGAAACTATAGGCGTCTGAAGTTGTTTTGGCTGTCGTCTTCGTAAACTTTGGCTCCAAAGAATCAGAATCCAATGAATGACCAGGTAGGTGCATCGAAATTCTAATTTTGCTTATACCATTTGAAAGTGCATTACACAGAGACTTTGCTAGCGACGCCTTTTAAAAGGTGCTACTGATTTCGCCTGGTAGGCGGTAAGAGGAACAGAGGTAGGCGATATTAGTAACCGGTCTGGAGTTGACTGGAAATTTCAGTTTTTTTCAATTTAGCTACATAACTTAAACTGGCACTGGTTTTAGAGCTGGTCGATCTCCGGATAGCGAAGGAAATAGTTCTTAGGGATGTTCTTTGAGTTTCCAGCCTAATCAGAAACTAAAAAGTGGATCAAATGTCAAAAAAAAAAGTTAGAGTAGGTGATATTTGAGACACCTATCCTATTATCATTACGTAAACTACGATAAAAAAAAATGAATACTGCTGCGAGGTTCCGTTGGCCTCTCATATATTCACTTTGCACATTGGGAAGTAACAACAGGACTCGTGCTTGCAATGGCAAAAGCACATATTTTTGTTAGCAGTTAAAGTAAATGCACCTATAATGGGGCCATGCCCCTATAATGGGTCGCCCTTTAGAAATGTCGAGAAATTAAGGGCCTGTCGTTACCTAAGGCAGTAGAAGGGGTGGGGATCATTGGCAGTGAAATTAAGGGCCTATCGTTACCTAAGGCAGTAGAAGGGGTGAGTACTGCCTTAGGTAACGATAGGCCCTTAATTTCTCGACATTTCTAAAGGGCGGCCCATTATAGGTGCATTTACCTTAAATGAGCAGGTACAGTTGTTTCAGTATGGTAAATCCTTCGGCTGAACCTGAAAGTGTGGGCTCTCCCAATCCCGGTTTTTTGTTCCGACGAGCAGACGAGCAGTGTCGGCGTACCCGGCGCTTTATTCCGGCTGGCTCCCCCGAAGGAACGTGTCGGCGAAGGGGTGTGAGTGCGTGCGGCCGGTCGATACGGCCCGCGCACTGGGAACAGAGCACGGCGCGGCCAGGTGCGTTGCTACGCTGCCGGGTCGATGCGACGGGCCCGCGGCGAGCCGAGAAGGGAGTCTGCCCCGCTTCCCACGCGCACTGACTCAGGCCACGCGCGATTTCTTCTTCTCTCTCTCTTTTTTCCCCCACTCTCTGTTTCTCTCTTTCTGCTGACCACTTTCTCCAATACTCCAAAGTCCTTGCATAAATCAGGAGAGGTGCGACAGGCGACATAGCGTCTTCCGATAGCTGTTTACCCCCAAAATGAACGTAGTGCCGCCGTCCTAATCGAAGACCCTAGCGTCGACTAGAAACCATTAGTGAACAATTATAGGAATCAGCCTCCCAACACTGTCACGCGGTTGTAACATCGTAGACTTGACACCACAGAACAATTATACGGATGGGGTCGTCATCATTCAGTACCTATACGACAATGCTATTATTGTATATTTCTTTACTATAAATATTTAATCACGTTTTGGGGGATACGATAGAGGAAATGACGCGGCATAATGAAAATATTCTATCACTTCCTATAATTTTTTTACCCCAATAGTTTCTTCTTCCGTTGAAACATAAGTATGGGCTGGTAGTTTGAATTTAGAGCAGTTTCGGTCATCTTTTGCAAAGAACGGCATCTGATTTTGCTCGAAGCTTTGCATCTGACGCTTAAGGCTGCTGTGTACTATTCCTACTGGATTCATAAACAGGAAATCCAACGTAAATAAAGCACAAATAGCAGTATTGCACCTTACTGCTATTTGTGCTTTATTTACGTTGGATTTCCTGTTTATTCCTCGAACACAAAGGTTTTGTCTTTTCTTTCCTACTTTTATTCGCTCACCTCAAGGTTAACCTATAGAGAAAATGTGTCCAAGGATTGCCGACTTGGATTGAAAGATTTCTTTTAAGTTGTACTCCGTAAAAAAGAAAGAATTTTTACACCTTGGGGAATTTGTGATTATTTTTTTAAAAATGCAACTAATATTTTGAAATTTAAATTATTCGGCGGGAAAACTCTGGTTTAGTCTGTTTTAAACGCTCCTGAATTCCTTTAGTGGGCGAAATTTATAAAAATGAATCGTGTTTCAAGGTGCGGTAAAGTTCGGGCTGTCTGAAAATACCATTTTTATCATATGATAGGCATTTACGTAGCCGTCAATAGTAGACACATTTTCTCCATGGGTTAACACTGAGGTGAGCGAATCCAGTAGGATTAGTACACAACAGCCTTAAAGTTGATTCCGAACAGCTGCAAATACCTGTGCTCAACGCGGGATTCGAACCAGCAGGTCCGAGACAGTAATGGCTCAGGGTCCGGCACATAAGCACGGGCCTCAGAAATCTTTGATTAAAGTAATAACCTTTTTTGCATCTATAAGCGGATAATAGAAATCTACATATTTAAGTTGCTAAGCCGACTTTTGGGGCAGTTCGTGAGAGAAAACTACCGCATCAATTGACTCCATTTTGGTCTTAAACGAAAGATTGTGATCTGTAGTTGTGTCAAATTTGGTTTTTGTAAACTCAATTTCTATTAATTAGCGATTATTTACAATTAAAAAAAGTTTATTCCTGCGCGTGCTCAGTGGCAAGTTTAAACCTGTCTTTAGAAACTCGCTGTTTCTGCGCATGCTCATTGACACGTTTCAATGATGAACGCGTTTATCCAGAGGAGTCTCTCTAGATCTCTCTCCGCCATTTTTAATTATATGATAATTATGCTTGTGAACTATAAGATTAAACCTGATTGAAAATTTTTATTTCGCGCTGTTTAGTTAGCGGTAAATTACAATTTAAAAAAATTGCTTTCTGCGCATGCTCAGTGACATTTTTAAATTTTAGGCTTTTAGATACTGAGCTCGAGGCTACTTAAAGTATTAATTTGCACATTAATTTGCATCTGCGCATTATGATTTTCAACATTTGGCAATGATGTGTTAATTAGTACATTTATTTACTATCTAGCCGTCATGTTTTGACCGGTACCGACTAGTATCATTTCAGTGCACGCAGTCCCACGAATGATGTCGTCGATACAGACATCGGGTTTTTTTTTTCTTTGGCAATGGGTTTGATAAAGAGGATTATCTTCTATCGATTATTTTGAGGAAGGTGGATGCTCGCTTTGGTTGTGTCAATCATCCCACTGCAATACCGTCAGCTCGAATGGAATAACCGTGCGTGACAGTTCGCATGGCGAAAATAATACATTGTTTATTCAAACGCTGCTTGCACTCTTTGCTACATACACAACCTGGGACCT
Organism: Dolomedes plantarius; assembly: GCA_907164885.2. NCBI lineage: Eukaryota > Metazoa > Arthropoda > Arachnida > Araneae > Dolomedidae > Dolomedes > Dolomedes plantarius. Next base: position 3,151,016 of record OU015491.1, on the reverse strand, counting down.
TAGCTGGGGACAGTGGACCTTCAAACCTAACTTTGTTTGTTTTCAATGGATTTGCGTGAAATTTGAATATGTGATTAGTACCATAGATATGTAGAAGTGGTTAAAATTTAAAGATGAAATATTAATAATTTATGAATTATTAATTATATCAAAAACTGGCCTCATTAAAATGTTCCATGCGCATTTCTTTTATATATAATATGGTAATTTATATTTACGGGCTACCTTATAGAACTAACAATGAAACTTATTGCTTATTTTAAGCATTCATTAAAAATATAAAGAGAGAAAAATAATAATAGTGAAAACACCCTTTTTATGACGCAAAACACCTATAAATCATCTTTTCGAGTACAAAATTTAGAAATTCCGAGCTACGAAGCATAATTTTTTTCAATAGGATTTATTTGATATACACTTAAGTATATAAAACTTAAATTTCAAAGCAATACGATCATTAGAAATGCGCCCGGAGCCGTTTGAATATTCGTATGACGTGAAATTTTTTATTTTGAGAAAAACACATTTAAAGTTATCGCTATTAGTAACCACATAATATCTAAATTAAATACAAATGCCTAAGACTAGGAAAGGAAAGTAATCGCAGAAATTAAAAATTCTTTTTGCGACACATTCCTACTCGTCCGTAGTTTCACAATTCAATAAAATTTTAAAAAATCTAATTTTCGATAAAAATTTCACAATTTTGAAAGTCCACTGTCCCCTTAACTCGGTGACTGAAAACAATATCAGGTGCTTTTGGTTTCGAAATTTACTTACCAATAGCGGTGATAACTTTCAGAAGCGTGCAAAGATAGTAAAAAGGGCTGAACGTTCTGATTTTAATACAGTCTCTTTATTGAACCTCCTGCTGATCACACAGTCTAAATCACTGCAAACTGCAAATAATATGGAAACTTGCAAGTGCATCGGACCGCTTTTAAGATAAACACGATCTTGATGTTATGTCAGTCGAGTCTGTTAGCCACAAGGTGTGACTACATTTGTTACTTAGACCAGCGGTTTCCAACCTTTATGCTACTACGCCTTCCTATCTTTTAATAGATATAATAATATAGACACTTTAAATAATAATAACTTTATTACAAATAATTACGAGATAAAAAGAACTTTTTATATACCATTTTAAATTTTCTGTTAAATTCTTTAAACTTGACAATTCTATGTATTAATAAATACTTTAAAAAAAATTTTTGATGAATTATCCCATCAACTAGAAATAAAATGAAGTTCATTGGAAGTTAACTTGCGTTTAACTTTTCGTTCCCGTCACGGCCGATAGATGGCTGCACCAGTCTGCAAAACAAAATTAACTGAAAATAACTTAAAATGAATTTAATTCTGCTTAGAGATGGCTAAAACTATTAAAAGAATGCATTTTCATCGTGTTCTGAGCTATTCTAAAAGTTTCAAATGTCTAGCTAGTCGGGAAGTTAGTTAAAAATCGATTGCAAGATTTGTAAGGGATAAACACACAAACAAGAAAGCGAGTTAATAAAAACATGTAAAATATCGTTTTAGAGTTAAAATATTTAGGGCAGTGTGCAAAGTCTGATATTTGATGATAGCAATTTCGCCTTTCTCACAGAGGACATCAAAATTCCCTCCTAAAGTACACTAGGCCCGCCGTCATCTATATTTTTCAGAACTGGCCCTTTGATTGTTTTGAGTTGTCCAACCTGTTCTAGATGTTCCTCAGTAAGCATCAGATGCGTTTTCGCCTGCATTCTGTCTCACTCACTTGTCTTATCTTAAACGATTTCTGCATTTATATGTGTGTGTATATATACACACACATATATACACTAAAGTGTGTGTGTATATACACACACATAGAGTAAAAGTTCTTTATAGTGGCCAGAAAAACAAAAGGGCCATCTTAAGGGGTGGTCACCGAAGAGAGGCTCATAACATTGGCTCGATGGAGCATCATGGGGCTCTACGGAGCATAGATGTTAACATTTGCTTCCATAACATTGGCTCTATGGAGTCAAAATATGGCCGTTTAGAGGGGAAGTTTCTCTGAAGACACGCTACGGATGTTTCAATGTATACAGACACACACATATATACAGGGTGTCTATAAAAGAACTCCGGGGTTTTAAAAATTCATATCTCACTAACTATAAAAGATAGCAAAATTTAGTCGATTTCTCTGAAAAGAGTAGCTCAAAAAGTTTTACTCATACCAATTGGGAATGTTTGTATCAACTGTTGGCGGCGCTGCAGGGCGTTGACCTTGAAATGACGTCGCGAAATTTGAAATGATGGCGACTCCGCAACAAAAGGCTCAATGTGTTATTTGGCTCATAGAAACGAAGTCTGTAGTTACCGTACAAAGAAACTTTCGACGTAACTATGGTGTTAACCCGCCTTCTGACAAAACCATTCGTCAATGGTTCAGTGCATTTAAGGAAACAGGAAGTGTTTTGAAGCAAAAGTCGCCGGGTAGGCCGAGTGTGTCTCAAGAGAAAGTGGACAGAATCCGAGCTTCATGCCTTCGAAGCCCTAAGAAATCGTTGACAAGACGCAGCCTGGAGTTGGGGTTACCAAGATCAACTGTCGGTAAGGTACTTCATAAAAGACTACGGACATGGGAAGAGGTAGAATACCGTTTAGACGTCTGCCGTGCCACTAACGGGGCTCATATAGAACTTTACTAAGTGTTAAAAAAAACTTGAAAATGTAAGCTTTTCAGTCATGTATAAAACATGTATGTATGTTTTTTATTTCATTAAAATATTTTGCCTCAAAACCCCGGAGTTCTTTTATAGACACCCTGTATATATCTATACTCTTATATGGATGTGTGTGTATATATATATATATATAAATTTATTTATTTATTTATTTATTTATATATACAGTTGGCTCTCTGTTTAATGATTTTCAAGGGACCGAGAAAAATCGTCCTTAAGTAGAGATCATCCTTAAACAGAATTTGTGAAAAAAAATAACATTTTTTTTTCACTCTGTACAGGCTTAGTTCTGTCAATATGTTTCTTTATATACTAGGGTGCTTAAAAAAGTTATTTTATTATCGTTATTATTTTATTCATAAAAAGTTATTTTAAATTACATTTAAAAAAAGAATACAAACAATACAATAAATTAGGTTTTAAAAAGGTCAAAAAGTGTTGATTGCTTCATTTTTCGCCTTGCTTTCGTTATTCTCTTTTCCAGATTTTCTAGAATGTTAAATGTGTCATTTTCCATATTCGATGTAATAAAGCGTCGGAGATCATCTAGAGCAGAAGTTGCATCCGTGTAAGACGGTGGCATTGTTTTGTTTTCCGTGTCTTCAACTTTACCTTCTACGTCTGACACTGTGTTTTCGTTTACTATACCTTCATAAATTTATTCTACATTTCTGTAATCTGTTGTTAAAATACATTCATCACAATTGTAGAAATCTTGAATTGAAACATTCCCATCTTCAACAAGACTTCTCCATTCTTCAGGGGTAATGTCGTCTTCGTTGATTTCTACATCCGTACTTTGCAGTTCCACTACAAGTAATTTGTGAATTCCAGCAACGCGAAAGCAGTTTTTTATTATGGATGAAGAAACTTCTTTCCTTGTTGATGTTATCATGTGCATTACTTCCAAGTTCATAAATTTTCTAATTTTCATACTGTCAGCCGCATTGTTTATTAATGGATGCTCTTGATTCATGAAACCATTGAGGACTACTTTATCAAACTCTTCTTATCGGCCACATTGAAGTTTCTGCCGTTTGGATTTGGATCCCAAACCAAATTTTTGTGCTGCTTCAAGAATTTTCTCTTTGCTTGCTAAAATGCCTTTGAGAGTAGACTCGGGTAGCTGAAATTGTCTTGTGAATTGGACTTTTGTTATTCCAACACTTTCTTCCCAGTCTTCAATATTTTCACCTTTTCGTGTAGCGTAAGATGCTTTCACTTTGATGCCATTTTGCTCTGCTCACCTAGTTTTGGTACTGGAATGAGCTCCTACACACAACCACGAATTCTCTAAACATGAACACCTTCTTCCCGGAAAGAGTGAGAGAGGGCTGCTATCGGACAGTTCTTAAGTCACATGACAACAGATGGTAGGGACAATAGAGTGATTCAGCTCCCGCACTAGAAGCTCCATGAAAGAATATTCGATCTTCCGAGATCTCCCTCCCCGTTTTTTCCACTGCAACAAGTCTATGATTGCAACATTGAAAATATCAAGGAAATTCCGTCTGTCATTGAAAGCAAACTTGTTTTCCCTCACAGAAGGTTCCCCTCCTTCAGATAAAATGTTGAAGAAAAAGTTTGTCATGTAAAAAAATCGTCTTTAAACAGAAACAACGTCGCCTTTAAATAGAATTTTTTTTACGTCGAAGGGGCCGGGACTGGGAAATAACGTCTTTAAATAGAGATCGTCGTTAAGTAGAGCGTCGTTAAACAGAGAGCCAACTGTATATATATAACATTAAAAATCCCATAACCCTTTTAAATTCTAGTTATTCTGAATTCCCTTGGGCGTTCGAGCTAATTTCGCTTTAGATTCTAAGTTTTAAATTTCCTTGGGCGAAAAACCTTAAGATGGCGTCCTTTTTCCTTTTGAAACTAATCTGCGTAGCGTGGATACCTAAATTAAACACTACTGAGCAGTATCACGTCACTTTTAAGCATTAACCAAGTTATTTATTTATTTATAATTTAGATAAATAGATACATGTATATATATGTGAGTGTGTGTATTACCAAATATTTCGTTAAAATCATTTTTATTAGTGTATATCACTCGGATAGTAACGGTAAAATCGTTCTTATAATAATTAAAATAACGGATTGCGTCTTGTGCCATTCGGGCAAATCTATGATTGCTTTTCATCTTGAAGTGTGCACTGCACTTTTCAATTTCAAGTCCCTTGTCTTGAAGTATTGAAGAGCCCGTGGTCTAATGGTCTAGTGGCCAAATGACCGGCATTTGTAAAATAAACAAATAACAATCAAAATAACGAAGTCCTAATAATAATAATCAAAATTTCACGGCATTCGGAGCTTAATCGGAAGTATTGATACAGAGATTTCTTCAGATAATAACTGATGTTAACATCGGAATATACTCGTATTTCACATTGCGAACAGATAAATCGGGAAAACTTGACAACCGTTACATGAAAATCCGATCTCTTTTCGATTCGAAAAGGGATCAGATTTTTTTCTCAAATCGCACGGCATGTAATGGTTGATAAGTTTTCCGATCTGTCCTTTCGCTATGTGAAATATATTACGATGTTAACCTGTGTTATTTCAGGAAGAAAACGCCTTAGTAAGTATATTATCAAAACTAACTTACTTCCGATTAAGCTCCGATTGACGTGAAAGTTTGATTACTAGCCGCTGCGCTACCAGCATGGTCGCTTTTAGTTTTATATTTTCTTTTACAAAACAAATCAAGTGAAAGCAACATGTATAAGGAATGTTGCCATTAACTGTCATCATAAATATACGTTGTTAAGGGGTATTCTCTAAAAGGCCGATTCTAAAACATCGTGATTAAAAAATGTGAATTTCCATTACGTAAGACCCAACACCAATGATTTTATAAATTACATCCCTCTCTGTATGTACTATTTTCAAAATTAAGGTATCTACACTTTATCATTACATCAGATAAGAAATTGTTGGGAAAAAAAATTTTCACTTAAAAAAATGGAGTAAAAATTCAGCAAGTACTAAAATATAGCGTGGATTACATCAGTCTCTGTATGTACTATTGTTCACAATTCAGATATCTCCACTTAATCCTATCAAATAATAAATTGTTGGGAAAATTTCTTGACATATAAAATGGAGTAAAAATTCAGCAAGTGCCGAAAAAAGTGCTTAAAATTAACTATTACTGGCTATCGGTTGCTATGCCGGCGACGGTTAAGCCTAACCTCGCTATCATCCATGTTCCCTGTTTCACGCCTCTCTCTTAATGAATTATTTCTTCTTGAGACTGTTCCCAATTTTCTCTTGATCGTGCAGCTCGCTTTCGAGCATTCCTGATTTCAGTGCGTAAGTCCATGTTTGACACGCGGTTGCAAATTGCGGACGGACGCTAATGTGTACATCTGGTAGTTGCAGCCGTTGCCATTCGGAGTGTAGAAATATCGTCGATTTTTGTGCCGCATACCTACGCGTTTTATATAGAGAGATTATTATTATTATTAGGACTTGGTTATTTTGAATATTATAGGGACGATATTATCCGCAGTTAATGTTGAGTCGCGTTATTAGGCAGTCTAGCAGAAAAATGAGAGCTGCGATAAGGCAGTACAACATTTTCTTTCTGTCCCTCCTGTAATTGAAATCAAAACACGGAAGAGAATAGATCCGGATTAAAAGACCCTGCAGGGGATGGGATCGAATTTCGTCCGCAAACCGAGGGGAAAGGAGAGGTGGGTTTCTAGTCCTCGGCGAACACGTGCAGTGTCAACAGGGGTGCCGACAGATGCTTCAGCTATAATTTTTCACGGTTAGCGGTGAATGAGGGGCGATGAAGCGAGCGCTGATTTTGACAATTATACATCTTTCTTTCATCTCTTTTGAGTTTTATCCTATTTTGTTCCAAATCAAGCCAACAGAGGCACCGCCGTTTCATACCTCGAAACAATAGATTTGCAGTTACATCCAGGGCCCGATTTAGAAAATTCTTAACTATAGGCACAACTTGGGGGGCCCCCTAACACTGATGTGGCCGTAAAATTTCCAAAATTGACACACAGACAAAAAAAATTATCATGAATCATCGTGAAAGTACCATTTTGCCAAGAATTGGCTATTTGAAGTGTAGAAGCCTAGAACATTATCAAATAACAAAGAGCAATACAACATATTAACTTCATCATTAAAACACCAGTACAATGCAACCAGAAAAACCTATTAATCCTTTATATACACTATAACATACATATGATGAACCTAACAATCAAATTTGAAAGGATAAATAATAAAAATTGATATTCAAAAAATGTAAAATTAAAAAAATTTGAATTGGGAATTTCTTCTTTAAAAAGAAAAAATTGGGGGCCACCCAACATTCGGGGGCCCCTAGGCCCGGGCCTACTGGGCCTAATGGAAAATAAGGCCTGGCTGCATCTAAAGTAACTCTCTATCAGCTAACTAAACTCAAAGGCCATATCACCTGATTCGTAATATGTTAGGTGCCTTTAACAGTATTAAAATAACTTTTGATTGCCAGATGTAGTTTCACGGCAGACAAATAATGAAGCTGCCTGGAAGAATTTTGGCAGTGCTAGAGATTTCGTAAAACTGCCTTATTCATCCAGCTCAAAAGTTTAAAAAAAAAAAAAAATAGACCGGATTTGATACTCCGGCTATCGGTTCCGGGCAGTCAATATGTTTTCTCTGATTTGAATGAACAGTTACATGATGAGCCGTTTGTACGTCTGAACATGTCCGGCAACGAACCGAGTCAGGTTTTCTCTAAATAACTTACTATCTATCAATAACTAACTAATGGCAGAAGTACAGCCATTTACCCACTGTAAAGAAAGCCACTTTGCCTTTACTTCTTATGGAGGATTCGCACCCTTGCGACGCAATGCAAGAGCGACTCGCCAATCATAGTTGGGAAAAAGTACGACTGACATAGGCTCGCGACTTAACGCATCGCGTCTCGCTCTGTTTTTCAGCTGCGCAAGCGACGCGATTTATACCTCGTGATGCGAAGGATCCAGTAGTCTATATATATAAAACAGTTCCGTAACTGACTCATTCATTCATTCATTCATTCACTGACTGACTGACATACAACGCACAGACCAAACCGCTGGACCTAAAGGGCTGAAATTTTGCATGGCGATTCTTCTAATAGTGTAGGGGTGCACTAAGAAAGATTTTTCAAAAATTCTTCTTAGATTTTTTTAAATTAAATTTTTAAGCTGTTTTAGTAACTTTTTTTAAGTTTGCATTTAAAATAATAATTTGAGGGTTATGAAATTTATATCACGAGAAAGATCATAAAAATTCCTTCAAAATGAAATTTTTTTCGAATTTTTACCTCCATTTCCTGAATTTTGGTGAATTTTTAAAGATTAATTTTTAGAATTTAATTTATTAAATGCTGATCACGTAATTTCTTTTTCTGGTACTTTCAATAAATTTATCGTCACGTGCGTAACAACTAAATAGACAAAAAAAAAACATTTTTTCTTTCTAATGCAGCAGACGATTGGATATTATCCAAAAAAAATATATATTCCTTTTTTTTTTTTATAAATATATATATATAAATATTTTTTTACATCAATTGTATATATTGATCATCTCATTTATTATAAATATATATATTTATTTTTTGGCATTAATTGCATACATTTACCGTTGTATTTAATTTCAATGTACTCCGTAGCGAAGCGCGGGTTTTCAGCTAGTCTATATATATAAAACAGTTCCGTAACTGACTCATTCATTCATTCATTCATTCATTCACTGACTGACTGACATACAACGCACAGACCAAACCGCTGGACCTAAAGGGCTGAAATTTTGCATGGCGATTCTTCTAATAGTGTAGGGGTGCACTAAGAAAGATTTTTCACAAATTCTTCTTAGATTTTTTAAAATTAAATTTTTAAGCTGTTTTTTAAACTTTTTTTACGTTTGCATTTAAAATAATACATTAATACAAATAATACATTAATACAAATAATACATTAATACATTAATACATTAATACAAATAATACAATAATTTGCATTTAAAATAATACAATGCATTTAATACATGCATTTAAAATTTATATCACGAGAAAGATCATAAAAATTCCTTCAAAATGAAATTTTTTTCGAATTTTTACCTCAATTTCCTGATTTTTGGTGAATTTTTAAAGATTAATTTTTAGAATTTAATTTATTAAATGCTGATCACGTGATTTCTTTTTCTGGTATTTTAAATAAATTTATCGTCACGTGCAAAAAAAAAAATAGACAAAAAAATATTTTTTTCTTGCTAATGCGGCAGACGATTGGACTTTATTTTGTCTATAAAAATATCCCTTACGATTTTTTTATAAATATGTTTTTTTACATCAATTGTATACATTGATCGTCGTATTTATTATAAATATATATATATATATATATATATATATATATATATATATATATATATATATATATATATATATATATATATATATATTGGAATTAATTGCATACATTGACCGTTGTATTTAATTTCAATGTACTCCGTAGCGAAGCGCGGGTTTTCAGCTAGTATATATATAAAACAGTTCCGTAACTGACTCATTCATTCATTCATTCACTGACTGACTGACATACAACGCACAGACCAAACCGCTGGACCTAAAGGGCTGAAATTTTGCATGGCGATTCTTCTAATAGTGTAGGGGTGCACTAAGAAAGATTTTTCAAAAATTCTTCTTAGATTTTTTTTAATTAAATTTTTAAGCTGTTTTTTAAACTTTTTTTACGTTTGCATTTAAAATAATACATTGAGGGTTATAAAATTTATATCACGAGAAAAATCATAAAAATTCCTTCAAAATGAAATTTTTTTCGAATTTTTACCGCCATTTCCTGATTTTTGGTGAATTTTTAAAGATTAATTTTGAGAATTTAATTTATTAAATGCCGATCACGTGATTTCTTTTTCTGGTACTTTAAATAAATTTATCGTCACGTGCGTAACAACTAAATAGACAAAAAAAATATTTTTTTCTCTTTCTAATGCAGCAGACGATTGGATATTATCCAAAAAAAATGCATATCCCTTACGATTTTTTATAAATATATATATATAGATAGATATATATTTTACATCAATTGTATACATTGATCGTCGCATTCATTATAAATACATATATTCATTTTTTGCATAAATTGCATACGTTGACCGTTGTATTTAATTTGAATGTACTCCGTAGCGAAGCGCGGGTTTTCAGCTAGTATATATATAAAACAGTTCCGTAACTGACCCACTGACATACACCGCACAGACCAAACCGCTGAACTTAAAGGGCTGAAACTTTGCAAGGAGATTCTTCTTATGGTGTAGGGGTGCACTAAGAAAGATTTTTGAAAAATTCTTCTTACATTTTTTTAAATTAAATTTTTAAGCTGTTTTTGGAACTTTTTTTAAGTTTGCATTTAAAATAATAATTTGAGGGTTGTAAAATTTATATCACGAGAAAGATCCTAAAAATTCCTTTAAAATGAAATATTTTTCGAATCCTTATCTCCATTTTCTGATTTTTGGTGAACTTTTAAAGATTCATTTTTAGAAATAAGATTCATTTTTCAAGCTGCGGGAAAAAATGCCACATGCACGTGTGGCCGGCTTGAATGTAAAGATTTTCAAGCTGCTGGAAAAGACGTAGCGGGAAAAAACGCTCGTGTGGCCGTAGCCTAAGTCTCAAGGTAACAAGTCCCTCACACCGACTAGTGCGGTCGTGATAAAATTCTTTCTCCAACGGAGAACTTGTCTTAGAACTGTAGGTGTTCTTAGTTGATTCGTACCTAGGGCTAGGTCGAATCATCCAGAGATAGTTACGTCTCTAAATTCCTGTGTGGTGGGAATTCGTCTTTCTACAACCAGCCGATCAGCTTCTAACGGAAGCATTATATCGTGATAGGAGAGTGAGTAGCTCTCCGGATTCCTGACGTGAGAGGAAATTTATTCGACCCAGGTCGACCAGCTTCTAGACAAAGCTCTGTATAGCTATCGGAGCTAACTTGAAAATTCGATACCAGACGGATCTGACTTTTAGCTCGACATCCTGTCATCGTGGTTTCTAACAGAAGTTCCCTCGACCAGCCAAATAGGCTCCAGTATAGGGAGCCAGTGGACACGATTATCCTGAACTCAGACTTGCATCAAAAGTGCCAACTAGAATCGTGTAAATTCTATCTGAACTGTACCTGCTCATGCGGTGTCAAGTTCCTGAACTTTGACAACTCGCACGAATCCTTAGAGTGCTTTATGTTAAAATATCATTCCGTGATTTCATCATTCTTCAATCGGTGTAAATTGTAGGAGTTAATTACCTAGAAGCAATGGATGCATGCATGGGTTGGAACAAGCAAGGAATACAACGCATTGACCTTAAACATACATTTATTTGATAACCCAAATTTCAATTAACTTGTCAGAGCTATTAATATTACAATCAGTTTCATATTAACAATTTTGACATACGATACCCAGAAGCAGAGGCAAACTATAGAGTCAAATATGATTTTTAGAGTCTATCGGGGAGGCACTTACTATAACGGATGTATGCAGCGATGATGGTAGCATCGGCGACCGGGACCCAGTATCATCTCCAGTGTAGGAACACCTTGGCGAGATATTCGCACTTCTCCAAGGCTATGGGGCCGACATCTAACTCTCAGGAACCCAATCTAAAATCCGTCTCCTTCTTTTCCGATTCCTTCCGTCCTTAGCGGAGCTGTTGTCAGTTTACAGGGGGGCCATTCTGGCACGCCCCTCACTTTCATTGGGCAGTGGGCTGTTTTTCTTTCAGTGGTTCCTACCCCTAATTGGTTCTTTATTATACCGCCTCTGTCCATCGTCTATGTAGTACCTCCCCCAACATACTTTTATTTTGCAAAACAACTTTGATCCTTATCATCTGACGTTTTTACTGTGGGCCCTAAAATAGCGACCATCCATCTTGTAAAATTCAGACTTCAGATCGCTATCACTGGCCACACCGACAGCTATTCTTCTATTTTTTATTGGTTTACAATTCTGTATTTACCCCTGCCTCTGCATCCTTTATAATACATTCTTTATTGTCCACACACCGTGGGGAATTATACCATTTTCACTTCTACATAAATAAAATGCATCCTTATTTAGTGTTATTTAGTCTGGTCGTCCTTTTGTTAAACGCTACCAGTCCGACGACATTTTACAATCCCCATCGGCGAATGTAGACCTCCCCACCACAGGAGATGGGAGTGTGAACCGTTCAGTTCTTCGGAGGCTAAAAACACGCGAATAATTTACAATAGAAGAAAATTAGAACTAAATGGCAGGAACAAGGATGCTCCAGGGGTGAACAAGAATAGCCCAAACGACACGCACAAAAACGCGAGGCCTGATGGGAAAAGGAAATAATCAAATAGTAGAATTTGGGCACAGACCGAAGCAGCGACGATCTAGGACCTAAATCGGTATCTGGTCAATTCCGAAAGGGAACAGTCGAAACACCTGGGAAGCGTTTTCCGCAGCTTTTCTTCTAGCCATTATAATCATCCCTACAGTTCTTAGAGGATTCATCTGTCTTCGATAGGGATGAATTTAGGGATAGGGCAAATTCTGGTAAAATTTTAGAGGCATTCCGATATATGAGGCGGCGAAAGGCAAAGTGGTGTAAGTCACATTTTCTCCATGTTCAATTTCATCTCTATGTTCAATTTATAGTGGAATTGCAAATAATTATTATTTGCAATATCATAGTAATTGCTATGAGTTATCTTTTGTTCAATTTATAGTGAAATTTTTTGTAGATTTTGCAGTAAAACGCTTTGGACTTACACCACTTGACTTACTGACTTACACCACTTTGCCTTTCACCGCTTCATATCTACAATTTCCAATGCACCAGACAGGGCCCGATATAGCAACTAAGGCTTTCCAGGATTGTATCCCTATCACCACAATTAGACCTATCACTCCCAGAGAATTCGAACTAGAATTCTCCTCGAAATTCGAACCGAACACAACGCGCTGCCATTGGGCTACCCCTGGCCCAATTCCTTAGACATGCTAGAACTACTCTGAATGACTAGCGTATTCATCGACTAAGGAGCTGTCTTCTACTGTGGAACTCATAAAAAAGGGCAAAAGCCACGGTTTAAGACTACTGCTGACTAGGTTAATACTAGTTTTGCTTTTCTCATGCAGCTATCACAAGTCAAAATGAAATGTTGTTTCCCAGAATTCTCTTATACGGTTTGTCAACAAACCGTTTGTAGATGTCAGTTTGTTGACAAAACTGAAAGCACACGAGCAACGTGTTCTTTCAAAATTTCAGAAAGAACACGTTGACCACCTTGACCGAAACGTTCAGCCAGAAAATTTGCGCTTAGAGGGAGTATCCCTCAACTCTACCGCTTTGCAAAGTGCTGTCGACGTGCGATTGATTTTTAGAGCCATGCGGGACGCTCTAAAAATCTAGCATGACCCACTTTTTTTCTCGAGAATGAAGTCGAAATCCGAATTAGGCAAAGAGTAAACAACGGAAAGGGAGGACACCGAGAATGCGACAAAAATCAAGAAGTTACGAGAGTTTCCTCCGCTTTAGTTGAAACGAAGTGAATCGCGTACGTACCCAGCTGGCCTGTTAGGTAAGGATTGGATATTTTACGCATACTCGTTTCGTTGTCACTTTCAGGGCCGCCCAGAGAGGGGGGCACTTTGCCCCAAGCCCCTAACTGCCCCCAAAAAAATTAAAAAATTAATTTATTAGATTTCATCAGGGCCTTTTTATCGCATGGGCCCCCAAAACCCCCTTGGTGTATGCACCTAGTACTTCTAATAGCATGTATACCCGATGGATAGTCCTTATTTTTATAAATGTTCATAAGAGGGGGGGGGCTCAAATAGCATCTGCCCAGGGGCCCCCAGCGTTCATAATCGGGCACTGGATTTCATCCAAAAGAAAATTCTGAAACTTGTACCGTTCTTCAAAATTTAAAATAATCTCCTCAAAAAAGGGGGCCCCAAAAAATATTTTAAAAAAATTATTTCTCTTACTCCAAAATAGTTTTCTGAAAAATACAACTGTTTAGTCCTAACTGCCATAAAATGACATTCTCTCTAATAAATTGAAGACAGTACTAACTACTAAAATAGATAGCAAAAAGGTTTTGTGAATGGAAGATGTCCTATTTAATGGAGAATATAACGAGAGAGAAGTGCAATGAAATTTAATAATTATGTTAATCATTCGTGTAATAAAATTTTAAGTAACTTAATTTGAATGTGTGTTTTCGTCTCTTTCCATTTTTTATTTTTCTTGGGGCCCCCGACAGAAGTTTGCCCCAGGCCCCGTAAAGTCTCTGGTCACTTTGGTCAAAATATGTCCCGTTGCCGGCTACCTGAGCAATGATTTCAGAGCCCGTCCCTTCATGACATCGCCCTATAAGGATACACTAAATTATTGGCTGTATTCACTTCCGATCGCGGAAATGGTCCGGCACAGACGATAGTAACTCTACTCTGGGTCTCGGTAAAATCAAACCTCCGCAGAAAAAAAAAAAAAGAAATCGACAACCGTATCAAGTACCTACAAGAGGGGGGGGGAACGGTGTCACCTGCCGTCGCGTGCCGCGTTGACACGTCACGCCCGCCGACGACAGATAATGGGGTGCCCCTCCATGCCGCACTCTCGTGGCGCCCACCGCTCAATGCGACTGTCGCACCTGCCCTTCGATTGTGTGTGCAAGAGAGTCAACCCTCACCCCCCCCCCCTTACTTGCTAAATCATCGATGCTCAATTTTCGGCGACGCAAAATCCGTTCTGATCAAAGTCACTTCCTACTTTAATTCGCAACACGTGCCTACTCGTTGAGAGTTCAGAAGGCAGCATATCGGCTGACCGCGCGAATCTTTAATTCTCATGTTAAGGAGAATTTTCCCTCTCGGCATTTTTTTTAGTCATAGATTGGTGAATTTTTTTTAATGCAGTGCGTGCGTTTTCATTTTGGTGATGTTGTTTTAATTTTCACCGTGTTTTTAGTAACTTACTTTCTTGTGTGTTTATGTGTTTGCGTGTGTGTTTGTCCAGTACAAATATTTCAATCGATTTTTGACTAACTTCACAACTAGCTAGACATTTGAAACTTTCAGAATAGCTCAGAACACGATGACAATGCATTTTTGAAATACTTTTAGCCAACTTTAAGTAGAATTAAATTAATTTTCAGTTACTTTCAGTTAATTTTGTGTTGTAGACTGGTGCCGCCATCTATCGACCGGAATGGGAACGAAAAGTTAAATGCAAGTTAACTTACAATTAACTTCATTTTCTTTCAAGTGGATGGTATAATTCATCAAAAACATTTTAAAAAAGTATTTTTTAATGCATAGAATTGTCAAGTTTACATGATTCGACAGAAAATTTAAAAACATGGCATATAAAAAGTTCTTTTTATCTTGTAATTATTGTAGCGTTAAACGTCTGTAATTTAACGCCCCATACAACAGGACAAACAAAACAAAAAAAATTACAACGGGACTATTTTAAACTCAAAAAAAAATATGCGCTCTTTCTTTAAACGTCTGTTCACGTAGCCATAAAAAAAAAATCAAAAATAGACATTTGCTGATCTGATTACCAAAATACCAAGAGAATAATTTCGCGTAGCATTACATTGAGTTGCCGATCTACGATGTCAACAGATGCGCACACCGAACGCAACAAAACAGTGAGCAACGTTTCTATTGCTAGGCGTTACGCAACCAAAATGGTGATACATTTTGACTTCAACGCTAGGTTGATTTGATATTTCATCAGTAGGAAGTAAGAACACGGGAGTTGAAGAGGTCTGCCTGAAAATAAAACGCCAGTTACATGGGAAGATTGTAAGTACTGTATTTACTCGAATAATTCTAGGACTTTTTTTTTTTTCTAAAATATCGGTATGCGTGGTTCATTCGACACCAGTTGAGTGACAGCCAGGGCCCGATGGAGTTCTTCCGCCGCTCTGGTCAAAGATGGTTTTTGCCGCCCTTTTATATTTAAATTATTTTAAAATATAATTTTTGGGAGTGAGTGAAATATTTTGTGCGCATTTGTTGAATAACAAAAAACTTTTTGTTTTGTAATCGCATTAATGTAAAGAGTAGTATCAAAAGAAAGACAAATATATAGTTAAGTATCTACTTTTAAATCTAAGAAAAACATAAAATATTTTAAAAAATCAATGAAAAAAACAACGTAAGCGCAAATTTATTTTCTCTTTTGCCGCCCCTCAAATTTGCCGCTCTGGGCAGATGCCCTGCTTGCGCCACCCTAGATGACGCAACCGTATTTTTCTTTGTTATCAATATCTTAAAAAAATGGAGTTGTCTGGATTACTTGAGGGCGAGGTTTATTCGATTAAATGTGATAAATTTGTGTGGTACACACCTGGAATATTCAATTCCTCACCTGTATCTTGCCAAATTTTATTTTTTACATCTTGTTTGTGGCTCTAAAATCATAAAGTTCTGTCCCTGCGTGGACAAGAACTATCAACTTGTCAGCATTAACCTCCATCTCTTCTCATTATAATAATGCGAAAAACCTGAACACGGAGCATTCATGTTCCCGCACATGCGCAGATGATATGTTTCTCCAGCTGTGTGCCGAGTAACATCGGTCAGAGAAGCATACACTTTTGTTGCAGCAACGTTCCCGAAATGACGCGGGGTGTTTCGAAGCAATGTCGCATCCGGTGTGCAGTACACTCTCCTTTGATTACATTGCAGACGGATACAGAAAGCTAGCAACAGAAACGGTGCGCACTGTTTTGTTGCATTTGGTGTGCGGCCGGGCTTGGGTCAGGAGATCGGAATTGGAGACCGCCCCAGATCCTAACCCTAAGGACCTTTCACATAGAGCGTCAGCATCAGCGTTAACATTTTTAACCAATCAGCGCTGACGCTGACGGATTCTATGTGAACACTCCTCAGCATGTGTGCGTTGAGCACGAGGTCTATCCGCTTACCGGACAGTCCCGTTTCAAGTCGCATCGCAGAACCTCGCTTACTACTTTGAAATAAGTCTAACCCTGTAAGTCACGTCTGCCCTAAGTGCCAAGTTGTTTAAAATCCCTGTTTCGACAAGAATGCTTTGCCGTACTGATACCGTGCCAGCATATTGATTCCATCCTATAGAGAAGCTTCTAGATAGTATGCCGCCTCTACAACGAATCCACCAGAGTCCCACTATAGGTGTTTGTAGCCGTTCGGAATCGGCTTTTAGCAGTAGGTCCCGATCTAATGAGCACTGATACTACACGTACGTTTTACAATCAGACGGTTGCACACTTGGCCTGTGAATTTTTTTTCCCCATACCGCTCGGTCTGTATGTTATCAGTCAACGGTCGACTTCGTCTCTACGGATGACATCATTGCTTTGAGTTCTGCGATTGGTTAAAATTCTTTTACGCTGACGCTCCGAAAGCAATGTGAACAAGGTCTTAAAGCCCATTCACACTGCATCCGAAGCGCTGCGTTACGAAATTACGTTGGCTCCGAGACTGATGACATCATCTGGGATTGGTTTGTGGTATCACGTGGTTAATGAAGTGAGCTCTGTGACTGGTTATAGAATATTTCATGCCGACGCTATACGTAACGCCCCGGACTCAGTGTGAACAGGCTTTTGCAGTGCAATCCCGTCGGCATTTTCAAAGAACTGACGAGAAATATTTAATAGTTCCAGGCCAAAGGCGTCCCACAGTGGGGGGAGAAATGCTGAAAATATCTGTTATGGGGCATACGAAAATTTCACCTTGCGAAAATGGCGTCATCCAATTATATAAAACAGTTTCGTAACTGACTGACTGACTGACATATAACGTACAGACCAAACCGCTGGACCTAAAGGGCTGAAATTTTGCATGGCGATTCTTCTTATGGTGTAGGTGTGCACCAAAAGAGATTTTTGAAAAATTATTCTTAGATTTTTTTAAAATTAAATTTTTAAGCTGTTTTTGTAACTTTTTTCAAGTTTGCATTTAAAATAATAATCTGAGGATTATAAAATTTATATCACGAGAAAGATCATAAAAATAACTTTAAAATGAAAACTTTTCAAATCTTTACGTTCATTTTCTGATTTTTGGTGAATTTTTAAAGATTAATTTTTAGAGTTTAATTTATTAAATGCTTATAACGTGGTTTCTTTTCTTTTTGTGAACTAATTTTGTGTCACGTGCATAACAACGAAATAGACAAAAAAAAATGTTCTTGGTAATGCAGCAGACGATTGGACATTAAACTCCATAAAAATATTAAAATACAGTAAAAGATATGTTCCTTAAACTGCACTATATTAAGTGTACTCATGGCCCGCTCTAGGGGTGGGCAACTCGGACATTTGTCCGGGGCGCCAAAATTTAGGGGCGCCATTTTGGCTGTAAGTGAAAATTGATGTGTTAATTACCCAATTAATAGAAAATTAGTATTGTTAGTATTGATGTGTTAATTACCCAATTAATAGAAAATTTCACATATCGACTTTTTCGTTGACTAACAGTTTACTGTGCGTAACATATTTATATTGTTCATGTCTAAAAGCTAAAATTATTTACACTATTATTGAAAAAATAACGCAGAATTTGTAAAGGACGCTGCTTGAATTGCATATACTTCATGCCGGGTTCATATGACATGCATTACTTGGTTCCGATGGGCGTATAATTGTATGGAGAAGAAAAAATGAGGAACTTAATCCCAAGAAGTTAGTAGGAACAGTTAAGCATGGCGGTGGAGGTGTCCTTGTGTAGGGGTGCATGTCAGCTACAAGGACTAGGTAATTTGGTATTTATTGATGGCATAATGAATCATGCTGTTTATATAAATACACTGCTGGCCACTGTAAATGCAACACCCTGAAGGAAACATGCAAATAACATGAAATTTACAACATGCATTAGCGGAGGTGAGATATGCAAATGATTAGAATTTCAGCGCAGACGCACATCACGCGCGCCTGTGGCGCCACTTCAAAGCGCTATTTAAGGCTTGGAGATTTCGACGATTTCAAGTTCGGCAATTGTGTTTTTCTTGTGGTTTTTTCAAAAAAACGATCAATTATGCCTCGTCGAAAACAGCGATCATCTTTTGATCAAGTATCCGAGTTCGACAGAGGAAGGATAGTGGCCTACCGAGATTGTGGATTATCTTTCAGGGAAATCGGTAGTCGTGTTGGACGAAACCAAACAACTGTAATGCGGATATGTGATCGTTGGATGCAGGAGGGTACGACGGACCGGCGTGTTCGATCGCATCCACCTCAGCGCACCACTTCACGTGATGACAGGAAAAATTGTGCGCATGGCAGTGACGGATCGCTCAGTCACATCACGAACCATAGCACAGCACATGCAGTCTGTAACGCATCATCCAGTGTCTGCGCGTACCATTCGACGCCGTTTACAGCAGAGTGGTCTGTCCGCAAGACGTCCATTGCTTTGTCTACCCTTGACGCAGAACCACAGACGTCTCCGCCGCCAATGGTGCGATGACAGAAGGATGTGGACGGCAGAATGGAATGAAATTGTCTTTACTGACGAGTCACGCTTCTGTTTGAAACACCACGATGGTCGCATTCGAGTCTGGAGACACCATGAAGAGAGGATGCTGAACAGCTGCGTTATGCACCGCCACACTGGTCCTGCACCGGGTATTATGGTATGGGGCGGTATTGGATATCACTCTCGCACACCTCTAGTACGCATTGCCGGTACTTTAAACAGCCAGCGCTACATCTCCGAGGTGTTGGAGCCAGTTGTCCTTCCTTACCTTCAGGGCTTGCCCACAGCCATATTTCAACAGGATAATGCGCGACCACACGTGGCACGCATTGTCCAACGGTTCTTCGTCAATCGCCAGATTGAATTGCTTCCCTGGCCGCCTCGCTCTCCGGATCGTTCGCCGATGGAAAACATGTGATCCATGGTTGCTCTACGATTGACCCAGATTCCATCCCCAGCTGCCACAGCAGATCAACTTTGGCAACGTGTGGAAGCTGCTTGGTCTGCTGTACCCCAAGAACTCATCCAAAGTCTCTTTGAATCAATGCCGAGGCGTGTGGCAGCGATGATCTCCAACAATGGCGGCTACTCTGGCTACTGATTTTGGCAGGAACCACACTTCACAGAAGTCTATAAATTTAATCATTTGATACTTGGTCAACATGTTATCTACAAAATAAATTTTGTTGTGATATATCTTGTCTTTCTTGGTGTTGCAATTTGGGTGGCCGGCAGTGTATTTTAAGAGACAATGTAAAATTATCAGCCCAAAATTTAGGTATTAGAAACAACTTTGTTTTTTATCAAGATAACGATCCTAAGCACGCGGCTCTCAACGTTCGCATCTGGTGTCTCTATAATTGTCCACAAGTTTTGAAAACACCACCTCAATCGCCAGAACCCAATAGAACATATTTGGAGAGAACTGGAGGTTCGAGTACGAAAACACGACATTTATACGAAAAGCGAACTAAAAACAATTATGATGGAAGAATGGATCAACATTGATGCAGAAATTACAAAAGAACTAGTGCAATCTATTCCCAGACGTTTAAAAGCTGTTGTGGATGCTAAAGGATATCCTACTAAATATTAATTGAACGAAAAATTAGAATATTTACTAATATGCAGAGATTTTTTACAAGTGTACGATAACTTTTGTGAGATAAAGTTTTTGTTACTTTTTGATTATTGGTTTCTTAAAAATAAAGTTTTACTATGTTTTTAAAATATTTCATGTAGTTTTGTTAAGAATAGATTATAGATCTTATTATTAAATAACCATTCTGAAATAGTCATTTTAATTAATGGATAGACCCCTATTTCATTGAAAATCGTAAGTGTACGAACACTTTTGGGAGCCACTGTACATTATTTTGTCTATAAAAATATCCGCTACGATTTTTTTTATAAATAGTATATCTTTTTGTTTTTTTACACCAATTGCATACATTGATGGTTATATATATATATATATATATATATATATATATATATTGGCATTAATTTGCATACATTGACCGTTGCATTTAATTTGAATGTACTCCGTAGCGAAGTACGGGAATTCAGCTAGTCTTGACATATATTCTTAATAGACAATAATACTCATTGGTAGGTAATACTACACTGCTGGTCACCCAAATTGCAACACCAAGAAAGACAAGAGATATAACAACAAAATTTATTTTGTAGATAACATGTTGACCAAGTATCAAATGATTAAATTTATAGACTTCTGTGAAGTGTGGTTCCTGCCAAAATCAGTAGCCAGAGTAGCCGCCATTGTTGGAGATCACCGCTGCCACACACCTCGGCATTGATTCAAAGAGACTTTGGATGAGTTCTTGGGGTACAGCAGACCAAGCAGCTTCCACACGTTGCCAAAGTTGATCTGCTGTGGCAGCTGGGGATGGAATCTGGGTCAATCGTAGAGCAACCATGGATCACATGTTTTCCATCGGCTAACGATCCGGAGAGCGAGGCGGCCAGGGAAGCAATTCAATCTGGCGATTGACGAAGAACCGTTGGACAATGCGTGCCACGTGTGGTCGCGCATTATCCTGTTGAAATATGGCTGTGGGCAAGCCCTGAAGGTAAGGAAGGACAACTGGCTCCAACACCTCGGAGATGTAGCGCTGGCTGTTTAAAGTACCGGCAATGCGTACTAGAGGTGTGCGAGAGTGATATCCAATACCGCCCCATACCATAATACCCGGTGCAGGACCAGTGTGGCGGTGCATAACGCAGCTGTTCAGCATCCTCTCTTCACGGTGTCTCCAGACTCGAATGCGACCATCGTGGTGTTGCAGACAGAAGCGTGACTCGTCAGTAAAGACAATTTCATTCCATTCTGCCGTCCACATCCTTCTGTCATCGCACCATTGGCGGCGGAGACGTCTGTGGTTCTGCGTCAAGGGTAGACAAAGCAATAGACGTCTTGCGGACAGACCACTCTGCTGTAAACGGCGTCGAATGGTACGCGCAGACACTGGATGATGCGTTACAGACTGCATGTGCTGTGCTATGGTTCGTGATGTGACTGAGCGATCCGTCACTGCCATGCGCACAATTTGCCTGTCATCACGTGAAGTGGTGCGCTGAGGTGGATGCGATCGAACACGCCGGTCCGTCGTACCCTCCTGCATCCAACGATCATATATCCGCATTACAGTTGTTTGGTTTCGTCCAACACGACTACCGATTTCACTGAAAGATAATCCACAATCTCGGTAGGCCACTATCCTTCCTCTGTCGAACTCGGATACTTGATCAAAAGATGATCGCTGTTTTCAACGAGGCATAATTGATCGTTTTTTTGAAAAAACCACAAGAAAAACACAATTGCTGAACTTGAAATCGTCGAAATCTCCAAGCCTTAAATAGCGCTTTGAAGTGGCGCCACAGGCGCGCGTGATGTGCGTCTGCGCTGAAATTCTAATCATTTGCATATCTCACCTCCGCTAATGCATGTTGTAAATTTCATGTTATTTGCATGTTTCCTTCAGGGTGTTGCTTTTACAGTGGCCAGCAGTGTAGTATGCTTCACGATGACGCCATTTTGAAATTTTCGAATGCCCGAGACTAAGGCCGTTTAGTGTTGGGAATTTTATCGGTTACCGTTTCACGGTGAGAAAAAGTAATTAGGTATATTTAGAGAGGTTTTAGGTAGGATCAATGGCAGGAGATGTATCAACTGAAATGAGCAAATTAGATATTAGAGATATTGTCGTACATTTGGAGAACAGTTTGAATTTTGTGCTGGAAACACGTGCATCTGTATGTAGATGTCTACTGGCGTGTTTATGTATTTACTAGATTTATTACCCGGCTTCGCTCGGGATTCAGTTTCTGTTATTATTATTTTTTCAATGATTAGCCTCATGTTATGATGTTCTAAACTCATAACAACTCTTAAAACAAATTAATTTCATTTTTTCAGTAGTAAAAAATCCATTTATTAACTAATTTGTTGTTATTTTAATACTTGCCAGTACACAACATTTTTTGTTTCTTTTTTGTCATCTGCGACAATGTATGATTCTGATTGATTCCTTGCTCTAGACATTCCCACATATAGCTGACCATCAGAAAAACATTCTTCTGTCCGGTCCAGTCCAGTAACTTTTAATGACTGTCCCTGCGATTTGTTTATGGTTATTGCAAATGCAAGCTGAACACAAAACTGTAATCTGGATTAAAAGTTGCTCTCTTCTTTTTGGACATTTTAAAGCATTAATTTACAGCTAGTCGATAATGTTTGAATGGATTTATTATTATAGAAAAAGAATCAATAATGTTTGAATGGATTGAGAACACATTCAATATTAAAACACATCAAATCTGATAATTATTATAGGAAAAGTATATACACATATTTCATGCTCGGAATTTTTTTTCAAAACTAAATCGTCTGCTACGTTTCAATGCCACTTTCAGACTTTCTTAATTAGAATATACACGTAATTCTTTTTCAAAACTAAATCGTCTGCTATGTTTCAATTCCTTCATTATATTTGAGTTTGAACAGGTATTTTGGGATAGTTTTAATGCATGAAATGTATTGAGAACACATTCATTGAAAATGAATGACTTTCCATTTTTATATTTTCATTTTTAAAAAGAAATATTCCGGCGTTGCCACGTATATGAAAATAATATATCAAATTCCTTCTTGCATGCGCCAATATATAAATAAATCACGTTTTTAATTCATGTCTATTTATTTTTACGCAATTTAATTGGCAACAATGAAATGTTACAATGGCTTTGAACAAAAATATCCGTTGATACCGCTTCTAACATAATTCGGGAATGGAACGTCGTAGCGGGATGAAAGTTGTCACATTCATCCTGATTTTCCAAACACATTAAACCGTGTAAATTTCATCAAGGTAGGGCTCACGGTTCTTGAGTTTTTGTGACCCATTTCCCGTTTCTTCTTTATATATGTGCATGTGGAGATGCATGCGCTTTTCTATTCCGAAGCCGCATTTGGTCTCAACTGGGCTTTATGCTCGCTGACTATGGAGCACGTCAATAATGTTAGTTATATGGAAAAAGACGTTAAGACCGATAAACGTTTGTCAGACCGTCTCTAAATGGACTTGTTTTCTCTCGGGAGGCAGCTGCATTATACAACAAGTAATGGCTGTTGACACTATGAGATAACGTGAGCACCTGTTACTACCAAAGACACTCTAAGCACGCCGGAAATTCTTTTTTTCTTGCCTTCCCGAAATACGCACCTGCTCAGATATATTGACAGACAAATATATGCAACCAGTGCCCGCGAGTCATACGGTACTGGATTGTAATGCATGTGTGTGTGCGTGCGTGTATCATATTCCAGGCACTCTGGACAGTCAGCTCACTTTAGGTTTGCTTTACTTTCCTGGAATTACTTAAGTGGGGATCAAATGGCGGCATCACGCTCACGCCTTTTTTTTCCCGGCATTCGATTATTAGTGTGAAGTGACTCGCGGCAGTCGGTAAAAATCCTCCATTGGGATAGGTCGTTTTGTGTGATCACGATTGTTTTAAACATCTCTCTATTCTAAAAAAAAAAAAAAATCCCGCCGCCGCTG
Source organism: Dolomedes plantarius (assembly GCA_907164885.2). NCBI lineage: Eukaryota > Metazoa > Arthropoda > Arachnida > Araneae > Dolomedidae > Dolomedes > Dolomedes plantarius. The sequence continues at coordinate 3,126,661 of OU015491.1, read as the reverse complement.
TCAAAAGTTTGTCCCGCTATCTCCTTCGAAACCGCTGGGGGTATGGGGTCGAGACCGATACCAATGGATGCAGAGAAATGTGGGGAACAAAGTAAGACATGTCTCATCTTCGTCGGACTTTAAGTTTTTTTTTAATTTTATATTTTGTGGGAAAATATTGACTTTTTCATCTTCAGATTACGATAACTCGCCAAAAAATTATCGTAGAATTTTGATCTTTTTACAATCTAAGACTACAGATATTTCTCTTTCAAACTAGACCTCATTTGTTTAAAAATATTTTAAAACAGACTCATATTTTCATCAGAAAATGAAACACAGTTTTTCAAGAAATATTGACTTTTTCATTTTCGGATTACGATAACTCGCCAAAAAATGATCGTAGAATTTTGATCTTTTTACAGTCTAAGACTACAGACATTTCTCTTTCAAACTAGACCTCATTTGTTTAAAAAATATTTTAAAACAGACTAATATTTTCATGAAAAAATGAAGCACAGTTTTTCAAGAAATATTGACTTTTTCATCTTCGGATTACGATAACTCGCCAAAAAATGATCGTAGAATTTTGATCTTTTTACAGTCTAAGACTACAGACATTTCTCTTTCAAACTAGACCTCATTTGTTTAAAAAATATTTTAAAACAGACTAATATTTTCATGAAAAAATGAAGCACAGTTTTTCAAGAAATATTGACTTTTTCATCTTCGGATTACGATAACTCGCCAAAAAATGATCGTAGAATTTTGATCTTTTTACAGTCTAAGACTACAGACATTTCTCTTTCAAACTAGATCTCATTTGTTTAAAAATATTTTAAAACAGACTCATATTTTCATCAAAAAATGAAACACAGTTTTTCAAGAAATATCGTTCCCTATGTGGATGTAATATCGATGCTCCTCGAGTTTTTATCTTACAAAGAAAATATTTACATCATCTGGAAGCTTTCTTATTCATAAGAAGTGCGAAATCAATTACAGATTGGGAACCTGAGTAGCCAAAACGGGTGGGGATTGGAAGGAAAGCTATGTCAATACCATTATCAGTACAATAATCGTTAATTTGCCTACCATACCGACAGGTGTAATTCCTAATTATAGTCACAATTCCAATGGGGGTGATGGGCATTAAAATCCCCAGCCAGGATTACTTTGTCCCCCAAGGTGAATAAATTTTGTAAGTCTGAACACACAGAATTAGTGAAGGCAGCTCTTAAATATATACTGGAAACGGATGGGATTATTGGGAGTAGGAAAATTTTGACTATGGTATTTTCCAGAATGTTGAGATTAAGAATAGGGATATGATCATATTTAAAATTACGTTTGATATAGATTGCTGTACCTCCATAGGGGAGAGTATTGTTATTGCTATCAACTCGAGGTGTGTGAATTAGGTTATAATTTTGTATTTTTAAATACCTCGCGTGACGATCTTTAACTTCCTGTACGAGAACCAAATCAACAGAATTATCAGATAAGAAGTCCCTCAGCTCATCGATTTTGGTATGAAGCCCATCAGCTTTCCAACTCAGTATTCTGACTGCAGACCTCGAAATTGGAGAGAAGAGGGCGCCTGTGAGGGACCAGTCATAATGACTGGAAGATTGAAATAACCTATCCCCAATTGAGATAATCCATTTAATTGGATATTGTTGGAAGTTTCTTGGATGCTTAGCAGAAGCCTCTCAATTGTTTTTAATTTTTCAATGTACTCGTCTAATTGGTTTAAGGTTTCTTTACTTGGAGCAAAATTTGTGCTTGGTGTATTTACATTTTGAATGGTAGTTGGTGTAATTACAATATTGTTCGGATTTGAATTATTTACAGGAGAAGGAGAGTTCTGTTGTTTGTTTTTGAATAGTGCACTAAATGATTTAGTTGACTCAGTGCCATTGGTTGTGAATGTATTTCCGGTGTTAGTATGAAGTATTACCCTCCCTTTATCTTCACTAACTTTTCCCATGTCTTTAATTGTTTTTATTTTCTATTTTTTTATGAAGTCGAGGTGACGAGAGCAGCCTTTATAGTTAGCCGGGTGATCTCCCCCACAGTTAGCACAGATGGCTTTTTCCGTCAGCGGTTTTGTGAATTCGCTAGTGCGATGATTTTCAGCACATTTCAGACATCTAGAGTCTATCTTACAATTATCGCTGCTGTGATGAAAGTTCTGGCAGTTATAACACTGCTTCGCCCCCCTTTGAATTTGTATGTTTCAACAAGGACAATGAATCCGAGAAATTCGTTAGTATCATAAATTTCCCTTGTTTTATCTGAGGGCAATATATTGCATAAGAAAATCGGTAATTTGGATTTATCTTTAAATCGTTTTAATTGAGATACTATTTGTACCTGAAAACCTAGATCTATGAGTTCCTGCTTCACTTCCTCAATCGGAATGTCCGAAGGGATACCTTTTATGAGAATTTTTAGTGGTCTTTGTTCACGAGGCACCATCGCGAAGAATTTGATTCCATGTTTTGATAATAGGTCCTGAATTTTCCTGAGCTGGTCACTGTTTGGGGGAGAAACCTTTATAAATTTACCTGAGTCTTGCAGGGGCAATTTTATGTTAAGCGCGTTGTTAATTTCCTTTGCAATGTTTTTCCATTGAATGACTTGATCTTTTAAGATCCAGAAGGGATCCGGTTTTCTTTCCCTGGGTGCTTGTGCACCAGAATCGAGAGTATTGTCTACTTCGATTTCATCATTCATCCCATCATCTTCGATAAAACACTAAAGCGATTATTAACTCTAATAGCTTCTTCCTTAGCTTCCTCGATTATCGAACTCTTCGCAAGCTTTTTAGATTTATCTCTATTACTGGTAAAGCTAGTTTCTTCATTATGATTATGATTAGAATTATTATTTACATTATCATTTTCAATATCACTGTATTTCCTAACATTTTTCTGTTTTTTTGGCCAAAGATCAATTAAATCAACATGATTAATCAACTTATTCACATTATCCGTACTACTACAAACAAGCAAATCGGTAATCAAATCCCACATATCTTTCAAGTTCATCATATCCCGATAGTGGTCGACAGTTCCATGTGCTCCAGTCATTTCCAGGCGATATTTGAAGTCCGTAAGAAACTGACAGATCCTTGTTACAGTATCCACATGAGATGCATATTCCGATGTGTGTCTTTTTCTTTGTAGAGTTCTGACGAGTTCACTAAGCGCCTCTGGGTCGTATTTTTCAAATCTGTTCACTGACTTCTCAATCTCACGTGTATCCATAGTCGATGTCGAAGCCATATCCAAGTTTGAATCACACGTATATTCTTTCGTAGAATCGGTGTAATCCACGGCTGTTGCTAGCACAGGTCCGTCATACATACGTAGGAATAAAAATTCCCCGTAAGGTCACAGACCAGTATTAGGACCGAAAAAAGAAAGCAGTAGAGCACAAACACGTGGGAAGCCACGAAGCCTAACCCACGAAGCAGGCCTAAGAGCACAAAAGCACACGTTCTCTCTCTCTACCGAGGCAGGAGGGGGAATCCTCTTGGAGGGCACTTCCGCCTTGTAGTCCCTTTTCAAATCCTTCTTCGAGTTGATTTCCTCCATGATTTTTCTATATCCTCCTCTCTTGTCATCCCTATTATTATCCATCCTCTACTTATTTTACGCCACGTAGTCACTCCTACTTTAATTATGCTTGGATTTATACTCTGCTGAATATGCTCTTCAGTCTTATCCGAATTTTGATCTTTTCTACATGGGTTTATTGTCATTACATGCTGGTCCTTCTCTTCCCTCTTCCTTGATCTCGATCTTGTCCTTGCTCTCTTCTTTCCACCTCTGCATACGGTCTTGCTGCTCCCTTCTCTAGTTGTTTCTCCAGGTGTTTGAACTGTCCTCTCCAGAAATGTATGTGCCCCTGCTGTTTAGTAAACGCATTAACAATTCCACTAATACCCTATATGATTTGTTGCTTACTGTCTGAAGTCCATTTTCCACTTTGCAAACTCTGAATACGTGTATAGTTATCCCTGCTCATTCAAGCTGTACATTAATTCGTATTCTCTAGTTTAATTCTCCATGATTGTGTACTTCGTAATATCTAAGTTAGTCACTTTTTCTCGTCGTCTCTTTCCTTCAGCCTAAGGGCCTGTTCACATAGGAGTCCGCTGCGTAGCGTTAAGGAAAAGATGACGTTGAGACGAAAATAAACCAATCATAGGCCTCCAAACGATTAGCAATGAAATTTTTAACGCGTATGATTGGTTTATTTTCGTCTCAACGTCATCTTTTCCTTAACACAACGCAACGGATTCCTATGTGAACAGGCCCTTAGAGTATATATGAGTATATATAAGAGGCGAAATCTACTATTCAATGGGTTAACCCAACTTTGCTCTCGCTGTGTAGATTGCTTATCCGTACGTTCACTTATCCCGTATAGCTAGACTTCCAATCTTCATCCCCAGACTAACCGGACTTAGCAGCCTATCTGAAGATAGGCTCTCGGGTCCACCACGTGGAGGTGACGGTGATCTGTTTCCAATCTGTAACACAGGATCAGAACACAAGAACGTAATTATTTATATATAAAAGAAAAAACCGCCTTCGGCTTTATAATATGCTCTGGGCGATTGTTAACAGCCAAAAATTCCTTTATCTTTCATTATCTATCTAAATCGAAATGGGGACGGCCCCTGTAAGATGGGTAAAACATTTCATCGAAATAAAAGGAATTCGGTTCAGAAGTTTATAGCTAAGAGATTGCAAGTGTTATCTTGAGGTAGCAACCAAAAGCAGCACCATTTTAAAACTTCCGTCATCTTTACATGTTTCTTTTTCCGTTTCTCTTGTTTGGGATCTTTGCCAAAAGCCGAATTTTTGTTAGAGCAAAATGGCAACATCTCCCATTTCCATTATTTACATTTGTATACCTTGTTATGGAATTGAGACGTATGTGTATTACGTAGTACGTATTGCTGATTGTGTACTATGCCTATCTCTCAGTTATGTGATTTCAAAAACGTGTTTATAATGTCGTTCTCAAATTGTTGGAATACAGCAAAATATTTATATTAAACAGCTGAATTAAAATCTTAACTTCACGGCCGAAAAAGGGAGATCTTGGATATGTCTCTATTTGTTACTGTTGGTTCAACATCTTTTGATGATTTGATTGAAGTATTATGTTCTGAGAAATGTTTAAACTTATTAGAATCGAATGGGTTCAAACAAATTACATTTCAAATCGGTGCTGGAAACGTTATTCCTCCAAACACTTCTAAATTAAAAGTGCAATGGTTTCGCTTCAAAGATAGTTTGTCAGATGATATTAAAAACGCGTCATTGATTATAGGCCATGGTGGTGCTGGTACTATTTTAGAATCCTTGTTTGAAGGAAAACCTCTTATAGTTGTTTTGAATGAAAACCTTATGGATAATCATCAAAGGGAATTAGCCGAGAAGTTAGCAAGTGATGGACACTTGAGATATTCTTCTTGTTCAAACTTACTAGACACTTTACGAGATGCTGCAATTGACGATTTCGTAAAAGCTTCTTTCAAATCTGAACAGGATATATTTGGAGAATGTTTAGAATTTATATTAGCTCTCAAGTGAACAAGTATGTCAGATGTGTAGAAAACTGTTTTGTTAACAGTTGTATATTGTAAAGAACGAGTACAAGGTGAACTTTGTATCGAATCATTAACAACATGCAAATGCAATTACATCTCTATTTCTAGTCTAAGCCATCAAAATAAGTTTTTTAATTTAATTTGGGATTTCTAAAAATGTCTTATAGCATATTTAACATGCATAATTCTCTGAAATGTTCAAATACACTTATATATCGCTAATTTGGCATATTTCATGATATAAAATGATTCATAGTTCATAGTGCATTTGGTTCTCAGACTGATTGTGGGTGGCCTTGCTCTAAGCAAGGCCACCTACAATCAGTCATATGCCGACTTAGCATATATGTTATATATATAAATGCTCTTCTACATTTGTAAATTGTATTAACAGCAAGTAAAATGGATTCATCTTCTGTTTGGTTTTAGCTGAAATCTTCTTTGTTAATATATGTATTAGATTATTAAAGAAATATTTAAATTTCTTGTGGAATTTGCACTTTGTGTTTGATTTGGGCATTACCAAATGAACTCGTGGAAACCTGACAGTGTATATCTAGAAATTCAAAAAATGTTTGTGATCTGGGATGACTGAAATAAAATATTTTGATGAACAAGTGGGATTTTTTTTTTTTTTTAACCTATATTTTGAAATATCAGAAATTTGAATATGACAGAATATTACAATATCAAATCTATATATATAAAACAGTTCCGTAACTGACTAATTGATTCACTGACATACAGCGCACAGACAAAACCGCTGGACCTAAAGGGCTGAAATTTTGCATGGTGATTCTTCTTATGGTGTAGGGGTGCACTAAGAAAGATTTTTGAAAAATTATTCTTGGATTTTTTTAAATTAAATTTTTAAGCTGTTTTTGTGACTTTTTTTAAGTTTGCATTTAAAATAATAATTTGAGGGTTTTAAAATTTATATCATAAAAATTCCTTTAAAATGATATCTTTTTCGAACCTTTACCTTGATTTTCTGATTTTTGGTGAAATTTTAAAGATTAATTTTTAGAATTTAATTTAATAAAATGCTGATCACATGATTTCTTTTTCTGGTACTTTAAATAAATTTATCGTCACGTGCATAACAACTAAATAGATAAAAAAAATATTTTTTTTCTTTCTAATACAGCAGACGATAGGATATTATCCAAAAAAAATAAATAGCCCTTATGATTTTTTTATAAATATATATATATATATATTTTACATCAATTGTATACATTGATCGTCACATTTATTATAAATATATATATTTATTTTTTTTGGCATTAATTGCATACATTGACCGTTATATTTAATTTGAATGTACTCTGTAGCAAAGCGCGGGTTTTCAGCTAGTCATATGATATAAATAAATCCTATATTTATATATTGAAATGAATAGCTGTTTAGTTTTGCTTAAAATATCAGTTTAAATCTGATGTTATCACTTTGTTAAGGACAAAAAAATTTGGTACTGTTTTGTTAGCCAAACACAAATGATAAATTGCCAAAAATCACTAGTCACATTTTCATGTGTTTTCTTTACTTAACTGTAACTTTCATTTTTGTGTTTGAATGAACAAAATATATTAGTAAACATGAATTTTATTCATTAAGTAAATATTTAGTTTGGAGGCCAAACATTTTTAATGTCCTCCAAGATGTTTTCAAAAGGACCCTCTTTTTGTCATTGCCTCGGAAATTCAGCTAGGTATGATTGCAAATAGTGGCTTGCCAATCCTCAGTGTTTTTTAAATCTCCATTTGGTGCTTCACCACAGTTGCTCAACCTTTAATGTAAATTGTGAAGAAAGCAAGAAGTTTGTGGTTATTTTCCAGTTTTTATTTATATGAATTTGTGGTTTTCAGGGTTATTTAGCTGAGTCTCTGAACTTAATCATGTTCTGCATGATTCAAAACCCTTTCATCTGTCTTCTTCTTCTAACTTTTTGTGTGTGACAATGGTACTTCAAAATTTAGTATATCTATTTATTAAACTGTTTTCCTAGGGGTGTTAGGTTGACAAATTTTCATGTTCACCAATGGTGATATTTTTGTTGGGACAAATGCTAAATGTGCCCGGCTAACAGAAAAGTACCGAAAATTCATAAGAGTGTCCCATACATGGTCAGCTCATATATGATAACCTTTTCAGAAAGAGTGCTAATATCTTTTGAAAACGATGAGAAAGTTACTAATTAGGCACACCAAATTATCTTCAAGCATAATGTGTATTAATATAGATTTTAATTAATTGAACGTAAGCATACACTTACATTAATTCTAAATTTGTCAGAAACAAGTTTTTCCTTTATAATAAGATATTTTTTCTAGTTTAAATAATTCTGATTTTATTTATCACTAAAGATTTTTCAGTTCCATGTAAATGAAAGTGTGTATAAGCTAAAATGTTAATAGATATGTATGCACACACACACACACACATATATATATATATACATATATATATATATACAGGGTGTCTATAAAAGAACTCCGGGGTTTTAAAAATTCATATCTCACTAACTATAACAGATAGCAAAATTTAGTCGATTTCTCTGAAAAGAGTAGCTCAAAAAGTTTTACTCATACCAATTGGGAATGTTTGTATCAACTGTTGGCGGCGCTGCAGGGCGTTGACTTTGAAATGATGGCGACTCCACAACAAAAGGCTCAATGTGTTATTTGGCTCATAGAAACGAAGTCTGTAGTTACCGTACAAAGAAACTTTCGACGTAACTATGGTGTTAACCCGCCTTCTGACAAAACCATTCGTCAATGGTTCAGTGCATTTAAGGAAACAGGAAGTGTTTTGAAGCAAAAGTTGCCGGGTAGGCCGAGTGTGTCTCAAGAGAAAGTGGACAGAATCCGAGCTTCATGCCTTCGAAGCCCTAAGAAATCGTTGACAAGACGCAGCCTGGAGTTGGAGTTACCAAGATCAACTGTCGGTAAGGTACTTCATAAAAGACTACGTCATGGGAAGAGGTAGAATACCGTTTAGACGTCTGCCGTGCCACTAACGGGGCTCATATAGAACTTTACTAAGTGTTAAAAAAAACTTGAAAATGTAAGCTTTTCAGTCATGTATAAAACATGTATGTATGTTTTTTATTTCATTAAAATATTTTGCCTCAAAACCCCGGAGTTCTTTTATAGACACTCTGTATATACATATATATATATATATACATATATATACATAGATATATATACATATATATATAAAGTTTTACTGGGGGTAAAACTACAACTAACCATATAGCAAAATATAAGGTGGTAAGAAATGGAATTTAAATAGAAAAAAAGTCATGAAAGATGATAAATGCAGAAAATTTAAAATTGAAATTCTTAACATAAAAGAAAATGAATTCAGAAAATGTTATTAAAATTAAGTGTAGTCATGTGTTTCATCAGCAGTGCTTATTTTATCCTTAAATGGAGGATTGTTGAAAAAGAGAGAGGAGCATTAAACTTTGTTTGAAATAGACATAGGGCAAATACTTAAAATAGCTAGGTTCTTGTCTGCTTTAATTTTATATAAGATGATTAATACATAAATGCTTAAACTGAAGTTCATAATATGAGGGCTGTCTATCAAGGAACATACCTGTGAGCTTACATTTTATGATATATAACTCGTTTCATGATACCCTCATTAATTTAGGTAGGATTGTTTCTGAAAGATATGATCTCAGAAGATACACACACCCTTCCTCTGGATAACTTTTCAAAAAATAATAAAGAAATAATAGGGTAAACTAAGTAAAATCAACATGTACTGAATACTTACATGATACCAATTCAAGTCATTTGTTTCACTTATTGCTTCTATGAAAGAGCATATCTTAGTAAAACATTTGAGGGTGAAAAACATGATGTAAACCTACAGGTTTAAATGCAACCCTTGCTTAAATTAACATTAAATATGAATTTATTGAAAATAAAAATTTCTTAAGTTTATAAGGTCATAAATAAAATATACCATCTAATATTTTTCATGATTGAAAATAACACTATAAAATGATTGGACATCTAAGAAGTCATGCATATAGAAAAATTTTTATTTGTGAAGAAAATATACAAAGTATGATCTTTAATTTTAGACAGTTAACTATTCAGAATTGCCAGGACCTTATATATCTTAAGCATTTGCGAAAATATGAAAATCAAACATTTAATTTCTTCTGGTGTATAATTTTTAAATTCATGTTGCTTATAATTTTATTTTGGTTTTCTCCATCAAACTGAAAATGTTTTGGCATATCTACTCTAGAGTTTGCATCATATAGTTGATTATCAGAAAATTAGCTGTTTGTTGCATTGCCAAGGATTCATTTGTAGCAGATCAGACAATAATACTGAGAGAACTATTTTAAGGAAAGATGGGGATTTAGTTCAGTGACTGAAGAATATCAAGGGTTTGAAATTAGGGATAGAATTTGAGAGAATGCAAATATAGAGCAGTTTTATGTTTTCTGTGGCTAGCAACTGTGCAAAATTTAATGCAGATCAGAAGGGTTTTTATATTATGTAGAGAACTTGGCCAGATTTCAATTATAAATATTTATATTGATTTTTTGGTTGCTAATATAGTGAACTTACTATTTTATTGCTGTAGGTAGAACACTAGTAGGAATATAAATTAGTGGGCTTACTTGAAGCACAGCTACCTGGAAGAACCCCTTAAATCTGGTCTAAATATCATATATATATATATATATATGATTAAGTAATAAAAAGCTTAACAATTTACTATATCTCTTAATGCTAAAATAGTATCCTTGCTGTTACTGATATTGAATTTTATTTTAAAAAAAGCTTAGTAGTATATAAAAATTCAATGTCAGTTTTTAAATTTTGTTGTGTCTGTATAGTTTTGTTTTTTACTATTTATATTAGATGTATCATTAGCTAGTTTAATTATATTTTGTTATAATGTAAGGAAATTTGTGGAAAACTCAAATCTACAAGTTTCCTGTTTATCTACTGTCTGGAAATATATTTGCACTTAAATGTGTTTATATTCGAGTGTCTCCTGTGTTTTTCTGATAATTATTGTTCCTTTATTTCTTAATACCATTTCATATTTCTGTCTTCTCAGTTCTATTTTCAAGCCTTTGTAACAAATTTCCTACCTTATTTGTTAGTTTCGTTAGCATGTGTTACTTGAACTGGCTTGTAGTCATAAAATTTCTCTCCATTATTTCCTCTTTCAAGGGTCTGCTTCTTCTGCTGCCTCCCATAATGTTCTCCAAGAATTCTCTTTTGTCTCTCCTATTTATACCAGAGTTGATGCTCCTCACATTTATGAATTGTCCATAGAGACAGTCACACCTAATGCTCCTCATCTTGATCATGAACTATAAGTTAGTTCAAATTAGCTGTCCCTCTGTTATTGTTATTGTGGATATTAAGAAACTGTGTGTTTCTGTTATGCTGTTTTAATCAAATTGCTTTCGTAAGCTGATAGCATAATGAGACTACTTACAATAATAATTATCTGCTTTGTCTAATAAGTTATGACCAATTTTTCCTGATGTTTATTTATAATCAAGTTGCATTTAAATATTTAAAATTACTTGGTGATTTTTATTCTGTTAGATGTGAATAATAGCATGAGATACTGTTATTATTAAACAAACAATAATTAATATTAATAATTTATATAAACTTTATTTATGTTTTCATATTAATATATTTTACTGGGCCAAAAGCTAATCGATTCAAACTGTTGAAGTTACCATCAGTAAATACAGTATTGCTGAAAATATATACACTTAAGGGATTTTATTTTGATTCAGTTTTCTGAAACAGATTTAACTTTATATGCTTAGGTTAGGATGAAATTAAGTCATATTAAAGTTGCTTAAAATGTATTTTATTTAAATTTATGTTTGTAAAAATATACTAGTTTTCTAATTTGCTGATTTTTAATAGAAAAGACCCATTATATGATCTCTTCATATTTTTTTAATCACTATATTTTAGGATTTGGGATTTATAACCATAAAAGTCCTATATCTTTATTACCCAGTCTGTTTTGAATTTATGCAAATCAAACAGCCTATTTTAGAGCACAGGAGGCTTGTTATAGAAAAATACTTATTAAATTTACAATTTACATTCTTGCTAGGTAATGTAAATTTTGCATTATTCCATCATAGGTCAGAATAACTTAAGTGTAATTTTCTTTCCTTTTGTTTTGGTTTTAAAAATAAATTATTTTAGAAAACAAATGAACCATGTCTAATGTATAAACACAACATTCTACTTGCTTTCACATAGAATGATTGTTTTGTTTTTTTTTTGGATGTTTATACTTGAATTTTAAAAGATCAATTTTGTGACAGTCTATTATGAAATTATTTTCCTTCTCTCAACACTTACATGTTTTTCCTAAATAACGTTTAATAGTGTAGTTCAGTTTACATCTAAATTTCCTTGAATAAAAATTGCATAGCTATGGAAGTGTTAAAATATGACCTTACTATTTCACATATTACATTTTATACAAACCAGATGAGATTGAAAGTTTAAACATGTAAGCTAATCTTAAAAGAATTATTTCTGTTAAGGAAGTGCATCAGACAGTACCTCTAATTAAATCATTTCTTTTCGGAAGATTTTTGGTTAAAAGAAAAAATTTACTTTCAACATTCTTAAATTTTAGAATATAGTTACCACTATGTGATAAAATTTTTTTGAAACATTTGCAAATTATCAAAAGTCACCACATTTGAAAGGCTTAAAGAATGCAGATGAATTCTGAAACATCATACGAAAGTAATATTAATAAAATGGCACAAGGATAAAAGCTTGGTGATTTCAAATGACGGTAGTTTGGATTTTATTAAATCTAATCTGTAAATGAGATTTCAAACATGTTACAATCAGCTCAAGATAATGGCTTCAAAGTAGAGCAAATAAACAGCACAGTCAATGTCAAGTGTAGATTAGAATGATATAGTGCTGGACTCCAATGTACCCCCAAAATAGAAATTAGATTTTTTGTTGTTGTTGTTACCCCCCCCCCCCAATGATAAATCTTACATATTACTTTTGAATTTGGAAAATATGAAGGGAATGCTTTATACTCTGTACTGCGCCAAATGTCGTTCGGTTTCAGATAAGGAGGTATAGGGATGTTTTTCAAAGTAACTGATAGACACTTAGTTCTCAGTAAGAAAATCATTACTAAAGTACATACTGACAATCTAGACAAGTGTACACTTCTAATATGGAAGCACTAGTTCAGTGGAGGCCCATTTAATTTTGAGCATTGTTACAATGCAGCTGTCCATAAATCATTTATCCATAAATGACGTGTAATGACATGAATGTCTAGGAATAGGTTGCCCTTATCAGCTCCCATATCTCAATTTGATTGAATACAGAGTTACAATGCGTAGCATTTTGTTAGTGAATTAAGGAATGGTTTGGAAGAAAGGGGAAAATGCCACAGCAGTGATTCAAAATTTAGTGGATAGTTTAAATCGCATTAAAAGCTATCATAGCAGCAAAAGGATGTACGCACAATTGAATTTCTGCCAGTTTCAAAATATTAAGGAGATACTTTATATCACATTGTGTATTCCAAAATGTCTTTCATTTAGGAATAATTACTACTGGTTAAAAAATATTACTTTCAAATATTTAACAAGAATTTCAGAACAAATACATACCAATTAAATGAATGAACTTGATAATTACAAGCAACACTTAGGCATTACGATATTCTTCAGATGTGACACTTAAAAATGATACTTCAACTTTACAATGACATGCAAAAGCAATATTTATTCAGTAAAAATCATACTTTAAATTTAAGCCCAAGCTAGGTATATACTGTAGCATAATTTTGAAGATTAGGCTATACCTTGTTTGGTAATTTAGATGTATTAAATGCATTTTTTTATATTTAATTTTGTTTAGATGAAACCACATAACAGTGTTCGGTTAAAAATTGTACAAGAGTAACAGGGTTAAGTGCCTTTTTTTTTTAAAATTTAATTTGTTTTTGGTGTGTGTGTTCAGAAAATAAATTTTAAAGCACTATGCTAATAAATGATGAACACCATTTAAAAAGTTTAATTTGAAAGAATCATTTGAAATATCAGTTGATTTTTTTACATGGTCACTGTTGGAAGTATAAAATTATTTTTAATTATATTTTTCTGAAAACTTTTCTTTTATGTTCAGGAAAATTCACTGTGTTACGTATAAAGATTTGATGTGCAAGCAGAAAATAATGTAAACAGAAATCTACTTTCCTAAAGATCATGTGCAATGCCTAGATAGACAAGGCCTTATAAACAAAACACATTCAAAACATAATATATACTGACTAAAAAATGCAAATGGATTGTCAGTTGTTTTTTCCCAAATGGAAGTTATTGGAGCTAAAATTGATCAAACTGGTATGGTACTGGCTTATAAATTATGCAGAAGGTAGTGAGTGTAAGGTACCAAAATATGCCAGACTTTTGAGTCAGAGGTATGCTTCCTTCAATAACATTCCACTGGTCTGTTTGTTTTCAAGAAATCTTAAAATTTTTCTGGAGGAATGAACTTGAATGCAAAAGATAAAACCTTTTTGAAAATATACTGCTTTGTAAGATGTTCAGTCACTCATCAGCAATTGAACACTGTTTTACAAATTTATAGGTATTTCTGCAAATATGTAGGACTACTAACAGCTGAACTGAAAGGTTTTGTGCAATTTCCTGCAAGTTTATTTATTTATTTTTTATTTTAAAGTTCATTATATCAAACTGAGACAAATAAAGTTCAAAAGTTTTTTAAAGACTTCAGTAAGTACAGTTAAAATTTATTTTAACTTAATAAGGATTAAAATTGATTTAATTACTTTTCCTTAATTTCAAGTAAACTGAAGAAATGATACAAAAATGCTCTTTAACAGAAGTTTCAAATAAAACTTTTATTTGCCTTTTTATTTACAAGTGGTTATGCATAGTAAAAACTAGGAAAATTTTATAATTTTCAATCATTGAAAAAATAATAAATAAATAACCAAATTTAAAGTAAATATTGTGTACAATCTAAGACTTTATTTTATTTCTAAGGAATGATGATATATCCTCTTATGAAAGGATTTCACAAAGGAAAAAAAAATATTGTATATAAACAGGGTTCTAAAATACACCTACACAACTTTTGCCTTTCATATGAAACTGATTAAAAATCCAAAATATTTTTGAATAGGTAAATTTGCTCTTACTTTTAGAAGCCCCTGTATATACAACATAATAAATCAACAAGATATTAAGATAACAAAGCATCAATAGTTTTACTCCAGTCATTTTTGTTCTGAATGAGAGCTTTTTTCACAGCATTCTTTTCAAATCCCAAATCTTGAAATTTGTTGATTAAATCTAAAAACTTCTTGGCCTATGAAAAAAATAAAATTAAAAACTATTTTAGCAATAAATAAATATTTTTCTCTTATAATGTTTCAATCACTAAATTGATATTAAAACTTTATAAGATATAGTTTTTTGTAATTAAAGCAATTTATACAGCCAATTTAGAGTAGCCTCACATAGGAAGTAATGAAGTTACTTTAGTAATGTAACAAAATGTCTTCTAAAAGGTAATTTCATGACTGACCTTTGACTTTTGGGAAACTAGGAAAATTTCCTGGCATAATTATAAAAAAATTTTTAGTGTCAATTCAGAAGAATTTAAGAAAATTTTTCTTTAAATTTAAAATATGTAACTATCAAATTTCAACATAAGATTGTGAAAAATGAAATTACACAACTAAAAATTAATTATAATGGTAAAAAAAAAAAAAAATTCAGTTTTGATGAATACTATGCTAGACATGTCTAGTTAAGATATCAGCAAAAAATTTCATGGGTACATTTTTTAATATAAATATATATTACAGATTTATATAGCTCCTTCAGATATTACAGGACAAAACCACAATAATTTTTATTGATGTTCTTTGAGTAATTTTTTTTTTTTTAGTATTTCTCAGCACAAAACAGTAAAGAAATGTACAGGAAATAAATTTCTATTTATTTAAACAGACTCCTTCTCATATTAGTGAATAATTTTCATGCTGATCACCTTCAGGAGGATATGATTCCTGAAAAATTTATGTTAACCCTTCAGCAGGCACGCCAATTTTTGGAACACCAGCAGGTGCACGTTGCATAAAGTGCAACGTCTCTTTCAACCTTGATTATTACTTTTGTAATAAACTTTCTATTTTCAAATTGAAAATAATAATTCTGCATTTTATGACAAGATATAAAATGTTGATAATACTGCGATATATTTATAATTAAAGGCAAAGAATTCAGAAACAATCAGCTTATTTCAAAACTGTGTGGTTTAATGCATCTAAGGACAACTTGCGAATCGATTCCTATTACGTCCAAAACCCTAAAAAACAATGAGATTATCCATCTTCGTGATATGCGGAATACCGTATAATAGCTGTACATTTGATCTACGACATCAACTCATAATTTTGTCGTATTGCAAGCCAGTATAATCGCTGGTTTAGCACATTTAAATCACGACTAAGAATGAATGGAAAGGAATACGAAGGTCAGAAAATCAAAGGAATAATGAATCTGTTAACTCTGCTCTCAAATTTAGTATGCTAAAGGGTATGCATGAAAAATTTTAAAAAAAATTCAACACTTAGTCTGTGATTGATAGCTATTTTAGTCAGTCAACTCATACTACAGTTACTACTCATACTACAGAAAAAATGAATTTTGTGTGTTGACAAAACATTACTTTTTAAGAGGCAAAACTGCAGCAGAAACTAAATCCCGACTTTAAAATATTATGCCAAGTTTGCCCCTTTGCTTAGAATGATTTACAAAAGCTTTGATGATTTTCATTGTAGCCAAATGAACACAAATGATACTGGACATACTGGTCACTATGCTAGAAATTATTGAAAAAGAAATTTGATATGATGATAAAACATAGAATATTAAAAGGGTGTGAGATATCTGAGGCTGTTGACATCTCATCAGAGTGTGTAGATAATATTTTGCATGAATATTTGGGTATGAGAAAGCTGTTGGCAAGGTGGATGCCATGTTTGCTAACAATCTATTAAAAACGTGAATGAGTGAACATTTCTAAGCACAGTTTGGAGGTGTTTCAAAGAAAACTAGATAAATTTTTGCATGGTTTCTTAACAGTTGATAAAATAAATACATCACTATCAGCCAGAAATGATAGAACAATCAAAACAGTGGGTTAAAGCAGGTGAATCTGTACCAAAGAAAGCTAAAACTATACCATTAGCAGGAAAGGTTAAGGCCACTGTTTTTTTTCGAATGTCCATGGTATAAAATTTTATTGACTACTCTGAAAATGACAAAACAACTACTGGAGAGTACTATGCATCATTACTGGATTATTTAAATAGTGAAATTATTAAGACCAAATGGCCACATTCAAAGAAAAAAAAGGTTATTTTTCATCATGACAATACTCTAACAAATTTTCCTAATATGAAAAAATTTCTTGCAGGGTAGAAATTTGATAAAATAAATGCTTAATTAGCACAGTTAGACAAGTCTGACTTTATGGAAGAGAAAAAAAAAAGATTAAAAATCATTGGATTAAATATATCAATCTTAAGGGAAATCATGTAAAAAAAAGAAAACTTTTTTTAAAAAAAGTTTTCATAATTTTTACACAGACTTATCGATTGACCTTATTATATACTCATACAGTGTTTGCACAAAAAATTCAGCAATTCCTATTCACAAATTTTCGCATTGCTACAATCTTTCTCGCCTTTTGTAGAGCTTATCTTATAAAGGTGAAAATGTTTTAAACAAGACTTACTTATGGTTCTTAAAAACAGATGAGGGCCACTTCATCTGTTTAAAAGCATTTTATTTTTTTAAAATGACTTATTCCTGCAGGACATGAGAACCAATACACATACTATCTAACATTTATGCCAATTATTAAAGAGTTTTACCTCTAAATGTTGCAAGTATATATAATTTAAATGTGACAATAGTGTTACTTCCTGTAATCTATCTCTTAAAAAATGTAAATATAAAATAAACATTTAGATATATATAGTAATTAACTATAAAATTTACTAGTTGTAATTTCAAAGTTGGAAAAATTTTAGAGCAAAAATAGCACTACATATCTTCCCTGGAGGAGAACGATTTCTCTACATCTTAAATTTAAGATAACTATATATAATTAATCAAGTATATTAAAAAAAATTAAGAAACTAATATTTTTCGCAAGGTAAATTTTAAAATGTATGGAAAAAAAATGGCAGCAAAACTTTTCATGAACACTCATACATAAAAACACAGTATAACCAGAGAAACATGAAGAAAATCCTCTTAGAGTGATCATAATTACCTGGTCTTGATTGTAATCATGCAGATGCAGAGCTGCTTCAGCCTCCCAACAATCATAACCAGATTCTTCAAGTGTCTGAATCTGACAAAGATGTTCAACAACCTTCAGAAAAAAGAAAGTACCTTACAATGCCTCTTTTTCAACAACAAAAAAGTTAAGACATAAAACAATAGGAAAATGCAAAACTGATTTTAAACAAAAGTAAGCAAATCCAATTCTATATTGGGTAAAAACTATTTAAAAAAAAAAAAAGGGAGAGAGAAACAATTTTTTTGCAATATAGTTGGTGTTATCAAAGAGAAAGAGATGACATTAAGAATATACATTTAATGGTTGATTATTTACAAAATTTTAAAGTTAACAAATAAATAAAATGCAGTATCCCTGCGTTTAACAGCAGTCTTGCTTAGATCTATATATCACATAAATTTTGAACTCCTTCAAAAAATAATAAAATTGATAAACTCATTTGAGATATAACATTATATGTTGATTCCTTTCTAAAGTGGGATGGTAAGAAAGTTCTATTAATTACTCTCATGATATTATAAAAAATTATTTACTACATATGTGAGATGTCTTTCCAATCCCTTGTGTCAAAAAGTTTATCATTATATTGCATTGTGACTGCAAAAGAGATATACCATTTTTTCATCAGTTCCTAAATGTTTGACAGTTCGGGACACTTGAGCTCTTGGAAATCCCATATCAGCAATAGCATCCACAAACTTACGATCATCCTCAGGGAGTTCATAATATGGATCAGGCAAATCAGACAAAGTTGAAGAATTATCACAGTTAACATCACCGGAAGAAATATTCTCTTGGACTGAAGGAGACTAAAATAAAAACAAAACTTAACTCTTCAATTGCAGGTTTTTATACAGATTTAATGCTCAATTTTTCAAAATTTAACTGCAATAGATTTATTAATAAAAGAGAAAACTTAGCTACTCTCATGAGCAATCAATAAAATTGTGTAAATTTTAAATAAATTAAACTGTAAGAGGTAAACTATGTATACAAAAGCAAGAATTACAATTTGTAATGAGAAAATTTTACTTGGAATTTTTTCACTCCAGATTATAGACTTTATAAGCTACAAGATTTTTTGACAAATTGAAACAAAAAAAAATTGAGTTTTGTAGCATCCCATCAATAACAGAATGTCATCAGATTCTTCGTAGTCATTCTCCCTATTTGGTAAGTCCCAAAACTGCTGCATCTTATACCATTTTCAGCACAATAGCTTAGTCCACACAACTCCTACTACACATGTGGGTGAGGTTAGATTACCTCCCTTCCTTCCCACATATTATCATGAAAGGTACATTCACAACCTTTTTTGTTTATCATAATAGAAGACCACTTTACACGGTCATATATATATCAAGCGCACATTCTTTCCCAATTTAGCTATTTCTGCCAAATATAACAAGACTTCTCTGAACATATTTCATAACAAAATTTCATTTTTAAAGAACATTGTTCTTTAAAAATTACTTGTCATTATTTGACAAGGGATTTTAATGACCTCTTCCTAGTGCTTTAGATCTTTCATGATAAAATTGCCTTAGCTTTAATTTCTAGAATTACATAACTTGATTTCCTAATAGTAGTATGTTTCTTACCCCTTCACAGCTACTTAAATTTTGATTTCAGATTCTCCTAGCTATGTTATAATTCAAAGGCTTGATAAACTTTGAATTAGCAAGCCTAATATTAAACTGTTAGAAGAACTGATCACTAGCAAGATTATCAAATCTTAGATGTTAAAAATGTATGGAGTATTCCTAAGTAAGAGGAGCAAAGATAAACCTTTAAGCAAAGATAGGCATCTCTATTGGATTCACTGGTGATGCCTACCTTTAAGTTAGTTGGAGAAAAATAAAAATAAATGCTTTTTGATAAAAGTTAAGATGTTGAAAAGTGCTTGGTTAATGCATGAACGGCAAATAAGTAGTTAATAATTTAATTAAAGTTACTCATTTATAGCATCAGACCTTTACTATGGTTGCAAATTGTCTCTAAATTTAAAGATGAAACAAGCAATTAATTTCCCTCATATCATAAGAAAATATGAATAATAACAACCGTATTATTTTATCTATATTAAATTTAGCACTGAAAACTAGAATTATATAACTTGTTTTGTACAGAATGATTTCTTTTGGAACATATATCTCATGAATTAATCCTTTCTGTAGGTTTCTTTAGGGTGTATGTATATATATATATATATATATATATATATATATATATATACAGTCGAACCCCGTTACAGTGAACTCGGTATATAACAAACAAAAATTTTGGTCCTGCCATTTTCCTATTGTAAGTAACTTAATTAGTAGTCTTAATTAGTTTAATGTAATCTATTTTAGTCGATTAAATTCATTGATCATTTTTAATAGATTTTTATCACTTTTTTAAAACATCATTACTGAATACACATCGCAACTAATGGGTTATACAAAATTGTTAAGGCCTGTGATTGGTTTGAAATATGTCAATATGAGTAACGCTGATGCTGACAAATTCTATGTGAACAAGCCCTATACCTACATTTGGGCTTAAACATTTATAAAGGAAAAGTTTTCTCAAAAACTGTGTTTAGATATTTTGTTTTCAATTTTAATTTTAAATGGACAGAGCATCTGTGTGCTATTTCCATGACATCTGTGGCTTACTAAAATTGAAAGTTAAGTCTTTGTATGCATTTTGTTCATGCTCATACAAGTATAAATAAACAAATATATTTCTCTGGAGCAGCTTTCATAGATTGAGCAAAAATATTTACATGTCTTTAAGTGTTACACAACATTAAAAAAAAAAAAAAAGTTACTTACAGTTGATTTTGTTTCCATTGCTGTAAAAGTACTAGAAGGTGGAGTAGATGACCTTCCTTGCTTCACAGAATTCTCAAAAGAATGATCTGATAAGTTATGAATATCTGAGTAACTCTTGCAACCCCGCAAACTCGATTTATCTGAGAATCCAACATTGTTATTTTTGACACTGGGGGGTGATATGCAAGGCACTTTAGGTAGCATTGAAGTGAATGTCCGGCTCTCAATGTTTGGATCATTTCTTTGAGGAACAGAAGGAACTGGATAAAAACAATTTTCTTTAGGAAGTGATAATGATGCACTCCAAACATCCTGGCTATGAGCAGCTGTTTCTTTTGGACATGTTAGATATTTTTCAGAACTTTCAAAACCATCATTATTTTGAAGTGGAAAGCTCATAGATTTAGAAAAATTACTACCTAAATTATTTTGGTTGAGACCACTAGAAACAGAATTTTTGTCTTTATACATATTGTCATCGGAACTATATTTATTGTTTAAACCTTGAAATACATTACTCAATTCTTCTAAATCATTAATGGTTTGTAATTCAACATAATCAAATGGACTTGACGTATCATTTTCAAAATCAGATAAATTAATTTTTGAGTTATTCTCATCATCAGTACTCGAAACCTTATCCAGCATCTTTTGTTGCTTTGGCAGTAAAATATCAGACTGCAATGAAAATATATTCTGTACATTAGACTTTACAGAAGTATCCGAGTCAGGATCTTGAACTTTATTACACATATTATCAGTTTTGGGGGGTTTACACACTGGTTTCACTTTTTCTCTCATTTCTTCAATATCCTGAAGTACTTTCTTTTCCTTGTCAAAATCATACTGAAACTGTAAAGAAATACATAAATTTTAATAATATAAAACATAAAATACAAATTCCTCAAACAGGAAGGGGGAAAATCTTCTAAAGAATAAATGCTTATCATGGACATAAGACAGGGTGAAGTATGAGAAACCCAATTCATAAGAATTTTTTAGCTTTTTCAAGGTGAATTTTTCTATGCAGCCTGTAATAAGAATGATTAGATGTTTGGCAAGAAAAAACTAACTTTGTAACAATGTTTAAATAAAACAGTTTCCAATACATGTTTAAATCTATCACATAGGTCACACTTATTATTCCTCTACATACATATAATATAATCTTTTAGATGACATCTAGACTTGCGGCATCACAGTACGAGGTCACAAGCCTTTTTTCTACTAGAACAAATATAAGAAAGCCTTGGATATTGTCATTTATTAAAAAATTTCAAATAGAAATACAAGCTGAAACTGCAATGACAAAGCTTTTATTGCTTATTAAGCACATAAATAAAATATACACATCAGCCATAAAAATATAAATTTTGTATAAGATCTTACTAAAAATTTTAAATAAAGCCTTAAAACAAAGTCAAGTATATAACAATAATTTACAAATGCTAAACACCAGAAAAATCTACTAGCAAATCAACATGAAAAAGTAACAGGATGGTCTATAGAAGGTATAGATTTCTTTATTTCTCAGATTGACTAGTAAGAAATGCACATAGAACATTAATGTTTCATTTAAATTTCTTTAAAAATCATATTACCTTGATTGTTTTCATCAGTTTCAAAAGTATGAATTATAATATTAAATAATAACAGACTGATTTTGGCTTAATTTATTCACATACAAATTTATTTGTCAAACTAGAGTGTAAAGTTTGCTCATTTTTAATTTGAGCAATATGCAGCACTATTTAAGAGTACCCTTATTATGAGATGCATTTCTTTACTCATCATATGACTAGAACTATGACTGCTAGTTTTAATCCCAAAACACTAAGTTTTAATTCTTTACCAATGTGAAAATTAGGGATGTAACGAATAGTGATTTGGCCGAATAGCCGAATACCAAATATTCGGTCAAATTTTAGGCCGAATACTTAACTTTTTTAAAAATGTTTCACTTTTGATTGTAATTAAAATAATTTTCAAATTTTAAATTATAAATGAAAAAAATATTAACAAAATTGCATTTTTAATCTTTGTATATTTAAAACATTTTTAACAACTTGATGTATATTTTGTAATATTTTAAATATCTTGATGCCAATAATAAGGTAATATGGATTTCACAAATCTAAATAATTATAATAGCATATTTTAACTATAGTTATACTTGTAATTTATATATTTTATTTAGAATAAGATCTCATTACTACTGTTAAAGGTACTTTTTAACTTTTTTTTTTGTCGGAAAAATTATTAAAACCCAGAAAATTAAGAACTTACATGTCAGTTTTTTTTTATCATATAACAAATTAATTTTCTTTAATTCAGGATGTTAAGTTATTTACATTAACATATAAATATTCTTCTTCACTTCTACTTACTACCCAGTGAGACATTTCTCCTTTCTTACTTTCAAAGTTGTTAACAAGCGCCTCATACTGCTTACTCTCCAACCATAATTCATAATGAGATAGCCCCTAAAATAGTCCTTAGTAAATGATCCTGGTCAAGTAGATCTATTGTGCGAAGTTTGTGGTTCCCTATTGCTCTGAAAGCCCGTAGGAATGAAAGTCTGTTGTGAAACCAGTTCCCCTCCTAGTTCATTCTTTTGAAAATAAAGAGTAGATAAGCTTTGCTGTTGCACATGGAAAAGTAATTTTAGATCTTAAAAAGCAATCTTAGCTGACTGATGCTCATGCACCTAGTAAAATAATTTTACCTGGTATAATTGAAGCAGTTGTTAGTTTATAGCAAATAGGAAGTAAGCAAATAAGTTATGAGTTCACTTAGCAAGAAAAGTTTCGTTTGGGAAGACTTTGAGCCCCAAGTAAATGATGAAACTAAAGCTAAATGCAGACTGTGTGATAGTACATTATCAAGAGGGGGCATTGGGAAAAGAGCTACAACAATTTCATTGGTGATTCATATTTTAAAAAATCCCAAGATTTGCAATGAAATAAATGAGGGAAGCAACTCAGATGCAAAGAATGGTTTATTGGAGCCAAAAGCTGTAAGCCAAGACATCAACAGAAAACAAGAAACTTTGGAAGGAATTTTTAGAAAAAAGAAACTTTGGGACATAAATGATCAAAGAGCAATAAAACTGCATAAAATCATAGGAGAGATGATTGCTTGTGATAACCAGCCCTTTTCTTTTGTAGAAGACATAGGTTTTTATCAAATTAATGAGAGAAACAGAACCAAGATATAAAGTTCCATGCAGGAATTATTTCCAGGGCACTGTGTTGCCAAGTATGTATGAAGATTGTAAGGGGAAGATTTCATCTCTGCTAGCAACAGCAGAGGAGATTTCTCGTATCTCAGATATCTGAACCAGTTCTGTGAAAAATCACAGCTTTATAAGTGTGACAGGACATTGGATAAGTAACGACTTCATTTATTATGATGCTGTTCTTTGTGCAAAACACTTTCCTGGCTCTTATACATGAGAAGCTATTAGTGACAATCAAGAAAGTGTGCACTGGATGGAATTTGAATGAAATTCATCTTGTTCTGAGGGATGGTGGTAGTAACATTACAAAGGACCTAAATATTGCAAATATGCAGTCTGAATGGTGTTTTTTTTAAATTTGTTGCATTTAGTGATTACAGATGTGTTACCTACACAAAGAACTGTAAATGACCTTATTGCAACAGCTAGAAAGATTGTGGGCCACTTCAATCATTCATCTCTATCATGTTCTAGATTGAAAGATATCCAGATTGAGAAACTTGGCATGCAAGAGAAAAAATTGATCCAAGATGTACCAACATGGTGGAAAAGCATATTTTATATGCTAGAACATTTCAACGAACAAAAAAAGTGCAGTTTCCTTATACAAAGCCAGTTATGGAGATATAAATAATTTAACTAGAAATCAGTGGATGCTTTTGGAAAAACTTTTAAATTTGTTAAAGCCTTTTGAAGCAATAACAAAAGAAGTTAGTTCTACAAAATGTTCAATTTCTGTGGTTATACCAATGATTAAAACTTTGAAATTATACCTAAGTCAGGAGACCATTTTTTTTATGTTGGAACAGTAAAAGATGTTCTTATACAAAATACAGACAAATGATTTTCATCATTTGAAAATAATGAAAATTAAATCATTGCAACTGCTTTAGATCCACAATATAAACTAGCTTTTTTTAATCAACAAGATGGTGAATAAATAAGTACTATTAAAAGAAAGCTCACTTCATTTTTCGAAACTATGGACATCGATTGTGCAGTTAACAAAATAGCTTCAGATGTTAGAATCACTGATGAGAAAGAGAAACTCTCTCTGTTTTGGATTGCTTTACAGAAATAAAGCTTTCGTCATTGCAGAACATGACAAATACAAATACAGATGAAAATTCAGTGGATAAATTATTAGAGGTAAATTCCTATTTTGATACACCTCTAACAGGTAGGATGGAGTGTCTTAATTAGTAGAAAGCAAATGCAGAAAACTTTCCAAGACTTGCAAATTTAGCAAGAAAATATCTTTCAGCTCCTGCAAGCACAGTATACAGCAACAGTTTATTTTCTGAAGCTGGTAATATATATGAAATCAAATGGATCAAACTTCTTCCTGTAAATGCTGAAAAATTATTGTTCTTGCATCATAATTTCAGACTTTACAATGATAAATGATTTTTTAAACCCGTAAAGTTTACAGTGATATTTCTTTTTTAACCATTACATATTTTTTTTATATCTCATGTAGCTTGTTTATCTAAGTATCTAAAGGCATTTACTAAATGAATAATTAATGTTTTATTTTAATAATAATTATATAAGCATATATTTGTAGTGCATATTATTGATAAATTGATATTATCAAGGGTATTCATTATAAAGAAATTTTAATTGCTGATTCAAATAGTATTCAGACTTCTATTCAACAAATTGTATATATATTTACATTTTAATATAAAAGCATAATGCATTTTATATAAATTTGCAACAAGAAAACATTTTTAATTATGTAACATTATTAAATACACTTATGTATTATGCAACTCAAATTAAGTAAATGTTAGATTTTCTAATGATTTATGCAGTGAAATGTAACTCTGCAATATCTTCGTTAAATATATTTAAACGCACATTTTAAAAAATATCTTTTTTTATTATCATGAATTTTTTCGGCCAGACAGAATTTGTCAAAAAGGTTGAATAGGAGCAATACCGAATAGTGGCTGAATATTTGTTACATCCCTAGTGAAAACTTTACAAAATTCCAAAATGGCCCACATGACAACACACATTTTAAATAGGAAAGAGAGAAATATTTTTTCTGTCCTTATCAATGAAACTTAAATATTTAACCATATACATTTGAACTGATTAGTGCTGAAAATATTTTACCTTTTCAAAAAATAATTCTTCATTTGTGTTCAGAACTGGTGGCAGAACAACAGGAGATGGTGGTATAAAAGCTGATGAAATTTTAAACGGTATGCTGTCTAAATAACTCAAGCCTAAAAGTAACAATTAAAAACAAATACCTATAAACATGTGATCCAATTTTAAAGACGTTTTATGAAAGATACAATTACGTAATTAAAAAGATTATACTAATTATTTGAAATCACCAGGATTAATCTCAAGCAAATATGAATAACAAAGCAGTTATTATCATAGCTATATATTTTTTTAAACATCACAAAATATTCACTTGAAATATATGCATTATAATCTCATCAAAACAAAAACTCAGAAAAACCTGTCTCAGACCTGCCAACCTCAGTAAGAGCAAAATCCTGCAATATTCTACCGTGCATAAAATAATCGACATAATACAAAACAGTATAGTAAAAAATTATAATAAAAGAATTATAATGTATACTTACTTATAGTTTATAGGATCTCTTTAATAATATTAGATAGTTCAAAAAATTTATTTACTGTTCATCTCATCTTGAAATTATAATATTAAACAAAAGTTATATATTTGGAATTTGTAATCATATATTTTAATGTACATCGAATTTACACTAAAAGGGACCCCAGCAATCTATATTTTGAGTACATCAATTTCTTTATGTTTGTTTTAATCAATTACAGAAAATCTTGGAATTTTTGAAGCATTTACTGTAGCTGATTTTGCTCTTTTTAAAATTCATTGTCAAATTGTTCTTCTTAATAGTGTCCTAGTGGGTTCGATTTGCATATTAGCAAATTTTCTAAGGTTTCCCTTGACATAGATGACCTGAACTTAGTAGATATTTTTGTTATGTAACTAAAAATCCTTTCACACTCTGCATTACTGTAAGGGATTGTTAAAACCAGCAGTATTTTTTTTACGTTTCGGAATCCAGTAATAATAGCATCCATTCCAGAAACCCGGAAGATGCATTAAAAATCCGGCATTGCCGGGGTAAATCCGGAAAGTTGGCAGTTCTGCTGTCTATATTCTTGAATATATTAACTCACAAGAGAATAAATATTATGTGTGGCTCACTGTCCAAGAAATTCAAAAAACATCAAAGACAAACTTTTCAATGATGAAAATTATTTATCTCAGATTTATGAACTAGAGAATGGTAACAATAGATTTACCATATTAATACAGATTTTTGCTCAGACATACCTAAAGGAACAATATATATAAGAAAAATACAGAGCTCAACATTTAAAATAAAGAATAACAATGAGATTCTCAGTTACAAAAGACAACTATAAGCTTTAAATTTAAATTTCATGCAAATAGTAAATTTAGAATATAGGTTATATTGACAAGAATAGGCACCTCAATATTTTCATAACTTTCCTAGTTTTCATACCTAACAAACAATATTAAGTTTAAATACAACTAAAAAAACTTCAATTTTATTATCAAGAAACAGTATATTTAAACATTTTAGGTAAAAATTCTACAGAACAACATAAAAATGAACTTTAAATTTAAGCATTACCATCTTTTTTATCAAAATCCATTTCATTACAATAATAAAAGACCAATTCACTTGCTCTGAAAAATAAAAAAAATCTTTATTAAAACTAAGTTTCAACTTTTTTCTATTTCAAGAAAATTTAAGATTAACACTTTTAAGTTCATTTCAAATAATAACTTTCAGTTATAATATGGAGCATAAATATAAAAGTTCAACAAGTTATAAGACCCTGATTTTTATAACACAAGATTTAGAGAAAAAATATCTAAGTATACTCAGAAAGCATATAAATTCAATATTTAACACACATAATGTCCTTTAACTTACCCCACAGTCAAACAAATTCATTATCATAAAACAATTTTATGTTGCTTCCACTTCCAAAGAGAATCAAACTTTACTATGTCCAGTTCTGTTCAGAGGAAAACTTATCAAAACACCTAAGAGATGAATTAATAGAATACATTACCCCAACATTTCTATTACAGAATATTAGAGATATCACTATTACCAGGATTTACCGATTGATAGCAAATTTAAATTTTAGTAATTTAAGTTTTATTTTGTAATAAAAGTATTAAAAAGATTACATACCATCCTTTCTAAAAACTTCATGTTTTTTTCTTATTCTTAATGTTACTGAAAAATTCTAAACCAACATAATTTTTAAGAGCTTACTAAAAATTATAGTTTAATTATTGTTTTTAACCTGAAAGCTACAATATTAATAATACACTGATAACAATATTATGATACAAGAGCTAATGGCATAGCTATTTAAATTCACGAGCTATTTTATTCAGTTACAACCTCCATGACTGAAAGTAGCAGACAAAGGTAAAATGGCTAGGACAATAGCTATAGATTCAAGAGTGTAGGTTCAAGTCTTGCACAGCTACAGGCAGTTATAGTCTTACAGAGTAAAAATTAAGAAGTAGGTCCTAGTCTATTTAGTTCTCATGAAGCAAAAGATGACTAGAGTGCTCAAATGCAATCATCAAGAACAAATTAAGTAATTCCCTTTTAACTTCTTATCCAAGGCATTAAACATCCAGATATAATCAAAAATTAAGTTCAATCTAAAATATACAACCTGTCTTACCTGAAATATAAATATATACTCAAGCTACCTTTAAAGCATATCGCTGCCTCTCCTCTTTTAGTGCCATTCTGATACAGATACGTCAGACGCACCCCCTGCCAAGTTTGACGATTTTGTGTATGATGTGCTAACCATGCAATTTTGGTGAGATTTTGTTTTCTCCATTAACACATCACTAGTAAATGCAAACATATTTTTTACTCCTTTAATACAAGACTACCTACTAAAATTCAAGAAGTTTGAAGGATTTCAAGGAGACAGAAGGAAAATGTTAAACCCTAAGATTTACCAAACTATATGTGCTACAGTCTGATTCAGTAAGGTACTGACTAATAGTGTAAATTAACAGAAGTGTGCCTGAACTTACTCTCTGGCTATATGAAGATATCCAGCTTCTGGGATCTTCTCTTCAGAGTATAACAGTAAATGTGTTATTAGAGGTGAATCTTAATATAAATAATTTATTTAAAGAGGGTGCAAACACTGGTAAATATATGTTTTATTTATTTAATCATTTTTTTTTTTTTTTTTGCAGTTAACATCTAATATATATATTATTTAATTGAAAAATTTTTAAAAAGGTTATCGCTGATAAAATAAATGAGTTATCTCTTAGCAATCTAGCCATGTTGCTTTTTAATACTGCGAAATCTAAATTTCGAACAAAATCCCTCTTACTGTAAGTAACCGTGGACATCAAATTTGGTAAGTTTACATAGACAAATTGGAGGATTGTATTTTTCTTAAACAGAAAATTAGAATTCAAAACTGATAAGTTATGTTTAATTAATATACATGCCAGTTAAAAATATGACAGAAACAAACTCGAAGTAAACAATAACAATACGAATTCACGTCTGTGTTCCATTTTAAAAAATTAGGGTAATTTTTTTGAGGGGGCATTAGGAGGCTGTTTATAGAAACATCTAATCAATATTAGTTAGCAATAGCGAATGTTTACGACTATGACACATAAATTAATTCAATTAAACGCAATAACAGAACAGAATGGCTGGATGAAGCAACTAGTTAAAGGGCAATAATGAATCCAAATAATTCGTAAAGAAATATAACTCACTGCATGGAAAATGCAAACTTGTGTAACTCTAACGTACCTCTTTTTAAAATTCATACCTTTCCAAGAAATAAATTGATGACATTTACACTGCATACAAATTTGAAACTGTGTTTTCTTGCCACAGCTGAGTCATAAGATTTCGATTAATGAGCGAAATTTACGGTTGACAAAATTGAATGGAGGTCCTACACTGCCCAGAGAGCGCTAGTAGCAACGTGCGTTTTTACTTAGTATCCATGGTTAACAATTTCTTATTTGCGAACAAATTTTACCTTATTTTAGATCTGAAGATTCTTTACCACACTAAAATAAAAAAAATGAAACTATCGTATATGAAATTACTTGCGCTCTCCCTTTCTAATGACCGCTTAGAAAATAGATAGAAAGTTTACAAAAGGTTTAAGAAATCTAAAATTGGCAATACTGGGCTTCTGCTTGTTTCAAGGTCATGTTCGTCTGGATAACCTAATGTTTATTTTTTTAGTTTGTTATGATAACAATGGGAAAGTAGGTGTGTTGCAAGCACATGGTTACAACTTTATAATTCCGACTAATAGCTCGTATAGTCAACTTATAAACTAACTTTATACATAGCAGCACTGAAAAATGTCCGTGAAAAAGATGAGAAGCATTTACAAGGAAGTAGTCGGTACTCTGTCCCCAAAATACATAATAGAAAATACAGTAGGTTTTCTTTGCTGATACTTCACTTAATTTCGAATAAGGTGTCATGTTTACTAAAACACGCATTTTCCACAATCAGCCGCATTTCATATAAATGTATAATATATTTATGTTTATAAATGTATGTGTTCATCGCTCGACTAAGGAGGTGCGAGATTTTTGTATATAGTAGGAAATTTTGACGTATTTGGTCTGAAAATTCTCCTAAGTCATGAATTGGTGTATTGTAATTATGGCTTAAAA
This sequence comes from Dolomedes plantarius, assembly GCA_907164885.2. Classification (NCBI taxonomy): domain Eukaryota; kingdom Metazoa; phylum Arthropoda; class Arachnida; order Araneae; family Dolomedidae; genus Dolomedes; species Dolomedes plantarius. The sequence goes on along the minus strand of OU015491.1, from coordinate 3,095,814 downwards.
TCTGCTTAAAATGACAAAGCTGAGCAATTATTCGTACCATTTTTACTATTACAGAAATAAATTTCTCAAATTAAAAAGCCTAATTGTTTTGATATTTAAGTACCTCTGAACTGTCTTATTTAGTAATCTCGGGGCAATATTATAGCAATTATTCTCTTGCAAAATTGAAAATTCAAATAAATAAAAGTAAAAACTTAGTTATAGTTAGGTGCCGTTTAGTAAACTTAACTGCAGCTACGAGTTCAGTAATACCTTAGAAGTTTCTTATGAACATTTATATTAATTAGACCTTTTATTATAGTAAACTTATGGAAAGGACGTTTTAACGCAAACTAATAAATGCAATTTCATAAAGTTGTCGTCCTGTGTACTTTCTTACTAAGACATAATAGAAAATATTTGATGTGAATTGTTTATAAATAATTGTTATGGGAGATATAAAATCATTACATACTCGTAAATTTCTTTCTTTCGTTAATTATTTCGAATATATCAATTGGTTTTCTGTAAATCATAAGTATTTGGAAAAATAGAAAATATTTGGTCTATTCTAACGTCATCCTGTCAATAGATGATTTAATTCCTTGTATACGGTAGCATATAAATATTATCCGTGAAGTGAAATTAGACATTCATTTCATTGTTTATAGTAATACCAGGAATTTTATGTTTAAATAGGTATTGATTATACAATTAACTTTTATTAATAATTACATGTATTTGACATGTAAAGTAATCACTTTATAAAACTCAAAACTCATCACTACTATGGGTATACCATTATTTTCTCACAATGCAGATAATAAGTGGCACAAACTTTATCATTAAGTATGTAAATGGGATACCAGCAATTACCAATAACAGATATATCCCATGGCTTGAAAATGAGCTTCATTGTGTACCAATAACAGTACATATCTTCACGTATATAAATATTTTTTTAAATCTAGATTAAGTATAAATGAAATTATTTTTTTGCTAGTTATTTACTGTTAATATGAGTCCACAAATAATTAATGTATGAGAAAATTCATAGAAGTTTGTTACTTTGAAAATGTTTCTAAATATATAAGTAAAAATACTGAAAATTTTTTACTATAATATTCGAATGCTTCTCTTGTCAACATTTAAAGTTTTCTTTAGAAGAAATAGTTAGAAATTAATAAATATTAGAAAACCAAATTTTTAAAATATCTATTACGTATTATGTAGAATTAACAAGAGAGATTCATATTTATTCCCTATTGTAAATTATTGATAATGCAGGATTGTTTATATTAAAAACTACTTTTAAAATATTTCCACAACTCTGCAGTAAAGTTGCAATGATCTTCATGGAAATTTCTTTACAATTAAATATTTTAAGCCCCCCCCCCTGCAGTTATGGTGCCTGTTTTCCTAAAACAGTTTTAAAAATGTATGAAAAGTATACTGATTCATTAATTTGATCATAAGATGAATTCATATATCAGTTTGAGTTATTCTGAAATAAATTCAAATTGATATTGAGACATTTTGGGAATTAAATTAGTGATTTACTCCTCTTTTATTTAAATTATGCTAAAATGTGTTGGAAGAATTTTTTTTAAGTTTAACCAAGATATCTGTTTATGGCTTTCTATTATAAATTTTTAATGTTAGAATTTATGCTTCTTTTACAATATTTATTTTATTATACTTCACTAACAAACCTTTATTACAAATTCTCCACCTAAAATGTATTTAATTTCAAGCCTTGTTTCATATTACTTTCCTTGTGTGCATTGTTAGGTCTAAGTAGAATTTTTTTCCCTATGTGCTGTTTTTCTTATAAGAAAAGTAAAATTAATTTAATGCTACTATATTTTTAAAATTTTGTATTGTCAAATAAACTTTGAATGATCAAAAAATAAATTTGGTGTTTTTTTTTAGACTGATTTACCTCCTTTGACAAGATATTCTGTACTGATTGAAGTCAAAGCATGTTCTCTTTCAGAAGTTGACATTAAGGTAAATATATAACAGTTTATATATATATATATGTATATATATATATATAGTTCGAGACTTATTTAAAGTATGAATGTAAAGTGTAAGAATTCGAATGACAATATCTGTGTTTCATGTGTACTAACATAATGAAAAATTGATGGATATGACCTTCAAGGTTAACTCTCCTAACAGTCATATCTTACAGAGCTTAACACTGGACAATCCTTTACACATTTGGAGAAGACTACAGTGCAACTCTTAGTATCAAGAACAAAGGAAAATACAATTTGCCATGAAAGTTACAGTTAATTCCAAAATGTTTAGAGTCGAATAAGGTGCAGAAAAGCAAAAATTGCTTCTACAGCATTCATGGAGCCCTTAAAAAATTTTAAATGCTTGTTTTCTTGTAGATCATAATAAAAGATCCTTTAAAAAGCTCTCAGTTTTCTCATTCAGTCCTTAATTTTTAAACAGGAATATTTAATGTTTATAATGTATAAACCAGCATAAAGGTTACGATTAAAACCATAACATTTGTCTCTATCAGCGACTTAAAATCTGTTTTCAATTACCGAACAGTTAAAAGGACAATAAAGACAAAAATAAAATATGCTAGATGTAATATTATCCAAAAACATGATTATTAATAAGTCCAAAACAGCTTATCAATTTTTCTCTTTGAGACACGTAAATGCAGAATTTAACCTGCACATAGATAATGTCACTCTCAGCAAAAGTAATAGCACCACATATTTAGGAGTGATCTTGGACAACAAACTGAATTTTAATGACCACATCAAATACGTGACAGAAAAAGTAGAGAATAAAATTCCAATTATGAAAAGACTCGCAGCAGCTAAATGGGGTTGTAACCAGTACACCCTAAACAAAACTTACAACACCTATATAAAACCATTCATTAAATATGGATGCGAAGTACTGCTCTCTATACCAAAAACTAAGATGGATATCCTGGAGAGAGCACAAAATAAAGCTCTCCGAATCATTACGGGAGCAGTCAAAACAACTCCGATCTTGGCCATGCAGAAATATACCAACAATCTCCCTATCGCCACGGAAATCAAGAGACAATCTTTGGGAACATTCATTAGATTAAGAGCTTCACAGAAGGTGAATTGGATTAATGATGGAGGTACGGGCATATTAAAAACACAGGTGTCCCCAATTGAGAGTTGTCTAAAATTATTGGATGAATTTGATGTTACAGAATTGACGGTTTTGAATACAAACTTGGTAAACCCCCTAGACTTTATGGACATTGAAAATCACCTGGAAATAGATAACTCGGGTAAGAAAGGAAATCTAGAACCAATTTTAAGAACCACCTCATTGTGTGTATTGGATGAGAAATACCCTGAGTCTGAATGGACTAGAATTTACACAGACGGTTCCAGGCTTCAAGATAAGACTGGTGCCGGGGTATATAGCAAATTATTTTCTCATTCTGCTTCTCGTGGAGGGGATATGTTTAGCTTTGATGCTGAAATCCAAGCAATTTCATTGGCAATGAACAGCCTCATATTGAATACCAACCTATTTACTAAAGCTGTAATTTTGGTCGACTCAATGGCTGCGATACAGGCTGTTACGACGAATCGTCGCACTGAATTGTCTGGTATCTCCCAAATAAAACAAAATATTAAACTCCTTGAAAGCAATAATAAACTGATAGTGTTTGAATGGATCCCATCGCATGTTGGCATTGAGGGTAACAAAATAGCCGACTCGTTAGCAAGGAAGGGAACCCTAGAACAACAGATAACTCATCCAATCTCTACAGGCTCAATAAAGAAAAACATCTACAACAAAATCTCTTTAAAACTTAAGACAGAACAGAACTTGCTATCTAAAGGGAAACGTTGGGAAGAGATCCAGGACAGCTGGAAAGACTATAGTCAAAAATCCCGTACAGAATCTGTGGCACATTTCAAACTTAAAACAGGCCACGACTGTCTAGCAGAACATTTAAACCGAATTGGCATCCTAACCAAAAGTGAATGCCAGGTCTGCAGGGCAGGCAATATGAATGCAGATCACCTACTTACATGCCCAGGACTTGATCCGGAAGCCCAAAAAAGTGAGAACTTTACCAAATTATACTGGGACGCTAGAGATTTGATGAACTTTCTATGAACTTTTAACACCTTTTATCTGACTTTGTTCACTGTTGTGCTTTATGCATCTGTTAGTGCTTAGTTTTTTTTTTTGCTGTTTGTGTTGGATTAATTTTCCAAATAAAGCCATAGGTTAAAAAAAAAATATTATCCAAAAATTATTTAAAGAAAAATACTGGAGCACCTTATTAATGTCCCACTCAGCAAGGGCCTCTTGTGTTGCTTTGTCATGTCCTCACTAGCCATGACTGTCTTTAAAGCATTGCTAAATTTGCAATATTGAAGAGATGTAGATTTTATGCAGATGTTAAGAATTTCAGACACTCTGGAATTGTTCAAGTGAAAATATGACAGAACAGTGAAAAGTAGCAAAAAAGGAAAGGGGGGGGGGGGTCAAGGAAGGAGCTCTAAGAAACCTAAAATTTAGAAATGAGTATGAACTAATTAAAAAAACAAAACAAAAATAGGCCTTTTTCCCACTGTTGACTGAGACTGTGTATGCCATGCTTGGAAATCCTAAAATCTCATTGAATTCTCATTGAATTGAGTTTTTGCCTATATGGAAAGTATTTTAAAGCTGATGAAAAAAATTTTTAAAAATGATGTGACAGTTTTGACATCTGAGCATGAAATCCAGATTTTCCTCATAATCTGACTGACAGTTCTCCAGGCATTGACTATATGCCTGCAGCCAACTAAATTAACTCTTGATACAAGCTACAGCTTAAATACATGAAATCACAGTCCCTTCCGGAATAAAGTTCCCAAACTCATGAAATTGAGAATTGAATTTAAATAACTTGACTGCTGATGTGGAGATCATGAGAGGTCAGTTACTCTGTTTTTGATCTGATCTTAGAGTAAAGGAGAAAGAAAGAAAATTTTATTAGTTTTAGAAATGAAGCATATTGAATCAATTTGAAATACGGAATTTTTTAAAATTATTTTGTGTTTTTAATTTTCTCCGATTCTTATTAAAAATATAAACCCTGATAATTTAGAGCATGGGACCCAAATACATAGCATAAGGAGTGTTATACCCATGAATTAAGAAGTTACAGCAGTATCTGTTGGTAGTTAAATAAGATTCCCAAGCAAGATTTTTCTGTTTCGTTTTTGATTCTTTCCTTAGGAATGGTTTGCTTTTGAATAAACAAATTGATGAAAAAGAGCAACTGATGAGCCTATAAATAGTAAATTTCTCTCTGTATTTCTATTTACTTCTGTTTAGATTTACTAAATAAATATCATCTAAAATACATGAGAAAATAGAATAAAATTCATAATTATCTGTTTAGAAAGTGTTTGAAATCGACTGATAGTCTAATTGTTGCAATTTGATAAACTGTCTTAATCATAGTACATAAGTATTTCATGTAATGAATGCCATTAATTGGATGATATTTAACTAGGTATTAACATTATATGTGAGCAATACTTATGCATAAATTTTATGTTTTTCCTCTTTAATTTTAAGTTATTGAGGCCACTCTGCAAAACATTTTAAACTTTTAGTTTGCTGTTAGTTGATGCATTGTTACTTTTTTTCCTGATTTTTTACTTTGAGTGTCACATTTAACTATGATTGTTGCATTTACTAGATAAACTGGTGGATTCACCTATCTTTTGCTAATGATCTTAGTATCCATAGTTATATAGTACTTCTGTCCAAATGTACATGGATTTCCCAATAGTTGATGTCTAGTCTGAGAGTGTTATCTCACAGAGATTTAATTCTTCAATTTAATGATATTACACAGTATTAAAAGATCTTTTGTCATTAAACTTACATAAGTTATTAATACCTAAACTTACATTATTTTTTTATTTTTATTTATTTTATTTTTTAAAGATATTTTTGGTTTCATGGAGATTGTCTAGCCTTGCTAGACAATCTGGGATTAGTTTTTTTTTTTAAAATTGTTTTCCTTTGCCTTAAAGATATCAGTCTTGGATCTTTTAATATTTATCTTCTTCCATAGAAAAGTCTCTCATTAGTGCATTTATTGTTAAAAGATTCATTTTCTGTTTTTATTATGAGCTTTTTATGGTGTAATTTGGCTGTTTTTGTTATCATATGGGAACAAATGCTTGGTATTATCACCAGTTCATAAATATATATATATATATACAGACCTGCAAACTTTCCAGATTTACCCCAGCGATGCCGGATTTTTAATGTATCTTCCAGGTTTCTGGAATGGACACTATTATTACCGGATTTTTAGTTATGTAACAAAAATATCTACTCAGTTAAGGTCATTTATGTCAAGGGAAACCTTAGAAAATTTACTAATATGCAAATTGAATCCATAAGAACACTGTTATGAAGAACAATTTGACAATTAATTTTTAAAAACAGCAAAATCAGCTACAGTAAAAGCTACAAAAATACCAAGATTTTCTGCAATTAATTAAAGCAAACATTATAAAGAAATAGAAGCACTCAAAATATAGACTGCTGGGATCCCTTCTAGTGTAAATATGATGTACATTAAAATGTATGATTACAAATTCCAAATATATAACTTTTGTTTAATTTTATAATTTCAAGATCTGCTGAACAGTAAGGAAATATTTTGAACTGTATAATATTATTAAAGAGATCCTATAAACTATAAGTAATTATACATTATAATTCTTTTATGATTTTTTACTAAACTGTTTTGTGTTATGTCGTTATGTCAATTATTTTATGCACAGTAGAATATTGCAGGATTTTTCTCTTACTGAGGTTGGCATGTCTGTATATATATATATATATATGTAGAGGATGAGCCAAAATTTTGTAAAAAAGGAAGAAATTATGATAAAGAAGTGCAGTTTGTAAGATAGGGCTCACAAGGAAGTCGGATTTTTTTTAACAGCATAATGAAAATTACTTTTAAAAAGTCACTGGTAGAAGGCACTGATGACCCGAAATACAATGAACAGAACAACAGTACGTTCCATTCATTTATTCTTGCTATAACAATTGTTCAACATGATCTCCAGAACATTCTACGACACAACTAAGGCGAATATTAACAGCTTGACCAACAACACTTGATTGTGTAATGATAAAATTCTAAAAGCAATTAGAAATCCTCGTGCATCACAGTCTTTTATTGCAAGATTGATTTGCATAATTCTGCTGAATCTCTTGCATGTAACCACCATCTACCGGTGACTTTTAAACTCATTTTTTTGTTGTTGCTGCTAAAAAAAAAATCCGACTTCCTTGTGAGCATTTTTTTGCACTTCTTTATCATAAATTCTTCCATTTTTATGAAATTTTAAAGTTTTTACGAACTTTTGGCGCACCCTGTATATATATATATATGGTGTGTGTGTTAGTTATGTACTATAATGTATTTAACTTGTTAATTATTTAATACTTATTAAAACACTTCATAAAAAGGTACAAGAAAAAAATAAAATGTTTAAGAGATAAATTTTAACACCTTGTTTTTTTCTTTCTCTCTCTCTCTCTCTCTCTTGTGTGTGTGTCGAAGACTTATTTCTTTTTTAAATAGCAGAAATCAATGTGTTAGAAAAAATAATTGCTTTAAACTTTGTTTATTAATTGAGTTTTTCTTGTGAAGTCTTGACGTTACTAGCATATAAAAAGAATTCAAAATAGGAAAATTGAAACAATGTGATGTAAATTTGCAGTTGGAGGGTTATAAATATATGTTCTCATCATGCTTTAATATAATACATAGGCCTTAATATTTTTATTCTAGTTAATGCAAATGGTTAGTAGGGATTCATCACCTAGTCACTACAGTGTTGGAAAAGACATTGCTGGTATCATTCGAGAAGTTGGCAATGCAGTCACTACATTAAAACCTGGAGATGAAGTTGTTGGTATGTCTTTAATAAATTGAAAAGTGCATTTTGTATTTATTTGTCTTTCAGATATATTTTTAAATGTTGCTTGTATTTGTTATAAATGGATGAATACATCACTGACTGAATACATTTATTTATTCTTATCTCAAGGATTGCATTTATTTTATAAGTGCCATCTGCTTAAACAGTAGATTTAACTTGATATAATTCACACTTATATTTTTAAATGTAGTTAACTGAAACTCTCATATTTAGCTGGGGGGAAAAATCGATATAAATACTAATGTTGGCTGCTATCAAACTGCATATGATAAATCTTGTATCTAAAAACAAAACAAAATAACAACAAAAAAATTTTACAATAAATCCTTAAGTGTGTGTATATGTGTGTATGTACGTAAACAATGTCTTATACAAGTTTGAGTTGTTTTTTTGTTTTAGTAATAGATGCAATCAACTAGATTGAAGAAAAAGTATTGAAGAAAAAGAATGAAAAGTTTTAAAAAACATTTCATTATTGTCTTGTAATATAACTGATAATGCCAATATCAAATCATAAAAATTTATGTTTTTGGTTCTTTTAATTATAATTTTACTGTAACAAACTATTTTACCCATTAAATGATATCATAATAAATATTTTAATTGGTTTTCAAAATATGGCAAAATGCATAAATTGTTTTTTTTTCTTTTCAGGGATAATTCCATTAGATTATGGATTTTCTGGTTGTGCAGAATATGTAGTTTTACACGAGTTTGACGTCAGTAAGTTGCAATTATTTTTTATAGTAAAGCTATAACTTTGTGTAAGCTGAAACAAAATTTTTTATTTTGTACTTTTAGTTAGGCATAGTTATTCATTTTTTAGCATACACTTTATATTTTCAGGGATTTTATTTTCTGCTGAGGTGTTAACTTAATAATTTGAAAAATGTTACTTGAAAATCTGATTGGACATTTTTATGAAGTAAATAAAGACTCATTCTTGCTCTTATAAAAACAAAATTAAGTGTTTACTGCAAAGTAAACAGCTAAGTAGTGAATTTGTTCACTTCTTTAAATTTTGCTTCATTTTAAAAACTTTATTCGTTCTCTGCAAAATGAACTGTCTTACAGCATGAGTAGTTATGTGGTTTCAATGTAATATGTTCCGTAGCATTATAATTAAAGTTGCATAAAAATGGGGGGGGGGGGGGGTCATAACATTCAAATGTTTATATCACATATAATTTTTGTAACTTATGATAATTTATTAAGTTTGGAAATAATTGTTAACATTTCCATGTGTTGCTAAACTACTGTTGCAATTAAACTGTAGTGAAACCAAGTAAGAGTATTAATCTAACATATAATGAAATGCTTTGAAATTTACTCACTGATCCATTTCCCTGTAAATATCATGAAAATATTCCTCATACAATGCCTGGTTTAAAATAAAATTGAAAGTTATCAAAAATATTAAAATCTGTCTGGAAAAAAATTCTGTGTAGTAGGAATATTTAGACTACTTTTGTGCCAAAATCAGTTTTAAATTCTCTTAATTTGTCATGATTCTTTTGTGTAACACGACAATATTCTTTCTTCTATAGTCAGGTCTAATAAATATTTGTGGATCTTAAAAATGTGCCCCCCTCCCCCCTTTTTTTTTGTCATGACTCAAAATTTTAATCTAGAAATTAGTAATTAAAATGGGTTTCTTTTTGCCTGTGTTGCAATATTTTAATGTCAGTTTCTTTCCCGTAAAATAAATCTAAAATGCTCCCTGTTCTTAAAATTGGTTGATGCCTTTTATGTAGCATACAATTTTGAATTGTTAATGAACAGGGTTTGCATGCTCCCAGAGGACCAGAAATTTTTAGAAAAAATAAAAGGAGGTGTAAAGGTCAGGGTAAAATATTCAATTTTCCAATAAAACCAAGAATTGTCAATGAATTTCTTACTGGATTCCCTTAGATTTGTGAAGAATTTTCTAATGGTTTTTATTTAATCCTAATTTTAATCTAATCTATTTATGAATTTTCAATCAATTGAAAAATTAAATATACCACATTATTAAGGAAAGTGTGATTATAATTGAAATTTTTGCTCTTGATTTTTCCTAATTTCTATCTTTTCACATTCTAACCATGGAAGATCAAAGCTATAAAATTTTGTATTACCACTCTTAAAAATTTAAAAACTTTGTATTTTATAATTTTATCGGAAGATGCATACATGTATGCTACATTTGTTGTGAATAATATGATTTTCAAAGTGTATTATATGATCATTTATATGTTTAAATCAATTATGGCTGACCATTTTTAGTAATTATTTTCATCAGGAAATAGTAATATTGCTTCAGTAGAAAAATATTTATACAATTAAAAAGGTTATATGATTTGAATTGCATAGAAATACAATTGTTTTAAAAAATGTATTTAAACATGTCAACTATTACATACTTTCCATTATTGGGTAAATGTGAAGATCATGATACGGTTTCTTGCCAAGCCATTTTTTTCGCCCATGGCTTGGCACATTTGAGGGTTTGCTGCAAAGAGCTCTGTTTATTTTCTCCTTATATTCTTCCTTTTCGCTTGTGGAAAATTGAAGTATCGCAGGTATGTCTTGCAAGATCAAATGCAAGTGTGGTGCTACGCAATGATCAGTTGCAAGCATGATCATTACAATAAGTTGCTAAAACAAACTTACCGCTGGCTGTATAAACCTTATAAACCTCATAGGTGTAGCAATCAGTATCTCCTATACTTATGCACCCACATATACATCATTTTCAAAATCACATTCAGCAAAGCTTACTCTCACTGAACCAAGACCCAATCCTCACAGACATATGAATAAAATGTGTATTTTCTCCATGTACACAATTATGTCATTCAAACCCATCTGAAATATCCTTTCATTCACACAACTCCAATTTTCTATTGCATCTCTCACATTTCAAACCAATCGATATTAAACCATTCTCCATACAAAAATCTATCATATACCTGTTTCTCATGAAATTCATCCTAAATAGCGAACTTGAATCAATCACGTCACTCATTTTGGACAAGCTACTTTCTAGAAGACACAATACCAAAAAAATTCTCTCGACTCCAGAATGAACACTACACAAAATTTAACTTGAAATGCTGCATTTAAGATTGTTCCATATAGCAAGTTTCTTTTAATTTTCAGGATAAATCATGTGATTAATGCATCCCAAATAATCGCACAATAAATGTGTCACGAAATTTGCAGTATTAACAACTTTGGGACCATATTGCCGCAGCTTGGTGACCATATCATGTTCTTCATATTAAGCCATTATTATTTTCCTTTTTTCGAGTGTTTATTACAAACTTATTCTGGTACCTCTTTTATAATGGGAACCAGCTGAAGATTTTTGGATAGTTTTCATGTATATGTTCCTATCCAAATTTTGTGTAATTTTTTTAATCTTTTGTCCATTCTTTTTTTTTTTTTTTTTTACTGTTGTGAACAATAAATGCAATTCATTAAAATTTGTGTTGCCTGATATGTATGGAATTTTCAAGCTGTTCATCAATTATTCAATTATTACTTCATAGGAATTTCAGAAAAATGTGTATATTTATTTATTCATTTTGCCATCAGAAGAATTTTTTCACAAATACATCCTCTGCACAACAAACAAAATCCCTGTGAATCTTTTAAATTTAATGTAAGGAAATTCATAGCTTTGCATATCATCTTCTGTTAGCAGAATGAGAACACTTTTATATGGGATTATGAATATAGACATTATACAACGCAGATATCTCATATGAAATTCTTACATCTTTAATTCTTTTGTATACAGTGCATAATTGGATTTAATGCACTATTTTATTAACAGTGATTGTTAAAAATTAAGACCTGAGTGAACTTATCATTGTCTATTATTCTTTCCAATCTTTTGTTTGCTGTTTCACATTAACTACTCAATAACATATGTATGTAAATGTCCTGTTCCTTGTGTGTGTTAGTTTTATTTCTTTTTCTTTAATACAAAGAACAAATTTACTCTGCAGTTTTTCTAAGTATCTTATGATTTGAAAATACCTTAAAAAAATCTTTTATTTGCATATAAACCCTGGTAGAATGATACAAAAGAGGTATATAAAGAAATACTCTATTTTTAATTGTAGCCAAAAAACCAGAGAATGTGAGTTTTGTTGATGCAGCAGCCTGTATTGGAGATGCTGTTCGTTCATACACTGCTTTACATTATTTGGGTCGTTTAAGTCATGGGGACACAGTGCTTGTAATGGATGGAGCCTCTTCATTTGGAAGTCTATGTATTCAGCTAGCACATCACTGGGGAGCAAAAGTTAGTAATTTAATGTTATCTATTAAAAGTTATTTTTGCATTTTGTATATGTGTTTGTGTGTTGTAATTTTATATGCTCTGTCCCCAAATTTATACTAAAAAACAACTTAGTACAGTAAAAATTATAGTCCATGTATTGTACCAAATTTGTGGACCTAATTTTGATTTAAAGATTTCTGTATAGTGAGTTATTTGGTATATATAAAAAAAAAATTCTTGTATCATTTCTAAAAAATGAGATAATGGTGAACATTTCAAAAATATTGTTTTCAAAATTTCATGAATTTCAACCCAGTTCCATATCATTGAAGGAAGGTAAAAAACTTTCACTTCATTCTTTATTCCTACAAATATACCAGTAAAGTTTGTATTGTATCTGTATTGTCTCATTATTTTGTCTAAATGCAGTATGCATATTTCATTGTATTTTTGTGTAATATCCTCTGTTTACATTTGTTTGCACGAAATTTATAAACTACATAATATTATATGCCATGTACGAGTTTGTAGTTATCATATTCATGTACTTTATTAGCAGCTATTATTTGATATGGAATATGTTCTATACTTGCGCAAATTTATTTGAAGTACAAATCACTTTTTATGGTGGTCCTCATAATGTACCTGATAGAATGCAATTTAGGTATTAAGGGTAATTTAATGTCTCTTTGAGCTTCGTATCCTATGAATGCAAAATAATTAATCCAGAAACAGAAGATTGATTATGTTTTCTTACACTTTATATTACCTAATTCGTAGAAAATATTCAAATAGAAACACATGATATGAACTTTACAGACATGTATATGTTCATAATTTTATTCTTTAACTGCAGTTATCCCTCTGAATTTCAAGTACTTGTGCTTTCAAGAAAAATCTGATTGATTTTAAAAGTATTTGATAAAAATTTTAAAACCTTTGATTTTTTTTAAAATGTTTTCCATGGGTAAGCATGTGCAAGAAAATGAATGGAAGATCACAAAAATTAAAATACAAAAAATGACATGAATTGATTATTTACTAAATTTTCATGTTTCTTAATTGATTTGTTTGGGGAACAGACCAGTTAATTTCAAATTTGTCTTTATTGTGTAATGTAAGGATAAAATTTTCTATTTCTTAGAAGCACATGTGTAAAGATATTCCTGAAATCAGTACACTGACATTGAAATATGCTCTTGATAATTTTTGCTTTTGAGCTTCTTCTACAGTACTGAGCAAATTAATTGGGACAAACACAAAAATTTTCACATGTTCTTTAATTAGTATAAGTTCTCTTGCATGCATGGTATAGCAATCTAGTAGCAAATATGTCCTCCTCTAGCTTTAATGATATCCTGTACACATTTTGGCATGGATTCCACTAATTTAGAACATCAATTTTTGACATTGTTATCAAGAAACCAAACTTTTATGATATTCTCAATCATTTTTCTCTTAGTTAAGCAGTCCATCTTACTCACACGTCTCTTCACAATTCTCCACAAATTTTCAATGGGATTTCCATCTGGAGAATTACCAGGCCAATCCAAAACTGTTAATTCCTTTTCTTGAAAAAAATCTTTACTACCTTAAAATTATGGCATGGAGCAAGATCTTGTTGAAACACACCAACATTGCCAGTGAACGTTTGCATAAAAGGCACAATTTTGTCTTCTAGTATTGAAATGTATTTTTTGGAGTTCAACATTCCTTCAACTGGTGCTAAGCTGCCAGTCCTCCAGATGTAAAATAACCCCCAAAGTCTGCTTTTGAGGGTGCTTAACTGTTTGATTAAGATGTTGTTCCCTGATGGGTTCTCCAGCGCTTCGCCTAACAAATGTTGATCAAAATCCTTGCACAAAAAAATGCCTACCTTACAACCTTATTCCAGTCTTGTGCAGTCCAGGATTGATATTTCCTGACCCAATACAAACGTTTTCTCTTCATTGCTTGTGATAATAACTGTTTTTGGACTTGTGTTCTTGCCCATCTCCCTGCTTCAATAAGCCTTCGTTGTACTGTTGATGAATCAACGCTCACACCAGTAGCCAATAGTTCTCTCTGAAGATCTGTACTTGTCTTGAGAGGATGCATTTTACTATCTTGTATTAGAAATTTGTCTGTCCGAGGTGTTGTCTTACGTTTGTGTCCACATTTACTCTTCCGTTTTGGAGAAACTGTCCCAAACTTATTTTGCTGATTAATAATCGTAGAAACACTGGATTTTCCAACTTCAACTGCTACAGCAGTATCCCTCACAGTCATAGAGGTATGCTGACTTAGGGTAACAATTCTAGTCTCTTTTCCTGGGAGTGATATCCCTTTTTTTTTCATACACGTGAGAACCAGACAACTCACACAATCGGCCACTTCTTACAGCAGCTAAAATGCAACTGACACGAAAATGCCCTATATGTGATGATCACATGGTCAAACCAGTTTAGACTAGTCAAGGCCAACCTCCCTTTCTAACAAAATGCTGTTGAAACTGGTTTCAGGCAGGAAATCCCCGGGGAAGGACGAATTTTATGAAAAATGAAGCTTGTCCCAATTAATTTGCACAGTACTGTATATAACTATGTAATGGTATTTTTTTATGTTTTAATGTTGAAATATTTTTATTTTGATTGTCTTCAGGTGATAAGTACTGTAAGTTCAGAAGATGAAAAATTGTATCTCGAAGAACTGGAAGATCAGCTTGCATTGAAAATTGATTTGCGGAAAAGACTGCATCCTTTCCACTCTGCCAATAATCGAAATGGGAGCAGTGAAATGATATGGTCAGCATGCATGGAAGAAACTGGAGGTCTGGGCGTTGACTTAATCATTGACAATGGGGTCACACTCTTTTCAGATAATGATTATCGAATAGTCACCAATGATAACTATACTTATCCTGTACCAAGTAAGCATGAGATAATCTCTGCCTTGTCTGTTGGGGGAAGATGGATCACATCAAAAGAGAATTTACAGGTGTGTTAGATTGCTTAAAAAATATTCCTAAATTAGAATTAAATATTTTAGTTCCTTTTGTTTTATTTATTTGATGTTTTCAATTTTAGCTCGATCCTCCTAATTCAAGGTTGATGTTTTTAAAATGTGCTAGCCTTGGGTTCCTCTTTGAGCATGCTTGGACATTATCCTCTACTCAACAAGGACAATATTTACGTATCCTTTTGTTGTGACTTTATTATTTATTGTTTATCTATTTCTTTATGTATACTTATCAATAAGGTATCTACAATTTTTGTAAGTGTTGCACAGCATAGAATCTCTAAGTAGAATTAAAGTGACTAATGAAATTTATTTCCTAAAAGTTCAAATATTCTACTATGTTCCATTTACCTGATTTCTGAACCATCATCTTTCAAAATGTCACTAATTTGAAAGTGCACACTTTTGGTGATTTTGATTGCTCTTTGTCTTGTATCTCCTTTTTTCATTGTAATGCAGTTATTATCTAACCAATCAATTATAAAGTAGATGCCATGAACCTAAGAAGCCGAGTCACACAACAGACTGCTCTTTGCTATACTTCTTATACCATTACTAATGCTTAGCGTAAAAAGTGTTACAAACATTATCATTTAGCATGTTATGATATCAATAATTTCTCTTGTCTTTTATCTATCAGTGGCAAAAATATCACTTGGTCTGAAAATGAGATTCAGTGTGTGCCAAAAATGATACATGTATAAGGGAATGTGTTAGTGGATTATATTATCTCTTAAAAGGAAAAATTGATTGAAAAATTTCCAGAATATGTGTGAAACCTTCAAACTCATAATATTTATATTGAATCTGAATATATGAAAAGGAAATAAAATTGAAAAATTTATTTTTTATCTTGTCATATGCTGTAACAATGTAAGAGCCTGTGAAACTCAGTTAACATTTGAATAAAATAACAGTAGGTTGAAATTCAAAATTGTTGGTATACAAACTTTATAAAAATATTTTTGAATTAAAGTGTAAAAATAATTAAAGATATCAAAAAAATTTTATCACATTAGATGTATGTTCATCTTTGTAATTTTGGAACTATCACAAAAGGGGGAAATGTTATTGGGAATTTTGACTGCTATTTTCACAATTTTTGGTTACTATAGCATTTTTTTTTCTTTTTACTTTCTTGTGGTAGCTGTATTTGTATTTTTGTTATTTCTTATAATTAATAATATTTACTGTCTATTTATATTTACAAACTTATTATTTATTTTAAATTTTTATGTTTGTGCTGCAAATCTTTATTGGAATCCATAAATTTTGTTTTATGCTTCTGTTGTGCTTGTAAAAACTTTGAAACATTTCTTTGGTTGCTATAAATTAGAGTGTAATGTTGGCAGTTCTTTTAAACAGTCTATTACTGTAGTTGAAGGAAATCTTATATATGTAAAAAATGCTAAAATTTATTCATTTAAGTTGCATAAGTTAAATATAATTTTTTTCTCTGAACCCTGATTAATTTACATTATGGAAGGAGAAGGAGATATGAAATTGAATTTTTCTGTAAAAGATTAGTCAAAAATGTTCTTCATACTGTTTTTCAAATTTCTCATTAATTTAAATAATCTCACCCGCTATGTAAAATAGTAATTTACAATTTTGCTCATTCATAATATAGACCTAATTTTGAAGTTTCCCAAAATTTTAAAGGTCTTGCCTGTCTGAGTATAATATGTAATGTAATTGTGAAATAAGTTTTGTATCCAATATGAAACATCTACACTGGTGAGTGTTACTTACTATTTTTGATTTAGTTCTGCAAATTTAGTTATTATGGGATTCTTAATTCGTTCTTAGATATACTAATGGATATTATGGAGAAAGTTTCTGATGGTGTTATAAGGTAGGTCATTCTCTAACTTATAAGAATTATGTCATAATTATCGATCATTTGATAGTAAAATTCCTTGTCATAGTGTTCTCTTTGTATGCATTACATTTTCCACCCCCTATGAACGTAGTAAGTACATGCTTACTATTTGGAGAAAGAAGTAGTTATTTATAAAATCTGGAGTTGGAAGTGGTAGGTATCGTTTTTAAGGGAGTTCATATGTAGGGAGCAGATTTCAGTTTAAAAATACATATGTATCCCTAAATCACAAGGGATTAGGATAAACAAGTGATAGTAACACATTGTCATATTCAATAGTGAAAAGGCGGTTGTTATCATTTCATCACCTGATTGCAAGAACTAGGTAACTCATTTCTTCAAGTTCTTGAAGATCTCAAATGTGTACTTCTTCCAGTGAGAAAATACTCGTCGTTCTATTTGTCTAATTATTACACTAGCCAACAGATGGCATTAGGTTAGCAGCAAAGTGAGTTGTCTAGTTACTGCATTCAATTCTTATGTAATCTATATATATAAAACAGTTCTGTAACTGACTGACTCACTCACTCACTCACTGACATACAACACACAGACCAAACTGCTGGACCTGAAGGGCTGAAATTTTGCATGGTGATTCTTCTTATAGTGTAGGGGTGCACTAAGAAAGATTTTTGAAAAATTCTTCTTAGATTTTTTTTAAATTAAATTTTTAAGCTGTTTTAGTAACTTTTTTTAAGTTTGCATTTAAAATAATAATTTGGAAGTTATAAAATTTATATTGAGGGAAAGATCGTAAAAATTCCTTTAAAATGAGATCTTTTTTGAATGTTTCCCTCCATTTTCTGATTTTTGGTGAATTTTTAAAGATTAATTTTTAGAATTTAATTTATTAAATGCCGATCACGTGATTTCTTTTTCTGGTACTTTAAATAAATTTATCATCACGTGTATAACAACTAAATAGAAAAATAAATTATTTTTCTCTTGCTAATGCAGCAGACGATTGGACATTATCCAAAAAATATTAAAATACAGTAAAAGATATTATGTTCCTCAAACTGTACTATATTAACTGTACTATATTCTTTAGTATTATGTCCTATTAGATTTAATCTGAATATTTTCTTCTACATTATTTTGTCTATAAAAATATCCCTTATGATTTTTTTATAAATATATATATATATATATATATATATATATATATATATATATAAATATATATATATATATATATATATATATATATATATATATATTATATATATAATATATATATATATATAAATATATTTTTTTTGTACATCAATTGTATACATTGATCGTCGTATTTATTATAAATACATATATATTTTTTTTGGCATTAATTGTATACATTGACCGTTGTATTTAATTTGAATGTACTCCATAGCGAAGTGCGGGTTTTCAGCTAGTTTAGCTATAAATAACCAGATATCTGAAAAATAATTTTTTTGAAGTTACCTAGTTCTTGCATTCAGGTGATGATTTAAGGAGGACCATGAGAATGTTGTCCCATTGGTGCTGGAAGACTTGTCTAGATCATCAATGACATGTATGAAGAGGTGAACAGTGACTGATGATGGACTTGCATGGTTTATGAGGGAGACATTTCACTAAAGTCTTCTCTCAAGGTATTGACCATGCTTATATGAATAAGAGACAACACTAGGAGGAGGGGTTGTCTCCTCCTTTTGGAAATTTAAAAATGATGTTGATTCAGTGCAATTCAGATGCTTTTGAATTGATATTGATTGGACGGTATAGTTTATTATTATAGTGATTGAAACATAGGGTTGCAGTTACTTGGTGTAACTGACACATCAATTAGCTGAGTGGCGACATTCAAATTGCTTATATGACAGAGCCTCATGGACCTGGTCTAGTGTTTTCAAGACTGAAGGACTTAGCAACAACAAGTTCCCCACTGCTGAAAAATAATAACATTCTTCCAGTAAGGTGAAGGTGTTACATATCATCATGTATGACAGGTATGGATTATTCTCACACATCCTGTGCCTTCTGGCACAACAGTTAATGGTGCATCCACATTCATGCAGAGAATTCTGCAGGGTAGTACCCCCCGACTCCTGTCATCACATTAGTCACGGTCAACCTACCCGTCAGGTAGGGTTCATTCACTCTCTTCTCCCATTCCCGCCCCCAAGGTCCCTCCTGTTTCTTTGATGGTCTGCTGTAAAGACTGACTGGAAACAGGATCAGTGCAGACCGCTGCCCATAAATCACTGGTTTCCCTCGCAGAATACTGAGCAGAGCATGAATGTGAACGCCTTATAACATATCCTGTGACAAGAAATTCATAGAATACCATGTTTGACCCCTACATTGCTACAAAAGGGCTGCCCTTCTGCAAGAACAGCTGATTTTGATACATGATTGTGCTTATATCCATACAGCTAGTGTGGTAACACAGTGCTTTAGAAATTGTGTTAAGGATCCCCTTGAACATCCTTCCTAATTACACGTCACATGTTCCTGCAATTTTTAGTTCCTAGAAGCTAAAGAAATCTTTATAATGTCAAAGATATTGAACAAGAGATGCCATGCCCTTTGGCGAATACAGGACATGCCGGCTCACGAAGGTTCCGCTGGGTGGGTTGCACAGCAACGATGAGGTTTTTACCATGTTGCTGGTTCTGCGCCCAGGGTTGCGACTGTTCCCTCTCAAAATCGACCATTCCCAATTTAGGCCAGGTTTGGCAGAAATGCCGAATCCCTACTAGTGTAATATGGCTAAAAGTGCCAATAGCTTTACACATGTAGCTTGGGGTTACAGAGTCGTATTGGCTCGCAGTGGAAGGTGGGTGATAACCTGACGATTTTCTTAAAAGTAGCTATATTAGCCGGAAATAGTGTGTGGTGTGCAAACATACAAGAATAACCAGACAAGTTTAAAATTAAGCTAACGTTTATTCATTAGCGGATACGGAAATTAAAAACAAACAACATTCAAAAGAATAACAGTCTTGATTATAACATAAGGTAAAAGCTGCTTGACTTCAAAATTTGCTTAAAGTAAAAGTTAAACGGAGGTGCAGAAACAAAGTCAAAAACTTAGGTACAACCTGATTGATGCTGATGTATCTTATCACTGCGCGGGTAACATATGAAGATAGCGGGCTCCGATACTAGTTGCCCGGAAAACGGCCCCTCAAGGTTTTAGTAGAAAACTGCTGGAGCTCAGCTGGGGATCCGCCGGTGCCAGGATATCTTCCCATATCACGCGTCTTGCTATGTGAGAGAACTCGGTGATTTCTGGAGATGTCTGGACGAGGTCTAACGGCAGGGCGTAGCTCATACAGCTCACTACCTAACTTCCCACGATCCAACCAACAACACCAAAAACCAACACACCACTGCCTAGCTGCTGCGGCTTTTATACACGACTGGTGTGTGCCGCCGCCTGGTGGCACGCTTGGCTGTGGAAATATGCAAATATTTTCAAGAGGTTGAAGTTTCGGTTACAGTGTTAACCATTACGGAGGTGTACGTCACTGGGTTGGTGATTGCGTCATCGCCATGGATGAATGACGTAATCGACGGTAATGGTGACGTCAAACATACAGCTCACTTAGTAAAAATCGCTTGGGGGAAAAACGGCTTTTTCTAACAGATTTGTATCGATACGGTCTTCTCTTAATCTTTTTTCTTAGTCAGCGCCAGTATCTGCTAATTCTTAATTCTGGTAACTTGTCGTCGCGTAATCGCTCACAGCCACTAACTTTGTGCCGTCGTTTCGTTTGGGCCATTTTTCTCCTTTCACCACCTTCCTCTTCTACTAATGTCCTGTTGGTTGGTGGTTTCGAGTGTCCTCCGGCAGAGCCTTTTAGTCTTCCAAATTAAAAGTTATTTTTCTTCTGGCACATCCGCCTGTTCTGCTTGGAGCCCGACTGTGCGGCTTGTCTTGTGGTGTGTGTCCTGTGGGCTGTGTGTGGGACCTTTTCTGGGTCGTGCGTGGAGTGGTTGCCTGCTGCGGGTCTATCCGCACCATCAGGATTTACCCAGTGGGGCTTCGGCCAGGTTGGGCCTGATGTGTGCTTTTTGGGAGCAATAAAGTAATCCATTCATTATATGATAAAACAACTCTGCTGTTAGAGTATGACACTTGCCTGAGATTTGGTTATGGGTGCTAATCATGAGACTTCGTGGAAGATCTAATAAAGGATTAGCTTGTTTGTTCTACCCCTTTTTATTCATTAGTGATCATTATTATGACATAGCCCTCATATATTATTAGTATATGTATTTCTCTCAATAAAGAAAATTCTTTTATGCTAATATTTATTTTTCTTTTTTTATCCTCTTATTAACTAGTGTTAGTGAAGAATCAAATTTAATTGCAAGGATAAAAAAATTCAGTTTCTCTGTGAAAATGTAGTGCTTTATTTGCTCTCTGGAGTTATGTTCAATGAGTTAATTTATGTGCTGATATAGATCTATAAATATGCTACAATTTAAGCTGAAAATTGTATTATAGAAGATCTTGTTAAACATCAATCAACAAAAAGATACTGTCTATTGTGAAATGCCATTCTTATTGTTACAATGTTGAGTAACAAGAAGCTAATTCTGAATCCGATTGCAATGTATTGGTCTTTATTATATTAAACTTTGAATTTATGCCAAGTCAAAGAATAGCCTTGAAATAGAGAAGGATCTAATGAATGTTGTCTAATGTACCACAATGTCTCTATGTTTTTCAATAAGAATTCAAAGAAGTGAAAATGCTGTAAAATACGTTGCATTATGAATGATGTAGGGCAGAAAAGTAATGCTACATTACTTTGTTTTGCAACTAGAATGAAATAAATTTCCTTATACAGCTTTTGTTTCTACTTTTTAAAAGCTTAGGAAAAATATGCATTTGGTGAGTAAAAGACAAAACACACAGAATTCTGCATGTAAACATCTTAGGAATTTCATGTATTGATAATGTCAAATCCTTTCTAATTGAATCGTTTATTTTAGAAACACGTTAAGTGCACTTTTTCAAATTTTGGGAAACAAAGAAAAATATTCAATTTTTGATATTATCAAGATTTTGGCTTAAAAAATTTATAGCATTAGTTAATATCTTCTTGAAGTGCATGTTGCCTGTAATTAACTTGTAATATTTATTACTTACGTTTTAAAATTTTGCAGTTAGCGGGTTTCTGCAGTAAAATATGTTTTTCTTAAAAAATGTAAGGTTTTTAAGGCTAATTTCCTAATTTTGTTGTATTAGGATTTTTAAAAATGAATACAATGTTATAATCTATATATTTTTTTATGTGAACACAGAATCAAATGTTAAATATCTAAAAATTAATACTACAGTTTAAAAAAAAAAACGACCCTCATCCTAATATGCTTTCTGTCTGTCAACCTACTCATCTTCATATTCCCTGTCTACATTGCACTCTGCTTCTTTAGTAGGCCATTGGAAAATGTTAGTGTAGAAACTTTTAAACCCTATGGTTTAGATGCTTAGCTTCTTCAGGTTATCAAATTTTTTGTTATTGATCAGTACTTTTCCAGAAGCATACACTCTTACCGTTGGGAGTTCAGGAACATTCTTGTACTTTTTTAAGGTGAACATTGAGGACTTGCTGCCATCAATAAATTGGTTAACAACTTCTTTTCCTTGGTTAGCTTTATAGAATTCAAATTGTTTGTAAGATGAGACTTTAAATGGTATTCTTTGGTTGTTGGGAACACCTCTTCTAGATGTTCCATGTCCTTCCAGGTGTTTTATTCTGAACTAATAGGTTAGTCAGCTTTCGAACTTGATCGCGAGAAATTCCATGGATTTGTAAAAAAAAAAAAAAAACATTTTTGCAAACTGGAGTTCACCACTGATCTTACTGTACACAAATGATTTATTTCTTGTTTTTGAGGATGGAGTTTTACTTGAAACTCTATGCTTAATTTCTCTTACTTTTATCAATGTTTACAAATATATAAATACGTATCTTGATTGTTTTTACTATCTAACAAAAAAAAAGAATTCCATATCTGATTTTTTGTTCATCAGCAATAGATAAACCTGCATTACCCTGAACATTTGCACATTATCTCAGGAACAGACTTTGATGGAAACAAGTTACTTTATTGCTTTTGTTTTTGTAACCTTCACCTTTCACTCTTGCTTTTCATATGACATTTCGTGTATAGTCCTCTTCATTTGTAATACCTCGTTTCTTTGTTGTTTGAGGTTCGTCTTAAGAACTACTACTAGCCATTTTAAAAAACAAACTATCTCAAAGCACTACTTAAAACCGTACAATAAAATTAAACCAACAGCACAGTGTTGAAAGCAGGATGAAAATTAGATTTATTGCAGAAACACGCTATGTGATGTCGCTTGTCGGGTTTCTGCACTAAAGTCAATATGCACTGTCAATGGAAATCCCTGAAAGGGAAATGGTAGTAGGCTGATTTCTGT
Source organism: Dolomedes plantarius (assembly GCA_907164885.2). Classification (NCBI taxonomy): domain Eukaryota; kingdom Metazoa; phylum Arthropoda; class Arachnida; order Araneae; family Dolomedidae; genus Dolomedes; species Dolomedes plantarius. The sequence goes on along the minus strand of OU015491.1, from coordinate 3,072,256 downwards.
GCAAAAATATGCATTTACGATAAAATACCCTGATTCTGTAAAAAAAATGGAAATTTTAAAAAATGTCTGGCGGGTTTCTGAAATAAACGATTTAATTAGGGATTGTTTGTTACAATGTGACATTATCTCTTATTGAAAGGGGAACTTGGAGAGTTCAAAAAGGTCATAATATTGATATTATCTTTCCTTTAGGATTGAATGACCTTTTAAATTTGAATTTATATCTTGTATAGGATATTTTGATCCTTTAGTGAAATGGTGTGTGGTTTTATTTAAAGTTCTGGCCTGTAACTTATGGCTGTTCAAGGTGAAATGTTAGGCTGGAAGCACTAACCTTCTGGTGCTTAAAACTAAAATTCTTCTAATTCATACATATTTGGTTTCATTCTGCATTAGGCTTAGCTGCCAATCAAAGGTACTTGTTTGAAATTATGTGAGAAATGTTTGTTTTCTTTTTCTGACAGATCCAATGTGTATCACACTGTCTCCTTTGACTCTGTACCAGAAACCATGAAAAAGTTGGCCAGTGTGAGAGTCGGCAAAATTGTCATGAAGATGGACTAAATGGCAGCCAAGTTTAGAGATCTGAAAGGCTGCTTTGTGTCTGAATTTCAGTGTTACATCTCTTAAGTTTTTGTAAAGTAGACCTCTATGTTTGTTGTAATCAAACTAGTTAGTAGTTAGAATGTTTATGAGTGAAATATTCGATGTCATACAGTATTATATGTATTTTATACTAGTCTAAAAGCCAAAGCTGTATGTTATGCAATTTACAGATTTATTCTTCATTTTGTATCAATCTGATAGAACAGTTATGAAGAAAGTAATTTTTAACATAAATTATAAGTATTTCCAAATGAGTTGTTTATATTAATTGTGTACACTGTGATGTAAGTAGTTAATATGTTGAATATGAAGTGTAGAGGGTATCTGAAGAATGATGAGGCTTCCTTATTAGAAGAATGTAGGAAACAGTCCTTAACTGCATTAACAGCATCAATGAGCCACGGTTATGAAACTTAAAACAATGATTGTATTTGTGTAGAATGTATGATATGATTCATTAATTTGGTTAAACAAACTTCATAAATTAATTGTAAGGAGTTTTCTGTGGGCTTCTCATAAGGAAGCCTATTAGTTACAGTATTAAATTAGAAAAGTTACTCAGAAAGATATTGATGCAGAGTTTTATTTGTATATTTGTTATTTATAAAATTGTTATATTTTTTTAGATTTTTTAATAACAGTACATAAATATTTTTATTTATTGTTACTGATAATTTCAATCTCCTTTTGCAAACATTATACCCCATAAGTGATTAGCAATCAAATTTGTTGTATAGAAATAGTTTTGCTGTTATGTGAAAAAGTTTTAAATTGTTCCCGTTGTGATCATCAAGGTAAAATGAAAAGTTAACACTAATAAAATTAAAATGTTCCCCCATCAATTTATGTATTAGTTTTGGGCCTGTGTTTTTAAATTACTTTTGTACCTTTTTAATTTTCTCTGTTTGCTTTTTATTATAAGCACAGAAAATCTCCTTGTGGTTTTTCAATTATTTTTTCATCTTTTAAGGCAGAAAGGACAATAATGAGACTTTATATTTATTTCTTGTTTTTGTTGAGAGGTAGGATTCTTAAATTGAGTTGATGTTAGTTCTGGGATCAGTATGGGGTTAAGTTGCATGTTCTGTTTTTCTCATTAAATTGTAAAGTCTTTCTCCATTCAAAGATTTGATTTTTTATGGCTAACTGTATACCTTTCAAGAGGAATCTGTGTAAAATGTTCAACAAGAGCATTGTATTTATATTACAGTGTAATTAAAATTCATGTGAGAGAGTAAGAGTTCTTTCTTTGTATTAATATGTTTGTCTTTGATCATGCTAATCTTTCAGCTACATGTTAGTCTTTAATTTAATAGACACCTACAAAAAGTGATCTGCATATATGAAGTATTAATTTTCAAAGAGTTATAAATAAAATGTCCATATGGCTATATATATTTTTAATATATTTGTAATATACACAGAAAAAGAATAGCTGGAGGTTTTTTTTATTATTTTATGTTAGTATTTCCAAATGTACTTAATGCAGTTAGTAAAAAAAATGAAGCCTTTTTTATGTTGTCTGTATCTTTGAAAGTGATATGCAATTTTTTTTCTTTGTTAAAAACTTCAAATATTTCAGCTTCTTGTAATTTAAAATAGGTTAACCTGTATAAAAATTCTTAACTGCTTTTAATTTTTTTTTATAATTTTCATCTGTTTTGCAGGAATGAAAAACCCTGTTTGCTGTGCTTAGTGTTGAAAATTAAATTCATTGTAAAAACTATTATTTACATCTAGTACATTTTATATAATTATGTAGTCAAAACCATTAAGTAGTCATTGCTGTACTTTGACTATAATTAGGAAATAGTTGTTAGCCTAACTTGGGCTGTGTTGCATTTTAGGTTCATAAACTGTAATTTTCTTTAAATAAATTTCTTGTAGAATTCTGTTAGGGACAGAAATATAATGCATCATAATGAAGAAAAATATATAGAAGCTTATGTTACAGTGTGTTATTGGAAAGCTTCATTACAAGATAAGTTTTGTAAATTTCTTTGTTTTATTCATTCTGTATTTAAAAATATTTTGAAACTGAAATGGTATTTTTCAGAGTAGCAAAGCTCATGAAGTGCATTTTAGCACACCCCACATGAAAATTTTCATTTTTATGAGCTGTATGTGAAATAATAATTCCACTGCATTGTATATATTTTTTTGAATTGAAGTTTTTCTGTAATTGGAGATAAAAATTTTGTTTAACTATCTGTATGATTTAAAATTTTTGGAACTGAGAAACTGTGTCATCTTTGTCACTCTGTTATGTTGAGACTTATATTGAGATATTTGAGACAAAGCTTGTGGTGCAGGAAAATTTATTAACTGTTGATGAATTTCATAGTTTATTGCAGGAAATGTATTTAGACAAGTAAGTGACTGGAGAATCGTAAAAACTATTTACACACTTCAATATCCAGTATGTACAGTAATTTGCATGCTAGAACAGCTGCTCGAGTCCTTCAATTAAAAATTAAGAGCTTAACCTCTTGCTGCTCCAGATTGCTTCCAAAACCAGAGACAGCTTGATAACAGCACAGAGATGAGCACCAAAATCACCAAGACAGATTGGTGTATCCCCATAGGTCAGTGTTTCCCAACCTTTTTTGAGTCACGGTCCTCATTAGTGGTTTCTACGCATCCCACCACACACATACATGAACTTTCCCCCTTGCCTATTTTCATTAAAAAGGCCTGTTAAGACAAAGAAAAAAAACTAACTTTTTCATAATTTAATTACAGGTGAATCTTTAAAAAAAATTTGTAAGGTATGAAGAATATTAAAAAAAAAAAAAAAAAATCATCCCTCATTCAAAGGTGTGTAAAAGCAAGAACAGAACAGAACCTGAAGACAAATAATGCACCTACCATATTGATACATATTTATATAATTTTAAAAAAGTAGAAAAACTCATACCAAAATAAAATCTCTTTATTCTGTTGGGGAAACTACAATAGTAATAAAAAAAGTGACAGCACAAGCTGATAAAAGACAAGCGATTTGAATTTGTGTACTATATTTAGCAAGTAACCATGATTTTCACTGGCCACCCAATAAAGGTGGTATATTTCTAACTAACTGAGTTTGTGCAGTGATTGATACTTTCCCTTTAAAAAACAGCTTCATGCTAAATAAATACTGAAAATTTTTTTTGGTTAAATTCGCTAAAAAGTTATTTTAATTGAATAAAATGAAGGCGCAACCCACAGGTTGGGAATCCCTGCCATAGGCTTTCTTTCAATCACACTCCCATGCTCAGTTTTCATCCTAGAGTCAAGGAATTGGAGTAGAGCTGTTCTGGAGGGGTTGCAAGCCATTCCTAAGAAATAGTCCAGAAATGAGAGGAATATTGGGGTGTTACAGAATCACTTTTCTGTATCTTACGTGCTTCAACAAAGAAATGAAAAAGGACCTCTTCTGAAGAAATACCTTCTGTACTTTATTTTTCTAAGATAGCTATTAACATAGTCTCATTCTCAAAAATTTCATATTTCAGTAACTATTTCTCACTAATTCATATTGATATTGGAGTTATTCAAATAAAAATATAGTCTTTATTAGAATTGTTCTTACTGATAGATATTAATCTATCGATGATTGAAAGTACATATTTATTATACAGTGTGCTGTTTCTCTTTCTTAATTTAGAATTATGAAACCCAGTTTTAGTCTCTTTTTGTTATTATTAGTTTCATTTCATAAATCCTGGTACTTTATACTTGCTTCTTTGAGGATGATAAGAAAAAAGCTAAAAATCTTACCTTTTTACTGTTAAACATTATGCATATTATGCATATGTATGGTATTTATGTATATAGAACAAAAGCCTTTTTTACTTGATGTGGATGAATTAGTTATTTTAACTGTCTTTTTTTTCAAAAATATACTTAATTAAATTTTGAAAATGGCAAGAAGAGGGAGGGGGTTGATGCATATTATCTTTTAATAAAATTTCAATTTGTGTGTTCCCTCTGATTTTAGTTCCTTAATTCCGTAAGTTTTCTGTTAGAGCACATAATACTTTATTAATTGTTTTAACTCAGTCATGTGTATGTTAGTTATCTAAGTGCAAATATTGTAGCAACAGAAAAATTAAGGAAAGCACACACAGAACAGAAGTAGATGTTTGTGCCTGCATGCCTTCTAGCCTCTCCTATCCATTTGAAAAGAAAAGATTACTTTAATCTTAATTTGTGTATAATTCTCATAACTTTACTCTACATTCTGAAATACTATTATATTTTGAACAAATAAAAATACAAAAATCTGGATTTTGAGAATTTTCATGATCGCATATATATATATGTGTGTATATATATATAGGTAGATAGATACTAGCTTTTATTACCCAACTTGCTCAGATTTCTTATAGCTAGAATATTAGCTTTTGTGGATCAAGCAGTAATATGTTGAAAGTGCAAGTGATTTATAACTTACAAATTCTTAATTCCTATTTCTTTGTTCTGCTATATTAAGTACATGCATTTGTTGTACAACATGGATAATTTATTATTTTAATATGTTGCAGTACACAGTACCATTTTTATTCATTGTAGTCAGAAATGTATGTTGTTTTCTGCATCCTCTCTGGTGCAAACAACATATGGTACACTGTAAAAATGAAATACTGTTTTAGGTACATTACCAAAATGGAGGTAGAACTAAAAGGGTGCAAAAACATGTTTAAGATAGAAAAGTAGGATACCCAAAACAGGTCAATTTGCTACCCTAAAGCAGGTAGCTTTCTTGACCTGAAACAGCATTTCATTTTTACAGTGTAGACTATGGGGTAAACATAGGCTTTTAAAGTTAATGTGTGCTACCATTAAATTGCTAGCAGCCTTTAAATAGTTACTGCTTCATGTTCTTTGGGATACTGCATTCCCTAAAAATCATATGGCATGTCTGCAGGTCCCAGTGGAAATCATAGAATGAATAAATCTTGTTTAGCATTGCGTGTTTATAATGTTGCTTTTTATCTAATAGCTTGGTTCACCGCAAAATTTAGTGGTAAGGTGGCAGGTAAGCTTGTTCCAAAGAAATTTGTTTAGTTAGTGAGAGTTCAGAGTGTTATACAAATGCTACATAGGGGAGAAATCTACAGTTTAAAGCTGATTCACCAAAGATTTCAAGAACTTAAGGAGATAATATGCTTCTAGTACTTTATCTAGGACAGTTACAATGATTAGTATGTTATCATTATCCAGCCTTGCAATCTTTAGACTGATAGCTGGAATTATACCCAGAGATTGGAAAACATAATGCTGAATAAACAATTCAAATCAAGTTGTTGATTAGTATGGTAACTCTGCAAGATGTCGAGGGTAGGAATTGTGAGGAAGGGTCAGCTGATGTGTTAGAAAGCCTTATTTTATGTCCACCTATATTTTTTGGAAGGTCTAGTGTCAGAATGTATGCAAAATTTTATAATGTTGGTCAAGGGTTTACGGGTGTATAAGCATATACAAAGAAAATTCTAGTTTCATATGTATAGATGTATGTGTTAGAATTTTATATATATATATATGCTTGTAAAATTTCAAGATGTAGATTTCTGTATTTTTGAAATATGTATGTTCTTTTTTAAGCAATAAGTTTGTAAAAAATTATATCTGTTTGTATTCTGTGTCTGACCTAAAGATTTTTTGTTTATGACTGATTTTGGCACTTGCATATTGAGACCAGTGACAGGCACAAATTGGTATTTCTAACTTACACAATATAACAAATTCTTAAAGGGAATTACTTTTCTTATTGTATAATTTTTTATTTTCTCTGTGTGAGAAAGGATAGTGATAAAAGAAAAAGTTTGATTAAAAAAAGTAGTATTTTAAAGTAATCATTGTACAGTTTCAATCAGTATTTAGTTCTTAAGGTGTCTGAAAAGTGTGTCATATTGATAAAATAAAGGTGCCATTAATCTATTCATACATAAATTAAGGTTAGCAAAGTATGCTGTTTTAGAAAGCAGTTCTTTTCTGCTTACATTAAACTCGTCCATCAACATCACCTAACTTTTTTTATTAATTGAATTAAATGCCCTTAAAATTTCCGAAGTTCAAAGACATTCCGAGTTTGCCAAAAAAGTATAGCCATAACCATATTCACAAACAGTACTTCATTTGTAGATAGTATAAAATGAAAGTAATTCATAATCAACATAATTCAAAAATCATGTTCATACTTAAGCATACAAATATTCATGTTTGCAAATTAGTTTATATGTAACAATTTTAATTATAAATGAGTGAACTTATTTTCTTTGTGATGATATTTTGTATTTACGTTTTTATGTTCTGTGATACTAAATGCAGGGCCGATCTTAACCTACTCAAGTCACGTTTTAAATTATATAAGAAGAAAAGGAAATTGCACCTAAAAAAGATATTCGACATATAATTATTTGAAAGCTGTTACACTGAGGGGATTTCAACCGTTCGAAAAAGAATTCATTCCTTCTTTCAAGGACACTGGACCGGCCCTGCATCCACCATGACAGTAATGACGTCCATAAAGAGTGTTGTTTGTGTGGCGTTGCAGAATTTGTACGCTTTGAATGTTCATAAGTATCAATTGTTTGTAAGTAGAAAATTGCAGTCACTTTCCTGTGGTCGATACTTGTTGGCGTTCAGACAATTAAAAATTGTGTATTAATTATAAATGAAATTAAAATGATGCTTAAACATGTGTAAGTTTTTTCTTTGTTTTTGTTTTTCTTTCACGAATCTGCATTTGAATTCCAGATCTGGTCTTCCTTATCATTCTAGTTTGCGGATCATGACCTTTTTGGTTTAGTATTTACCATTATTTAAGATTAATTGTGCGATACTTGAAACTGTTTTTTTACTGTAATCATCCATCTCACCTTTCCAAAACGATGACTCGCCCTATGCCGAAAAGACGAACTAATCCTGAATCTTGTTTATGATGTGGGCTTGGAGCTCTGGTGCTTCTACTATTCAAGATGTTGTGCTGGCAAGAATCCCTTTATAGCCAACAGATGGACAAAAGAGAAATTTCACCAACAGGTTACACTCGTGTAGCAAAATTTGACCGTAGCGCTCCAAACCAACAGGTACAACTTTTACCTGTTGGTTGGAGTGGGTACGACTTTGAGACTACTTCTATAAATACATTGCATTAAATAATAACACAGGCCTGCGATGAAAAAAATACAACTGACAGCTGAACTTTATATATTTTTTGGTGCTGACTTAAAAAAAAAATAATGAAAAATTTCTATCACGTCACGTTTTTCTTGAAAAATTCAATTTTACTTTGAGTTTTATGAACATTTACGATAAATTTTTTTTCGGCGTTGAATTTCTTCCCTCCCTGCCTGACCATCATTCTACCGTGGTGAAACCTACAGAATATCCCTCTGTGACACCTCCCCTAGCATTACAGACTATGCAAGACAATTTAATCTTGCGTATTTTGGCATGAAACTCGGAGATTAGGACAAATCTTGGGTTCCTCATAAAGTTTGTGTGCAGTGTCTCAATGATCTACGCTTATGCTCAAAGGAAAGAAGACTGCTGTACAATTTGGAATTCCTATGACATGGGAGCCGAAAATCCACAGATGATTTTTTACTTTTGTTCCTGCCATGTCCGTGGGTATAACCGCAAAAATTAAAAGCTAATCTCTTATCCTGATAACATTCCATCGGCCATACTCCCCGTTCCTCATGGACCTGACGTGCCAGTGCCTTTACCTCCAACTAAATTGCCAGTCATGTCTTCAGACTCGAAACATCCAGAAGTTCAAAGCTCCGCTACCGAATATAAGCCCTCTGGAGGCGAGGACCTCCAGAGGGTACTTGGGAGGCCCTTTACCGTTCTCTCAGGTTGAACTTAATGATCTGACTAGAGATCTGGGCCTTTCGAAAGAGGCAGCTGTATTGTTGGGCTCCAGATTGAAAGAAAAAACTTATTGGTCAAAGGAACCTCTTTTTATTGGTACAGGAGTCGAGAAAAGGAATTTGTTAAGTACTTTGAGGAAAAAGAGAACCTGGTCTATTGTGCTAATGTTCCCGGATTCACGAGCAAATTTAATATCATCTAAGATAAAGATGAATGGAGGCTGTTTATAGATTCATTGAAAAGGAACCTTAAAGCTGTCCTTCATCACGGAAGCCAGTATGCCTTGTACCAGTTGGACACTGGGTGCATTTAAAAGAACACTATGGAAACCTGGCTCTCGTCCTCAACAAAATAAAATATGCCCACCACGGTTGGACCATTTGTGGTGAATTGAAAGTTATCTCCATGCTTCTTGGTCAACAAGGCGAATTGCCGAAAAGACAAAAATCTTAAACCTGGAAAATTTCTGGTAATTACAAGGATCCTGATTATAAAGAAATTGTTATGAATATGCTGGACAAATTTCAAGCGTTGGGTTGCTCCATGAGTGTCAAAATTCATTTCCTTCACTCACATGGGGACTTTTCCCCCGAAATTTAGGATCAGTCAGCGAAGAACAGGGTGAAAGGTTCCACCAAGACATCAAAAATATGGAACGCAAATATCAAAGAAGATGGGACAAGATCATACTCGCCGACTACTGTTGGATGTTAACACGAGATAGGCCTGAGATTGAACATAAAATAAGCTTCAAAAGAAAAAGAGTACGTACTTGAATATAAACTTTTTTTTGTTTTTTGCTCAGATTAAAATTTTGTTTCAAACTTTCATGTACACATACATAATATTTGCTCCTCTTGGTTAATCGTCTATTTATGTAAGTTACCTTTATAAAAACAAATTAAAATACTATGTTGGTGATTTTCTTCTAGAAACTGCACCATAATTTGATGCAAAAGTTTAAACTCGAGGGAACTTTTGCTTTTCCTCTCGATCAGAGGCGGCTCGTGCGATCTGGCAACAGTGGTTTTCATGCATTTAAACCTATAAAAAATAATCGATTGCTGAAAAATCAATTTGCCTCACCAAGAATCGGTTATTTTACATAGATTTAAATGAATAAAAACCACTGTTGCTAGATAGTACATGCAAAATTGTTGAGAAAATTCCGTTTCAAATAGGATTTTAGCAAAAATATCGATATCAATTTTACAAAAAAATCCTGACGTGATGGAATAAAATGGAGGTCATTTTCGAAATCAGCACACCAAATAACATAAAACTCGGGTGAAAACTTCTCTTGTATTTTTCAAAACTCCCAATTTCGCAGGCCTGTGTAATCAAAAGAAGTCATAGGACCTCAATTCTTCACTCTGTTCAAGTAAAGAAATTCATTTTTTATCGATAATTTTCTCTTAAATTTTATTTATTATTCCACTATAATATTTTTTTCTTCCATTTATTCAATGTCCAAAACTTTGAGTACTTACCAGTTTGCATAACTCGCTCAGTATTGGAAAGAACCCAAATGGATATATAAGTGAAGAGCCGTGATTGTAATCACCGATAATCCAACACAGACCTCCCCCAAGTCCTGTATTCTTTTATCAGCTCCCGGGAAGCGGAGGTAACATTTATTTAATGGACAGGGATAAAAAATTTCTTAATAACCACTATGCAATAATAATAATAAGCATATACTACAAACAATATAATAAAAAGGACTTATTTAACCGGACGAAACGGCCCTTTCACTCTGATGTATATTTCTTCGAAATACTTATCATGGGTTAAAGAATCCTGCTTTTTCTTCTGCCAACTAGCATAACATTTAAAAAAGGATATATTTTTTTTTCGTTTAGGTGTGTCTATTGGTTTAAACAAGAATCGTGCATTGCGTTTCTGGATCCTGGCAAAAATTATTAAGGTAAACTCAGTAGGAAAATAAGATTTTGAAAAGGATCCTATTAATTTTTAGGCATTCCGTATAATCGGCAGATTTTCTCGCATTCTACGATTTGTTGCCGTATTTTATTCCTCTTTTGTCTTTTGTTATCTTGTGTATTCCTGTGGTTTTGAGCTAGGGAACTGGATAACTACGCCAATTCAAGATTAAACACATGGCTTTAGGCGGAAATAGACTCCTTGTTTTGACAATAAGAATTTGAAGTTTCAGTAAGAAATACGCGTAAGTCCTCACAAACTTTTCTGTATGGAGTCATTCGGAGTGTTAGTCAAAATTACCTGTTCGAATGACTAAAATAAACTAAAGCAACCTGTTCGCAAAAAAATTCGCGTGGTTTTGTTTCTGCAAGATGAGAGGGCTTAGAAAGGAACATTTATTACTGCCTATAAGTAAATATTTCCAAAAATCGAGGATCCAAGTGTTGCCAACCTGGTTTTAGCTAAATGAAGCCTGGTAAATCGACCAGAGTTGCATGCCGGTACGTAAAATAGTCAGGAGTATTATCATCCCATTTCGCTAACCTCCTTCATGATCTCCCCTCCCCTTTCTACCTACATATCTAATTTTGCGGTTCCGTTTCGCAAAAAGTTTTAGGCATCATTTATCTAAAATAATAAATATGGACTATACCCCTCTGTTGAAATTGCAATCGGGTGTATCGGTGACTGGCGAATGCTAAAGCCCTCCACGAGAGAGCATAGACAGGAATGCGAGGAAATAGGGAACGACCACTTCTGATGCGAAATTTCCATGGAAACTCGTATTCATTGCGAAGAAATGTCGGGAAAATTGCCACAACGCGTATTTGAAAGGTACCTTACAAACAGAAGCTAAGCATGAAAATCTGCATTATATCGCCATGCCTTTCGCAACTAACATTTTCTGAAACGGTTCGTAGCCCTGGAGGGATAGGCACAGTCAAATTTGTACCAAAAGTACATCCTGGGGGCGCAGGCACGAAATAATCTGCGAAGTCGCATTTTTGGTTCTCCAGCGGCTACAAATTCAGCTGCGAACACCGTTAACACGTTTTATAAAACGTCCCCCAGAGCCTGACTAAGGCAGGGGCATACGGGGCAGTTGCCCCGGGCCCCCCAAATCGAATAGAAAGTTTAGTATTAAGTATTAAGTTCTTCATTGCTGAAGTAGTGAAGCAGAGGGGGGGGGCCCAAAGAAGTTTTGCCCCGGGCCCCAATTAGGCTAAGTCGGGCCCTGACGTCCCCTCTAGAGTTAACGTACACGGAAGTTTTTTCCTAATGTAAAACCCAGAGGGCGCAGGCTCCGAAATTAAGGAAAAACAAGGCATTGACGACGAAACCAATTTTTCGGCTCTGTATATACAAAATACTGAGCAAGAGCCACCTCTTTAATTCGAAAAACGCCACTGAAAATCGGCATGTAACGAAGAGACATTACTTCTGGACTTCTGTGTTTAAAAAAAGGGCGTAACGCCGACAAGGAAGTACCTTCGACAGAAAATATTCATGAAAAACGCAAATACGATGACTCTTATTTAAACTACGGATTTTATTGGAGTGGCAATGAAAATGAACCAAGTGGATTGTGTGTCGAATGTGAAAAGGAAGTGACCAATAGTAGTTTAAATCCAGCAAAATTACAAAGACGTTTAAAGACGATGAATCCACAATTAAGAGATAAATACATTGAATATTTTAAACGAAAACGGGACGAGCTTAAAAGAAGAGGGCAGGAATTTTCAAGATATATGTTGAATGATAACAAGGCATCATTGGAAGTCTCCTAACGCGTTAGTTATCGAATTGGTAAAGCAGGAGAAGCTTACACGATTGGAGAAAAATTAATCAAACCTTGTGCTAAAGATTTAATTATGTGTAAAATTGGGGGAAAATTTGCAAAAGAAATTGATAGTGTGCCACTTTCTGATACAACTGCTGCTAGACGTATTAAAGATCTATCAGATTTTTGTGAGAAAGAATTAATAAGTCGTTTAAAAAAATCTCCACATGGATTTACATTACTATTAGACGAGTCTACCGATGTTGCTGGATTGGCAGTATTGATTGTTCTTGTACGTTATGTTTTCGACTCAACTGTTTACGAGGATTTACTCATGTGTACACCTCTTCCAGGTAAGACTACAGGTGAACAAATTTTTGAAACGATCAACGCTTATATGAAAAAGCATAAATTATCTTGGGATTCATGCTTCCATATTTGCACCGATGGTGCAAAATCGTTGCTCGGGGTAAATAAAAGTGAATATCGCGAATAAAAGCAATAACTAGTCACATACAGCATTCTCATCGTTGCCTTCATCGCCATGCTCTTGCAATTAAATGAATGCCCAATAATTTGAAAGATGTTCTTGATAATGTAGTTAAGATTGTCAATTACATCAAATTAAGAGATTTAAATTCCCGGTTATTTAAACTACTTTGTGAGGAATTGTCTAGTGAGCATAACACATTACTTTTGCACACATTATTTTGAAAGTCAATAAACAAAATTGAGGCAATGATTTCGAAGCTCGATCTGTGGAAAACATATGTAAATAGAAACGATTTGCAATGTCTTGAAAAACTGAATGATTTCTTGGCGTCAAACGAGCTTTTTCTTAACATTGTCGTTCAAAAATTGATTGTAGAACATTTATCCCATTTGCCGAAAACTTTGAGAGATTATTTTCCGTCAACTGAATTGTCATATATGTGGATTCAAAATCCATTTAAAAATGTTAATTTAGAAGAAGATAATGATCTGCCGTTAAAAGAAAAAGAACAATTGATTGAAATATCAAAAGATTACACGTTGAAGGCGAAATTTGAACCAGAAGAATTATTTAATTTTTGGTTGGATGTTTACAAAGAATATCCTGAAGTGTCTGATCGGGCTGTGAAAATGCTCATGCCATTTGTTACTACGAGGGTCATTCTAAAAGTAAAGAACGTTTGTTTCTCTAGTCATTTTTATTCAAGATAATGAAAGAAAACTTATTGTACAACACATTTTGATATGTTACCTATTTTTCTACGTTTTTGCCGTTCAAATTGAACCATTTGTCAAAGCGCTGTACCAGCTTTCCTATGCCTTCTGCATACTCACTTGCCGACAAGTTTTTGAACCAGTCACTAACTTTCTCTTTCAGTTCGTCATCATTTCTATAGTGGTTTCGGCCCAAAAAATCCTTCAATTTGGTAAAAAAGAAAGTAATCACTGGGGGCCAAGTCAGGGCTTAAGGTGGGATGTTCAAAAACTTCCCGGTTAAATTGCTGAAGCAAATTCCTTCGTCAACGCAGCAGCATGCGGACGAGAGAAGAAACACGAGGCCTCTGGACAACAATCCACGCCGTTTGTTTTGAATGGCACGGCGTAGTCGGTGAAGGCATTTAAAAATAATGCACCATTTTCGAACTGAAGCTTCATTCATAACATTTTCCATAAGCTTCAGTTATCTGTCTGTAAATTTCAATAGGGCGAACGTGTTTTTGCATTCAGGAAGCGTATTACGCCACACTTGGCGGGATCCTTAATTTTGTCACACATTTTAAAATCGCATAAATAAACAATAAATGACCGCAGCTGCTCGCTGTTAGCGTCAAACCGGAGGGAAAGATTTGGTAAGTAAATTTCACGGCAGCGGTGGTGGTGGGAGAATTACGCGGCTCGTCAGATCAAAACGTTCTTTACTTTTAGAATGACCCTTTGCGAACGAGCTTTTTCGACATATGTTAGTACAAAAACTAAATATAGAAACGCCTTAGATGCGGAACCTCAAATTCGTTTGCAGATTACTACCATTTCTCCAGATTTGGAACAGCTCTGCACATAGAAACAGGCACAACCAAGCCATTATTTTTTTTTATTAAATCCAGTTTGTTCAGTTTTGTTTGTTTAAACTTAGGACCATGGTACTAAAAAAATGTGTTTCATTTTTCCCATGTAGACAATAAAAACATGAATCAAAAGGGTTTTATAATGATTTTGTTAATTTTCTTAAACTGAATTATGTACTTTGTATATCAGAGCGAATCTTTACTGTTTTCAGTAAAACAGCTTAACATTAAGCATAGATACCATTATTGCAACTTTTTGCTTTGGGGTTCCAAGAAAATTTCATTTAAACTGTAGGGTTCGGCAAACGTAAAAAGGTTGAAGACCACTGCTGTATAACATTAACTTTTATCCACTAAATTTATGAATACTTACATTATCACTGAGGTGCACCAATATCAAACAATAAAGTGTCTCTCGGGATGTTTTAAAAAATAGTGTTTGTGAATTTTTTTAATTGAGTTCTATATGTTATTTATTAATAGTTTTATCTTGGATTAAATTAAATTAAATTATTTTAAAATTTGATATCATTGTCGCAGTATTTTTTTAAATGATTGAAATCCAAGATAAGGTTCCTTTTAATAAGTTGAGTGATAAAAATAAAATTTTCTACTTAGTAACTGTAAGAGCAGGAAGTTAATATTTTTTATGGAAATCACTGTTAAAGAGAACAGTGATTCAAATGTATGAAAAAAAGATCTCCACTTTTTTATTCATTCATTTATTTTTCAGATTTAATTATCACTGAGGGCCTTTCAAAGTACCTCATAACTTTTAATTCTCATACACTTTTTATTGTTGCTAGTAGATGGCAGCACTACATTTAATTTTTTTTCTTAGAGGCAAAAGTGTGTGCTAACTTAATATGTATTCTTTGATCTGTTTTTAAGTTGGAAAATGGATTTAAATTAAACAAATTTTTTTTCATGAAGCGGTAACATTAAAAGTCTGGGAACACAACAGTTTTTGAGAAACCATCCACTTAAGATTTTTTTTTTTTTTTTTTTCGAAATGGAAATTTTTTCTCGCCAACGTGTACGAGCGTTGTATTTAAGCTGGACTTGGAAAAATATTGCATATTTAGCGATGTTTTAGAAGGGTTTTTTTTTTCCTCGAGAATTTGTAAAGCAGTTGAATTTTAAAGTTCAAACAGGGCATTTAACAAATTTTAGTTGACTGACTCCATAAACCTGATTATTGCCGGTATCGGGGGATAGAACTTTCGATGAAATGCTGAGATTTATAAAACAAGCACTTAATTTACGAATTAAATAACATTAGCATAATCACGGGTATTCCATACAAGGTAGAATTAGGACTGAGCGGTAACTTGAGGCACACGCAAACAGGAAAACACAAATTCCACAATGTAGTAACAGGTAACAGGGATGGCTACATGTTTCGAACTCCTTAATAGTTCATTGTCAGTCTAGGAGCAATAGGTGTGAACGATTCACAAATGCGAGGTTCACCGAAAATGTTTGACATAAATAGGGGTGACTACCGAAATTTCCAGAGGAATTATTCGATTTACAGTATTCCAATTTTATTTCGAAATATTCGATTTGCCGACATTTGATGGTAAGTACGGGCTAAATCGAGAGCCGAAAAAATATTTTTGCCAAAGACTTGTGTGCAATCTTGGATGTAACGATCTGTAATAGTCACGGATTCAAATGGTAGTCACCGCGAAGTAGGGATGCGACATCGATGTCGATGTTTTCAAAACATCGATGTTTTGATAAAAACATCGATGTTTTTAACATCGATTTATTGAAGCCGATGTTTTTTTAACATCGATGTTTTGTGCTCGATGTTTTACGTTGTCTCGATGTTTTTTTAATGAAAAGTACCGTAATATAAAAAATTTACCACGTAGCATAATTTTCACACTCAGTAAATGTAAGTCTGAATTCTGAAAAGGACGAATACAAAAGGGGGAATGATTCCTTGGCAAACAGACAAATGGCAATTAACAACCAATGAACCAATCAGAGCGCTTGGAATGTTCCTGACACTCCAGAACCTTCCATGGGGTTTTATTTTACAAATAGTATATACACGAGTGCATCCATTTAAGTCTTTGTTTTGTGACGTTAATTTTATTTGTAAGATGCCTCCCAAAAGTACCGTTTGGAAGTATTTTTACAAAACCTCTGACAAATTGGAGAAATGCAATATTTGCCTTAAGTCCTTCAAAACTTCTGGCAATATACACGAATTTATCTGGACATTTGAAGGCAAAACATGGCAGTATTTACAACGAGAATTTTGAGTCATCAATGTAGCCCCAAGCAATCAAGTTTTTGTCATTTGTGCCTGCCCAATCAGAGAGTAAAATTAAATCACCCCCTCCCCCCACGACTAACGGAAGTAACATTAATGTTAAAGATTACTAAACCAGTTTTAAAAAATGGATGTTCTAAAACATCGATGTTTAAAAACATCGATGTTTAAAAACATCGATGGTTTTGGGGCGATGTTTTATTAGCATCGATGTTTTAATATGGAATATCGATGTTTCAAAACATCGATGTTTTGTTATCGATGTCGCATCACTACCGCGAAGGCGCTAATCGCCATTTTCTTTATGGAACATGTACAGAGCCTATGGACTTTTCGAGGAAAGAATACATGAAAAATTCAACATGCTGACTGGGTAGCTCGGGAGACAGACGTCGTTTTTTTTTTTTAATGGCTGATTTCTTTGTTTCAGTATGGTTGAAAACTTCCGAAACGCGTTTTGTTGCAACGGGTTGGTGAGTTCGGGATATTCAGTAAGCAGTTTATCGAATTTATAATCTCCCAGATGAATAGAAACATTAGTTCTGAGGGGATTTTCTTCAAGAAGTTTGCCACAGGAAGATAAATTAGTCTCGCCATCGAATAAACGGGAGAGAGAGTCAAACAGATTTTGCTATGTGCATGCCCTGATTTTCCATTAGGCCCGGGCCTAGGGGCCCCCGAATGTTGGGGGCCCCCAAAAATTTTATTTTAAAAGAAAAAAAAAGAAAAAATTCCCAATTCAAAATTTTTCTTATTTTACCTTTTTTAATAGCAATTTTTTTTATATATCCCTTCATATTTGATTGATTGGTTGATAGTTATATGTATAGTTCATCATATGTATGTTATAGTGTATATAAGGGATTAATAAGTTTTCCTGGTTGCATTGTATTGGTGTTTTAATGATCAAGTTAACATGTTGTATTGCTTTTTGTTATTTGATAATGTTCCAGGCTTCCACGCTTCAAATAGCCGATTCTTGGTAAAATGGTACTTTCACGATGATTCATGATTATTTTTTTGGGTGTCAATTTTGGAAATTTTAAGCCCACATCAGTGTTAGGGGGCCCCCATCCCGAGTTGTGCCTGCAGTCAAGAATTTTCTAAATCGGGCCCTGGCTATGTGTGATAACTGCAGAGGTGTAATGTGGGTAAACAGAGTTGATGCCAGCTGTGGAGATGTAATTTGGTTCCTGCAAACTCTTTTTCGAAACTTATTAGATACTACTTGAAGGAAATAAATTTCAAACACGATATTTTTTAATAATTTTTTGGAACTTATAAAATATTTGAAGGTAATAAATTTCAAACATGGTATACCCTTTTAATATTTGAGAAAATGTTTGAATGTCCACCTTCACAAAATTGGTCTTAGAGGCTCTCTTGTCTGTACTCTATGTGACTCTGGACAATGTATGGATAACAAGCATATCGACGAATGTACTGCATTAATGCCTTTTAATTCTATTGTTCTGAAATATTGGGGAACTGGACTAAGGCTAATGGCTTAGTGGCCTCGCATTTGTATAAATCTATATAAATAAAAGAACAACTTTGTCGGTCGGGGAACAATTCCCTGCAGACCGTTTCCGGTATGACATCCGTTATAAAATTCGGCCATGTTTAAAAACGTCGAAATCGATGTATTTTTTTTCATGAAATTACATAAATGTTACATATTTGGAAAGAGCTTTAAAAACTGATAATTTTTTTCTGCGTACGCTTATTCTGTTACTTTAATAGTTTTAGAGATATTTCAATTCTAAATGCATACTCCACCGAACAAAACGTAAACGCCATGTTTTACGATGTTTCACCGTGTGTCTAATTTTTAATTATTTTTCTATTTTTCATACATTTAATTCAAACTTTTTAATCATAAATAGATCATTTGAAGATGACTGATTTTGAGGGGATTTTTTGGCAATTAAAAGTGAAAAAAAAATTTAAATTCAAGTGAACTATGATTCGAGTGTCAAGTGATTCGATTTGCTGGGCGAATCACTTGACACTCGAATCTAGCTTGGCAAAGCCCGGCTAGTAAATAAATATTTGAGAAAATTACTTTTATCGTGTGTTTTAGAGCCTTTTCAAGGAATATAGAAAATACTTGAAGAATTTTTATTTTAATAATTACTCTTTTGGAGTCCTGTTTTTGGAAGGCGGAAAAAGTTTGAAGAAAACCAATTTCAATGACACATTTATAAGCATTTAATGTTCTTAAATTTTTTTTAAAGATTAAATAATTTTTTATTCCCACTCAAAAATAACATTTTTCTGTATTCCTTGTTTAAATTTCATTTAAAAGCACTTTTTACGAGTTTAAGGAAGTTTTCACGTTTTAAAATTTTTTCCTAGCTTTTTTAAAAACACTTTTTTTAATGTAGAATTTAAATTTTTTCTGTCCAGTTTTTCAAAACACTGTTCAAACATACTAATACTAGGATAGAGCAATGAGAAAAGTCTAAATTTTTTTTAAAGAAAACAGTGTTTTAATGATTATATTAAAAACTATTCTGAGTACTGTCTTTAAAAAAATCCTTTCATTACCAAGTTTGCTGATTTTTTTTCTAACTCTTTGAAAACACCACTCCAATTCGTTACCAAGGAAAAATTAATGCAAGCAGGTTGAAAAAGCGTATATCTTTTTGGTGCGGTCGGTGTTCATAGCAATTTTCACGCAACTCACATGTTTTAGATAACAAATAAATACATTTTATTGCAGTGTTTATTATTTCTATCAACATGCAATAATTATAATAACCAAAATAAATAGCATTCTACTATGCAAACAGATTCGAACATTTGGGAAAAAGTCATTCATTATTTACCGACAGAGAAGTCAAGATCGGGAAGAAATTCAAGATGGTGGATGGTGCCCCTCAAACTAAAGTGTTTCTTAAAATGGAGCATTTAGGCATTTTAAAAATCATATCACTTGAATAAAAAATTATCTGACACTTTTTGTCTTTCTTGGTTGAAAGAGAAAGCGAACGATGATCTTTCCAGAATATCCCTTTGTATAGTCGTCAGCTGTTCAATAGCAAGAAAACAAGTAATATTTTTTAAAAAATGTTTAAAGTCAATTCCTACTTAGGTCAACGAAGAAAAATTTTATTTTAGTTAATTTTTGGCGGGGAATTGCGTTTGGCGGGGAATTGCACTGATATTGGCTCGATTCTGTGAATACCATTATTGCCGAGAAATTTTTTCTCCCATATAAAACTAAAATTAATTAATTAAATTTAATTGATGAATTAATATTTGGAAAAACTGTATTAACATCAAGTGTTATCCACTACAAGTTTTTAAAAAAATGTATTTGAACTTGAGTGGATGAATAAAAAGTATTTTATTAATGATTGAAAATTTTAACAAGATATATAAATATAGGGAGAGTGTGAACTAATAGTAGGAATTGAAAAAAGACAGATTTGCTTTCTAAAAGAAAAAAATAGGCCACCACTATTTCTACATATATATACAGAGGCTGTTCGCACATTTTTTAGACGATTTTGGTAAGCGGTAATAAAAAATCGTTTGCTGCAAAAGAAATAATTGCAATTGTACTATGTTTTTAAAAGTCAAAATTATCGTCTGCGGCTTGAAAGTTTTGTTTTTATTCAAAATGGCGTTTTTTACAAAGCAGTGGTTCGAAGGCTACATTTATGCTCTTTCCGAAGAGAAATATGCATACTCCGTTACCCAAAAACGATGTGAGAGTCGTGGTTTTGTGATATCTAAAGCGTCGATAGGTAATATCGTCAACAAGAAAGGAAAAAAACGTCAAATTGGAGCCTCAAGTGGGACAAAAATTCCAAACAAGTATCCAAGGAAAAAACGGACATCTTTGACTATTGCAAAGGTACGTTGTTTAACGTTAAAAGAAAATCCCCCTAGTCAAAGGACAGTAGGTTTTCCATTCTAAACTCACTATGTTATCTTTTATTTCCCTTTAAATTTTAAGAATTTATGGATTTATTTTTTCTCCACATAAAAGAAGTTTTATTATTTACTTCATTTTTCTTATTTTGCATGTTGGTATTAGCAATTTTTTAATAATTATTCCATACATTATCCCTTTAGTATTTTATACATTTCCCCCTTTTTGGGGTGTGAAGAAAGGGGGTCTTATTTTTATGGAGATGTTTGCATACATGTCCAGCAGGATTTAAATTTCATAATTTTGAAATCTACGGAAAAATATGTAGAGAAATTCAAAAGTAAATCAACACAAATATAAGGGAAACTAAGGGAAATATTTCAACCGATCCGGGCACATTACACAAGTGTTTCCACACGTTGCCACAGTATTTGAAATTTCAGAATTGTATGAGATATTTCAAAAGCAGGAGGAAATACCTTCTTAGGCATATCTAAGTGAGTATAAAGCATATTTTACTTAACCGAATGTCTTTGGAAAGAACCGAAGAGTTACCGTATTTGCCGGCGTATAAGATACACACCCCTTTTCATACACCTTTTTCAGGGAAAAAAAAATTCGACATTTTTTCCATGAATTTCCATAAAAATTTACAGTTCTAATTTTATAGTTATTTATATCCGTAAAAAATGTAACTGGGGAACATTGTAGTCAGGTACCTTTTAATCAGAATTTTCAAAACCCAAAAATTTATCTCCCGAGCTAGATGAAGAACCACTTAGAGCCTCTTCTTCAGAAACTGAGTCTTCGTATAACAAATCCTCCTCTGTTCCATGAAACGAGTTACTAATTCCATATTTCTTAAACGACTTTACAACTGTCTCATGTTTCACAGCATTCCAAAAAAAAAAAAATGGCAATAGAATATTTATACATGTATATTAAGGGGACAGTGGACTTTCAAAATTTTGAAATTTGTCCAAAAATTCGATTTTTTAAAAATTTTATTTAATTGTGAAACTACGGACAAGTAGGAATGTGTCGCAAAAAGAATTTTTAATTTCTGCGATTACTTTCCTAGTTATAGGCATTTGTATTTAATTTAGATATTATGTGGTTACTAATAGCAATAACTTTAAACGTGTTTTTCTCAAAATAAAAATTTTCACGTCATACGAATATTCAAACTGCTCAAGGTGCATTTCTAATTATCGTATTGCTTTGAAATTTAAGTTTTATGTACTTAACTGAATATCAAATAAATCTTATTGAAAAAAATCATGCTTCGTAGCTCAGAATTTCTAAATTTTGTACTCGAAAAGACGATTTATAGGCATTTTGCGTAGTAAAAAGGGTGTTTTCACTATTATTATGTTTTTCTCTTTATATTTTTAACGAATGCTTAAAATAAGCGATAAGTTTCATTGTTAGTTCTATAAGGTATCCTGTCAATAAAAATGACCATATTATATGCAAAAGAAATGCTCATGGAACATTTTTAATGAGGCCAATTTTTGATATAATTAATAATTCAAAATTCATATAGTATTAATATTTTTATCTTTAAATTTGAACCACTTTTACATATCTATGGTACTAATCACATATACAAATTTCAAGCAAATCCATTCAAAACGTAAAAAGTTAGCTTTGAAGGTCCACTGTCCCCTTAATACAAACCAGAAGTTTTAAATAGACTGAAATTTCAGCTCACAATTTTGATTACCGGCGCATCATAAGCCGCACCCCATATTTTAGGCGTCCCATACTCCGGCAAATACGGTACTTGCCTCTCCTCGCCGGTGGTGCTGCCCCCTGGTGGAGAATAGGGCCAACGCCGAGTGTTTTCTCCTCTCGCTCCTTGACCACCGCAGTCATTCGACGCGAAGCGGTCGAACAGCGCGATTGTCGAACGCACCTGAGGGGACCGCGTTCTTTACCGGCGGTTCGAACAGCCGCTCTCGGATTAGAAAAGGAAGACCATCTGTTCGCCGGCAGATCTGCGGAGCTGTGTTTTGATTTTTATACCGAGACAGTTTATGTGTCAGCGATGATCATCTGGTGTCTGCTGATCGCCTCGCCACTGCTGGTCGCCCCTTTCAACCTAGAGACGAGGTTGCCCGTCGTCAAGGAAGGGCCCGGCGGGTCCTACTTCGGATACTCGGTCGCCATGCATAGGACGGGTGACGGGGAGAGCCTGTAAGTACATAAAACACCCTCTTCTTACTTTATTAGCCTTATTGGGTACTTCAAGCTTAAGACATTAACCTTTAGCTTACGGGGTCCATTTTTCCGATTCCCTCTTTACAATGGGAAATTTCATATCCCCTTTGTAAGAACGGCCATTAAGGGGGTTACATATACATATACATATACATATATATATATATATATATATATATATATATATATATATATATATATATATATATATATATACATATATATATATATATATATATATATATATATATATATATATATATATATATATACATGTATATATATATATACATATATACATATATATATATGTATATATATATATATATATATATATACATGTATATATATATGAATATATATATATATATATATATATATATATATATATATATATATATATATATATATATACATACATATATATATATACATACATATATATATATACATACATATATATATATATATATATATATATATATATATATATATATATATATATATGTGTGTGTGTGTGTATATGTATAGTATCTTAATGTAACTGAATGCCGAGTTCGTAATTTTTTGACTTATTATTTTACTCGCTAATAATTCCAGCAAGTTCGTGAAATTTGTTTCCAAGTAATAAGCAACTGATGGGGATTCTTCCGCCACCAATTTTGAATTCATCAGAACTGTCTTTCTATCTTTATAAGCACTTCTTCTTCCATGAGATTTAATATTTACATTCGGCCATGTTGTCAAAAGGAAAAATTATTAGTTGAGAACGAGTCGTTTAATAATTAAAATCGAGAAATAATTTTAAAGTACCAGAAATAATTTTAGTTTTAGGAAATGAGAAGTTAAAACCTTTAGAATTTTTTCTAATTGAATTAACTTCTTTTTTTTGTGTAAAAAGCAAAATTCGAAAACGAAAATTTGAAAGTATTATTTCAAAAGCCAAGACAAAAACCGAAATTTGGAAAAGAGAATTTCAAATAATTACTTCGTTTTTTAAAAATTCTTATATATATTTTAAAGTGATTAAACAGTTTTTTAATCTTTAAGAAATAAAACCATTTCATTTTATGATCTGTATTTAATTCTTTAATTTCATATGTTCTAATAATAATATGTTCCAAATTAAGATATGAGTAGTAATATTAAATTTTGTGTATGAAATTATCTATTCTATATTTTCATTTAATAACCAGATTCAGTTTCAAATTCCGATTGTATTACTTGTATTGACCACATATGGTGGGAGGGGGGGGGGGGGCGTGACCTCACATCAGTGTTTAAAGGGGGGCACAGAGCCTGAAAGGTTGAGAACCCCTGATCTATATATATGTCATTACTTTTATTAATGAGCACAACGCCTTCAGTCTAAGTCCGAGGTTTCCAACCTGGGAGGCGCGGACTATTTATTGCCAGGGGAGGCGCCTAAACTTTTTAATCTATATAAAATAGTTCCGTAACTGACCGACTGACTGACTGACATACAACGCACAGACCAAACCGCTGGACTTAAAGGGCTGACATTTTGCATGGCGATTCTTCTTATAGTGTAGGGGTGCACTAAGAAAGATTTTTGGAAAATGTTTCTTAGATTTTTTAAATTTAAATTTTTAAGCTGTTTCAGGAACTTTTTTAAAGTTTGCATTTAAAATAATAATCTGGGGGTTATAAAATTTATATCACGAGAAATATCCTAAAAATTCCTTTAAAATGAAACCTTTTTCGAATATTTACCTCCGTTTTCTGATTTTTGGTGAATTTTTAAAGATGAATTTTTAGAATTTAATTTATTAAATGCTGATCACGTGATTTCTTTTTCTGGTACTTTAAATAAATTTATCGTCACGTGCATAACAATTAAATAGACAAAAAAATTATTTTTTTCTTGCTAATGCGGTAGACGATCGGACATTATCCAAAAAAATATTAAAATACAGTAAAAGATATGTTCCTCAAACTGTACTATATTCTTTAGTATGTCCTATTAGATTTAATTTGAATATTTTCTTCTACATTATTTTGTATATTAAAATATCCCTTACGAATTTTTTTATAAATATATATATTTTTTTACATCAATTGTATACATTGATCGTCATATACATATATATATACATATATATATATATATATATATATATATATTTATTTATTTATTTTGGTATTAATTGCATACATTGACCGTTGTATGTAATTTGAATGTACTCCGCAGCGAAGTGCGGGTTTTATATCTTTATATCCGTAAGCTTTATATCTTTATATCCGTAGCTAGTATCTTTATATCCGTAAATCCTCCAATGAGAATAAAAATGCTGTATTTTAATGCAATACTAGTTGGTACCCGTCAATATATGACGACTGGATAGTATACAAATCTACTAATACACAAATTATACTCACATCATTGCCAAATGTTAAAAATCATAATATTAAGAATAGAAAAATACATTTTAAAAAAATTACTGTTGATCCCAATAAAAAGAAATAGGGTTACTCAACTGTGCGAAATAAACAATTTCCGCCAGGTTTAATTCACAAACATAATTAAAAATAAAAATGGCAGAGAGAGAGAGCTAGAGAGATTCCTCGGAATAAACAAATTAACTTGCTAATGCGGCCTCGTGCTTCGTGAGTATCTAAAGCGAGATTTAAACATATCACTGAGCATGCGCAGAAAGTAAATTTTAATTGTAAATGATCGCTAGTTAATAGAGATTGCGGTTGCAAACAAAGACCAAATTTGACACCATCTATAGATTAAAGTCTTTCGTTTAAGACCAAAATGAAGTCAATTGATGCAGTAGTTTTCTCTCACGGACTGCCCAGAGAATCGGCTAAGCAACTTACATATATAGATTCTGTAAATGTGAATTCAGAGAAAACTTTTCTAAGTAAAATTTAAACCTGTTTACACGGTACTGTGATGAGTTGTAGCTTCATCGCACACATGAAAAAAAAGACCCCAAAACGTTACGCCATATGGCATGAATGAGAAATCATGTAATCGAAAACGAATTTGCATCCCCCCCCCCCTAATGAGTCTTAATCAGCATCTATTTTTTGTTTGAATATTTTCTAGGGGGGGGGGGAGGTGTCCGTATGGAAAACGAAGGTTGATTTACAGATAGGAACCATTGTGGCTCTGTGTTCAGTAAAATCTCCGTACAGCGGACACTTGACCGCAATATGAGCCATTTCAAAGCCAAATCGGTTCAGTCAAATTCATCAAAAATCAGAAAAGGGAGATAAAGATTCAAAAAAGATTTCATTTTAAAGGAATTTTTATGATCTTTCTCGTGATATAAATGTTATAACCCTCAAATTATTATTTTAAATGCAAACTTAAAAAAATTACAAACAGCTTAAAAATTTAAGAATTTTTCAAAAATCTTTCTTAGTGCACCCCTACACTATAAGAAGAATAGCCACGTAAAATTTCAGCCCTTTAGGTCCAGCGGTTTGGTCTGTGCGTTATATGTCAGTAAGTTACGGAACTGTTTTATATATATAAACTAGCTGAAAACCCGCACTTCGCTACGGAGTACATTCAAATTAAATACAACGGTCAATGTATGCAATTAATGACAATATATATATATATATATATATATATATATTTATTTATTTATAATAAATACGACGATCAATATATACAATTGATGTACAAAAAAAATATATATATTTATAAAAAAATCGTAAGGGATATTTTTATAGACAAAATAATGTCCAATTGTCTGCCGCATTAGCGAGAAAAAATTTTTTTTTGTCTATTTAGTTGTTATGCACGTGACGATAAATTTATTTAAAGTACCAGATAAAGAAATCACGTGATCGGCATTTAATAAATTAAATTCTAAAAATTTATCTTTAAAATTTCACCAAAAATCAGAAAATGGAGGTAAAGATTCGAAAAAGATCTCATTTTAAAGGAATTTTTAGGATCTTTCTCGCGATATAAATTTTATAACCCTCAATTTATTATTTTAAATGCAAACATAAAAAAAGTTTCTAAAACAGCTTAAAAATTTAATTTTAATAAATCTAAGAAGAATTTTTCAAAAATATTTCTTAGTGCACCCCTACACTATAAAAAGAATCTCCATGCAAAATTTCAGCCCTTTAGGTCCAGCGGTTTGGTCTGTGCGTTGTATGTCAGTCAGTGAATGAGTCAGTTACGGAACTGTTTTATATATATAGATGACATATCATTGATCAAATGACTGCTGCACAATTGTACATCTCATTGAATTACAGTTCAAAGGCTACTTCGTGGTTTTTCAAATTTTCAAATGGAACGCCCGCATTCATTTTAGCTTCAAATAAAAAGTCTCGAAATGTGTGTTTTGCCGCACGATTGACTTCCTGGGCTAGAATTCTCCTCCAAGACGGCGGAAATTTATTCATGGGGGGCATAGGGTGCATGGTCCACAGGGTAAGAAACCATGGTTTATAGCAATGTTCCAAGGAGGTTGGCAGGGGGATGTCTGAGGGGCACCACTGCATCCTCCACCCTAATTCATGTTCTTCATGTATCAGCAAAATGCATTATCCAAAAGCGGCCTCTAATTATGTTTTTGTAAAACATTGTGAGGCCCTGAAAAGTTTTTGTGGCCTTGTTACCGCAGTATGCCTTCCAGATTCTTTTTCTTTTATCCCACAGTATTTTCTTAAATTATTCGCAGACTTACTTCCCTTAACGACTCATTTAGGTGGGGCATCAGTCGCCCTCACAGATCTGCTGTCCAGGAGGCAGCCAATTTTCCTCACAGTATTTCTCAAATAGCAGATCAACGCATTCTATATTTTTTACCATGTTTTTATTAACTTGCTTTCTTGTTTGTTTGTTTGTGTGTTTGTCCAGTACAAATCCTGCAATCGATTTTTAACTCAC
This sequence comes from Dolomedes plantarius, assembly GCA_907164885.2. Taxonomy (NCBI): domain Eukaryota; kingdom Metazoa; phylum Arthropoda; class Arachnida; order Araneae; family Dolomedidae; genus Dolomedes; species Dolomedes plantarius. The sequence goes on along the minus strand of OU015491.1, from coordinate 3,044,719 downwards.
TTCCCTACTAGCTAGACATTTGAAACTTTTAGAATAGCTCAGAACACGATGACAATGCATATTTTAAATACTTTTAGCCATCTTTAAGCAGAATTAAATTCATTTTCAGTTAATTCTGCTTTGTAGACTTGTGCCGCCATCTATCGACCGGAACGGGAACGAAAAGTTAAACGCAAGTTAACTTCCAATTAACTTCATTTTCTTTCAAGTAGATGGGATAATTCATTAAAAATTTTTTAAAAAAGCATTTATTAATCCATAGAATTGTCAAGCTTATATGATTCAACAGAAAATTTAAAAACATGGTATATAAAAAGTTCTTTTTATCTTGTAATTATTTTAAATGGGCCTTGAACGCAATACCCTTGTTTAATTTTTTTTCTTCAGAAAACAAATTAAATTTCGTAGCGATAGACTGCAGAAATTTTAAAATTTTAAAAACGACGCTCTTCTCGTTTAAACTTTGTCACCCAATGCAAAGAACGGAATTCAATAATATGCATTTGCGAATGTGTAGGCAGATAAAAAAAATTAAGGGAACATTCCCCATAGCCCAACATCGAGACAGACGATCTGCCATGTCAACGGATGCACCACCTTGATTTTAGTTCAATGAGCTCAGAAAAAAAGAATAAACATCATTTTGAAGCCACTACAAAGGGCGGACAATCTCTTCATAACTTCCCGACTAAACTTAGGGCGATCTCCAGTTAGTGTCGGATTTTTTTCCTTTCTTGGAATTCCCAACAAGGGTTAAAACCTCCTATGAACTTAAAATGATCACAGACAGAAAGTTAAAATTTAGACTTAAGGTGGCTGAAATAATTAAAAAAAATAAATAATTAATTAATTAATTTTAAAAAAAAGCAGCTATACGTTAGGTTTAGGGTCTTTTTTTCCGTTTGTATGTTTGTGTGATTGTAAGCGCGATGGACCTGTAACCCATCAGCATAGGCGTAGCGTCGGGGAGGGGGGGCGACACGTGTGCCCCCCAAGTGCCCCCCCCCCCAACATAACTTGAAATAAATTAAAAAGTTAATAGAAGTTCAGTTAAAATCGGAAAATTGTAGAAAACTTTTAAGAAAGTTGGTTTTTTCCCGCTTTTTCAAACTGTGAAACTGAAGATTCCGATTATGTCCTTCGCCTTAACATGGTTTTTTTAAAATGGTATGATCCATAACAAAAATTCGATGCCATATTTTTTTTCTCATTTTATTTATATTATATTTATTTTTCTCACTGTATAACTTTTGAATTGTTACCCAAACATCGATTCTATTGTTATTCAATTTTTACAAAATCATAATATTTCATATTTTAAGGACCGTCCGGCAGTCAATGCGCTGAGGAGGGCCCTAACTGAATTCAATTCGTGCCCCCCCCCCCAAAAAAAAAAAAATTAAATAAATAAAAAGAAGTTAGAACCACGGAAAACCTATACCCATCAATGTAATGTGTAGATGAGATATAACGTATACATACAAGTGTGCGAGATTTAAAAAAAAATAATTATTTTATTTTATTTTTTGTTCATCTATTTATTTTTATTTATCTTTTTTTTTTTTTTTTTTTTTTTTTGGGGGGGGGGGGGGTTATAAACGAAAAAATATTAGTAGGGCCCTCTTAAAATCTATATATTTAAGTTGCTAAGCCGATGTTTTGGGCAGTCCGTGAGAGAAAACTACTGCATCAATTCACTTCATTTTGGTCTTAAACAAAAGATTTTAATCTAATAAAGATTTTAGATGTGTCAATAGATCAAATTTGGTGTCAAATTTGGTTTTTGTAACCGCAATTTCTATTCATTAGCGATAATTTACAATTAAAAAATTGCTTTCTGCGCATGCTCGGTGACATGTTTAAATCTGGCTTAGACACTCACTAAGCACGAAGCCGCATAAATACATTAATTTGTTTCTGCGCATGCTCAGTGACATGTTTAAATCTGGCTTTAGATACTCGCTAAGCACGAGGCCGCCTAAACACATTAATTTGTTTATTCTGAGGAATCTCTCTAGCTCTCTCTCTCTGCCGTTTTTATTTTCAATTACTATGCTTGTTAGATATAAATTGAAACCTGACGGAAATTGTTCATTTCGCGCTGTTCATTAACCCTATTTCTTATTATTGATTTCAATAGTATTTTTTTAAAGTGTATTTCTCTATTCTTAATATTATGATTTTCAACATTTGGCAATGATGTGTTGAGTATCATTTGTGTATTAGTGCATTCATTTACTATCAAGCCGTCATGGACGGGTACCAACGTAGTGTATATTAAGTTGATATCGAGCATTTGTTCTCTAAAAAGCAATTGGAAGTCCCCCATTCGTAAAACAAAACTTTTCTTAGTAACATCCGTGTAAGGGCCTGTTCACATAGGAGTCCGTTGCGTTGCGTTAAGGAAAAGATGAAGTTGAGACGAAAATAAACCAATCATATGCCTCCAAACGATTAGCAATGAAATTTTTAACGCCTATGATTGGTTTATTTTCGTCTCAACGTCATCTTTTCCTTAACGCTACGCAACGGACTCCTATGTGAACAGGCCCTTAGTCCTCTAGTCAAATACGACACCGAATCCCGTGGCTATTTTTGAAACTACATCAACATGGTATTTGTTTCTTATATCTTTCAATAAATAAATGAAATCAGCCATGGAGTCGGTATTTATTGGAACTTAATTTAACATGTTCCTGGTATAAATTACGCTTTGATTTCATGTTTTAAAATACAGCATTTCAGAATTCTTCTTTTTTTATTCTGTGGAGGATAAGTTTTAGGGATCTAGTAAAAGTCGTTTGAGGGGAAGAGTGGGGGGCAAGTTCGAAATGGGGGAAATTTCAGGTTACGACGGTGACGATGATTGATTGGGCCGACTTGAATGCCTAAATGGGATAATCTAAGCGTAAGATTTGTTCCCATTGCTTCAAGGACAAAAAGTTTACTGTCCCCGTACACTAAGAATTTCTATTTTTATTTCTAGAACAGTGATTGATAACTTCTAATTTTATTTTAATTTGTAATGTTTAATCCCTTAAAACAAAATTATAAATAACTAGCGGCCCGTCCGACTTTGCCCGGGTTGAACAAAATATTATACCAATAAATTTCCAGTTGATAGCCAATAAATTGTAAATCTTTTTTTACCTTAAAAACAACCTTAATAATACCTTAAATTAATATTACGTTAGTTAATAATTAAAGTTAATTTTTTAAAAGAAAAAGGCGTGCCGGAGAACGGCTAGATTCGAACCGCTAACGTCAGAACAGAAGCCCACCGCGATAGCACCACGCTAAGGATCGTTGAAGACGTCGGTACAAAAAGCGGTAGAGGACAGTAGCGGTAACAATGGAGATTGTTAGGATTAAGCCCCTAACTTTATTTCTACTGATCAGATATACATAATATATAGCCTATGTCCATCTGGAATAATGTACCTTACAAACAGTGAAAGAATTTTTCAAATAGGTGCAGTGATTCTGGAGATTACCCTCCACGTACAAAATCGCTCTCTCTTTATATATAAGTATAGATGAATAAAAAATGATTGATCTTGTCGATTTTATGATTGGTACATTCAAAATCTGACGTTTTCATTGTTTTCTAAAGACACTATAAACAAATCATTTAAAGACACGTTAGTCAGTCAATCGCGTAAATAAAAATTTCAGCTTTCTTGGGCAATGGAAAAGAATGTTAGTCGCAAGTATTAGTGATGGATAATGTAATAACCGTAATAGTTTTACTTATATAAATGAACAATTTTTACATCAAGATATTTCTAGTTCACGATTAAGTATTCATCTCCATCTCATTTGTTGAATTCCGAAAACAGCATTTCTCATACACTTAGTATAATGAGGAATTCAGCGCACGTATGCTGTACCCGCCTCTAGTGATTCGAGGTTAACACGAGCTTCAAGATTCTTTCAAAAAAGGTCAGGATAATCCCATTTCTTCCGGACTCCTGTATCAGCTCTTAATCACCCCCTACACCCCTATTATGTATCCATCCAACTTAAAAGAGGCCCACCCAAGCAATGTCACATGTTTGCTATGGGCGACTCACTCTATGATTGCCTTTTACTGGCCGGTAGCCGAGCTACCGATGACTATTGGGAATTTCTTTAAATCGTTTTCCTAGATTTTTTCCCAACGTGGCATTCAAGTTTTGTACATTTACTACAGTATTTACCGCATTTCAACCCCTACATTTCGTGTCATTTAATTTACTCTTAATCAACTTGTATATGCAGTGACGGTGGAGTATAAAAACTTTAGCGAAGTGCCCTTAAATCTAGTTTGAACGTGCATCTAAATTTGCCATCTGTTTTCATATATATATATATATATATATATATATATATATATATATATATATATATATATATGTGTGTGTGTGTGTGTGTATACGTTGTTGTTGTTGTTGTTTCTAATTCCTCCTGGTCTAGCGGCGCTAGACCAGGTCCATGAGTCCATATATCCTGAGTAAGTCCATGAATAGGAAAGGATCGGTAATAAAGGTCCTCCTTAGATAAATTTAAGCAAGTCAGGGTGTGATCAGAAGAGGTCTTCTCATTATTACACGTTTTACAAGTTGGAAAGGTTCTGTTTGGGCGATCAAATTGTAGGCACCTCAAGTGGCCACTTGCAAACCTAGAGATCGCAGTCTGTTCAGCTCTATCAACCTTGAAGATAAGAGCTCTACTAGGGCTCTACACACACACACACACACACACACACACACACACACACACACACACACATATATATATATATATATATATATATATATATATATATATGTGTGTGTGTGTGTGTGTGTGTGTGTGTGTGTGTGTATATGTATATGTATATGTATATATATCATATGTTAATACGGGAAACTTTTTTAGGATTGCTTTTGAATTTTTCTCATTTCCCTTGATGGAAAATTCGAAGTATATAAACTTAAATGAGATTTAAAAATTCTTATAGTAAGAAATGAATTATATAAATTGCATGAGACGCGTCTCACGCAAGCAATAACAATTTTAAAAGATCTTTAACTTTGCTAAGCCATGCCGTGCTGTTTTGAGAAGTCTATGTAGAACCTATTCATACGCTGTTCATTAGACCTCGGCGAAAGAGTATTGAATATTGTTTGTAATATTAATTTTAATGAAAGAAGGGGGAAAATGAAGTTTACTCCTAGTCCTCTAGATTTATTTCTAGTTCTCTAGTACCCTCCACGTAGTTCTGCTGTTGCCACCTTCTCTTTTTTTAGCAGGACACAATTGTCTCAATGCCCATCATTTTAAAATTGGACTAAAGGACTCCCCGGCCTGCTGTCTCTGTAATTCTGGACGCTCGATGGATAGTTCCCACACTGACACGTGCCCCGCACTTAATAGTTTTAAATGTACTGTTCAGAAGTTCTCTAGATTTTAGGTGCAAGAAGATGTCCAGAATTAAATGCTTTCCTGAGAGAAACCTTTGCCGATCTGCGAACAGTAGTTCTCAGACAGGTGTAGTCTATTGAGTGTTTCCTCCTGAAATTTGAAATCAGGATTTGCAAATGGGAAAATAATCTCTAGTGAAATCGCCATCAATCGGCGCCATATTTCGCTACAAACGACAGGTTTGACATTTGACAGCGAGGGAATAGAGAAATCGGGTTATATAATATTAATCACCGAATTTATAATCGTAGAGATATCTTTGCTATAGCAACCAAAATCTTCCCATATTTCTGAGTAGTTTCTAAAATAACCATTGCATCACTGGAAATTTTACAGGAAGCGAAGGAAATATCTACCTATTATGCGACAAGAGCGCTACGACCACCATTTCTTCCGAATCAGTCAAATAAAATCACTCGCTCCACTTTAAACAATTTGCTATTTTGGATGTCGGAAAAACTCAATTGAATAAAACGGGAAATATTAAAAGCTCCACAGAAAGTCGAAAAGTTGTGCTCTGTGATATACAATAGAGATGTGAAGTGAGGAAGATTCAAATCGCGTTTTAACCTTCGTAAGTTCATCCGAATTAAGTCCGTTGAATTTTGTTCTTTAGTTAAGTGTTCGGTAGCATATGTTTTTTTTTTTCAACTGTGTTCCCGTAACTTAATTCTTGAGTGGCCGTGAAATCTTAATGGTTCCTTTGTAGGAAGCTCCGCAGGCTCACCTGTTTTTTTCTTCATCTTAATATCAAAATTATTTTTCTTCGCATCTTTTAATCATTTGTGTTGTTATGAAATGTGTTTTAGTGCCATACACACATAGATGCAACAGGGGCGCACGCACAGGGCCCACTTGGAAGGGGGACCCAAAGTGCTGTATTTGTTTTATTATTTTTTCAAACCTAATTAATTAAGGGGCCCAAATGCAAATTCTTGCCCAGGGCACAGGAATGGCTAGTTACGGCACTGTGTGTGTATATATATGTATATGTGGGTCAGGATAGCCGTGCGAAAATTTAAAATAACTACTATTATAACTACACTAACATTTAATGAAAACTTACTATTTACAAAAGATAATTACAAAAATACATCGTTGATTAATGACAAAATAGGTTAATGAACTTTATATAGCAGCCGTCTACTGCTATCAGACAAAACGCGTCATTGCCAATCTCCGTCTACTCACTGTCTGACTGGGGTTGCCAGATCTCTTCTTCTTTAGTTGAGCTGGAGCAAACGGATAAATAGTGTCATCTAGTGGAATATGCAGGTATCACAGACCGATGTAGGCTCAGGAACCCATATATATATATATATATATATATATTTATTTATTTATTTATTTCACATATGGTGATATGGGAAACTTTTTTTGAACTTGCGGATACGAGCAAATCGTCAGGTATGCAAAATATCACCTGGAACTGATATACAGACCGTCGGTCGGTTCAAACTCATCGATCAAACATTGGTAATATAACTAAATTTTTTAATTTCGTGGCGAAATCTACCCCTGATTTTAGTGCTGATACAAAATTTAAACTGTTACTATCATCGCCATAGACAGGGGGTGGGGGTGGGGGTTCCTTTTCGATAAATTTCTGAATAGGGAAACTCACCGCCGAACTGTCGTAAATGAAGGTCGCAAAACAGCGTTATCCGTCGGAAATTTCGAATTTCGGCCGATTCTATGTAGGCCATTACGGCACGTTTCGTCATCTGTAACCTTACCTGGTTGACGTGGGTTGGACGGACATCTGCTTAACGGAAATGGGGTGATCTCGAATTTCCCATTGATTCGCCAACTGTGAGGGCACAATGTAAGGGACGGTCTCGGAGGGGGGGGGGGGACCACTACAATGTCATCTCCCCAGCGTGTATAGAAAGAGGTTATGAAGTGATCTGGACTGCCGTGTGGCAGGGGCCGCGTGGTGAAATCCCATCTCAGTCCTCAGATTCCAGTCAGGCACGACCTGTCCAGCTTGCAGATTTGTGGTAAACAAAATGGGGAATGTTCTGTAGCATCTCTCAATTCTCATAGTTTAGTACTCGATTAATAAATATCAACGGCACAACCCCGGGAAGTAGGAGGTTAACTTTCACCCCTCTCCCCCCCCCCCCCCAAGAAGCCTAAAAAACAGTAAAAAGGGGATTCCGACGTAAAATTTCCTCAAACCCGCTTCAGGATAAAAAATTATTGCTTCAGGAAAGGAAAAATGAAGCATTTTGAAAGACATTCAAGTTGCGCCATTGTATGCCATTATGTTTAAAAGGTACGGTTATTGAGATATCATAGTTTTCGAACATTTAAGAGATGCAAATTCTGATTCTTACCGCAAGTATCTTTCCAACTACATAACCGAGTACCTCGATAAAAGAGAAAAAGCTGTTAAAAAATTAAGAAGTATACCGTTTAATTTTCCTATACGTCAGGTATGAATAGAAGATTCTAAAAATTGTATTTTGACGATTATCCTCTTCCTAAAAAACTGTTAGTTTTTTTCAAGTCTTAGCATGTGCTGTTTTTTTCCCTTTTTCGTGTGTGTGTTGTATCGAGTTTTTTTTTTATGCTTCACTTTGAAAACGTCCACACTCCTTATTTTCAGTCAAAATATTACAAACTATAAATACCTAGTCTATATAAATAAAACTAACTATAAATTAATACTCTTCTCTCTCTCTCTCTCTCTCTGTATATATATATATATATATATATATATATATATATACAGGGTGTTTCATATTGAATAGGACAAAAAGAAAGCATACCTGTGAACGCTGTAATTACTTTATTTTGATAAATCAAATTGACAGTGAAACTATAGTTATCCAAGTTTCTATAGATGTTCTATGTGTGCCCCTCCGGTGACACGACAAATATCTATGCGGTATTCCAGTTCCTGCCACACTCGTGATAGAATATCCTTTGTTAATGATTCGAGCACTTCAGTTATCCGCTGCTTCAGTTGCTGTAAGTCCTCGGGAAATGGAGGCACGAACACTTTGTCTTTAACAAAACCCCATAGGTAAAAATCACAAGGGGTTAGATCTGGTCATCTCGGTGGCCAACAAAGCAATGGCATATCGTTTGACCCAGCACGGCCAATCCAGCAATGAGTTAGACTACGTTCAGGTACTGGCGTACGTTTTTATGTGTTATTGTACGTTTTTATGCCAATGTGGAGGAGCACCGTCATGCTGCAGAATAAAGCCGGGAACCGCTTCCTCCAACTGAGGGAACGATAAAAAGAAGATGTTTTGGCGTATTCCAAAACACAGTAAGCTTTCTCCTGCAAGGATGGCGCCATTTTGATTAACAGTGCCTCTAGCGGCGATTTCGTAACCGGAAGTTTTTTCGCTGCTGCGGGATAAAACTTGTATAATTGTAGTTTCGGAATTAATTTGTTTCGGCTAAATAAATCAATTACAGAATTCGTACTTTGCTATTCTTTTTGTCCCATTCAATATGAAACACCCTGTATATATATATATATATATATATATATATATATATATATGTGTGTGTGTGTGTGTGTGTGTGTTTGTTTATGTTTATTTTGGGGGGATGGCGTAGGGTAAGAAGATTATCCAAAGCGTAAGCATAAAAAGGTTGTGAACCACTGGGATATACAGACTGTCTCGCCCCCGCGACAGAATATGTGGTAGACGCTTATCACCCGCTTACGGCGGACACCCTTTCTCCGGGACGAGCCCTTTATAAAGTGTGCGCTCTCATCTGAATATTTTTCGGACCTCCCAGGCCACGGAGATTACGCGAGAAGCCGTGTCTTTTTTTTTCCCTCTCTCAAGTGTGCAGATAATGCGGCGAAACTAAAACGGATGATTTCTTCTCGAGATGAGACGTCGGTATGTTGACACTCCCAAAGGTTTTACTTTTGGGTACACGTCTTTATCTGAAAAAACGGCAACCGTGTCTCCGATAAAGTCGTGCTTTATGTGCGCTGTGAAGAATAGGCTCCCCTGGCTGCATTATTTCAAGTGAGAGGTTGAACGTTCCTCCGAGGGCATTTTATTTTTGCTGTAACATGTTGACTGCCTCGCTATTTTACGAAAACTGCTCCCTGGTGCCAAGTTTAGTTAATTGAGCCGCTCACTTGCCATATCGGTTGAGTCCATAAAGCAAAATGTGGAGAAAAGTGATAAAATAATAGACAATGTTTTTGTTTTTTTTAAATTCCTTTTCTATATATATAAAACAGTTCCGTAACTGACTCACTGACTGACATACAACGCACAGACCAAACCGCTGGACCTAAAGGGCTGACATTGTGCATGGCGATTCTTCTTATGGTGAAGGGGTGCACTAAGAAAGATTTTTGAAAAATTCTTCAAAATTCTTCATTAGATTTTTTTAAATTAAATTTTTAAGCTGTTTTAGTGACTTTTTTTAAGCATTTAAAATAATAATTTGAGGATTATAAAAGTTATATCCCGAGAAAGATCATAAAAATTCCTTTAAAATGAAATTTTTTTCGAATCTTTACCTCCATTTCCTGATTTTTGGTGAATTTTTAAAGATTCATTTTTAGAATTTAATTTATTAAATGCCAATCACGTGATTTTTTTTCTGGTTCTTTAAATAAATTTATCGTCGCGTGCATAACGACTAAATAAACAAAAAATATTTTTTTTCCTTGCTAATGCGGCAGACGATTGGACATTATCCAAAAACATATTAAAATACAGTAAAATAAATGTTCTACAAACTGTACTATATTAACTGTACTATATTCTTTAGTATTCTTTATATTAGATTTAATTTGAATATTTTCTTCTACATTATTTTGTCTATAAAATTTTCCTTTACGATTTTCTTATAAATATATATATATATATATATATATATATGTATGTATTTTACATCAATTGTATACATTGATCGTCGTATTTATCATATAATATATATATACTATATTTGGCATGGATTGCATACATTGACCGTTGTATTTAATTTGAATGTACTCCGTAGCGAAGTATGGGTTTTCAGCTAGTAAAATATAAATTCAAATAAGCGTTGTAGAATGTATTATTGCAGATGGAGCTTTTATGTGACGACATATAAAATCTGTAAGATCGTTGGAGTCATCGTTATAATTATTACAATTTTTGCCTGACTTAGCCGATTTGGGAAGTGAAAAAAAAACATCCAATTCAGCTTTCAAATTTTTTTTACTATAGAAAAAAAATGAAATGATTGCTTAATAATTCCCAAGTACTTACTGTGTTTAATCCAATTTGATTTAAAAATATATTGCATTAAACACAGATATCGTGTAACTAAATAATTGCATTACGTAAATAATCTTGTGTGGAATTAATGGAAAATCCCGCTTTGCAGGTGTCAAAACTATCGGCTATGAAGCTATCGAATGGAATCTGTTAATTCCTTTCAGCGCTGTCAATCAAATTTCGCAGTTTCATATTCATATATGACATTTCATTTTTCTTTTAAAACCGAGTTTCGAAAATGCAGATTCATTCGGAAATGTGCTGACAAAAATAAAAGAGCAGTTCGTACCAGACGTTAAAACGCTTTTCCTGCAGTAGCCGAATCGCAACCGTTCGGAAAAGCATCGGACTGATTGCCGGTTCGAATTTAAAAATAAGTCAACACATTACCGTAATTCTATATGATGTGTATCGAGCAGCGTTAATGGCCTTAACAACGAAATACTTTTCAGTATTTCAGTTATTTTTGCAACCTGGTTGATTTAAAAGGATTTGTACTTTGTACTCGACACTTACGAAGTTTCATACACGTCGTATTTAGCGTGTATATAGTGTATTATATACACACTAAATACGACGAATATATTAGTTAGTTATATAGTGTTACGTCAAAAACTCCTCGAAATCTTGAAACTGGAATTAAGATTTATCTTAAGGGATTTGACGTAAGACATCTCATAATGCGAATTCCATTTCTCCCAAACCTATTAAGGGACTTGTCATTATTAAATATTTATAAAAAAAACATAGATACATCATCGAAATATATTTTTATAGTTCAAATACTACATTTATCATTTATGATGATACTGCATTTTTTAAAATGAATAAATATATTATTTAAGAACCTCTAATGATTTTTTAAAGGGAATTTTGCATTTAATTTAATTTATTTCTTAAGTTTCAGCGCTTTCATTCGTGTAAGTTTTCAAAGCTGCGCAGAAAACTGAAAGAAAAATGTCGAGAAAGATAAAAACTTGAAGCCTCAGTATTACGCAAGTCGTAGCTCAAACTCCTTTTGTCCTTCACAGAAGTAGCTTTGAGATTTGAGGAAAAGGGAGAATGTGAAATGGGGCTCTTCCTCTCCATCAGGAAACCACCCCTCTTAGCTGTCCCCTAAAATAGAGTTCATATTTTCGTGTTTTCAAAAATAGAAAACTTCGATCATAGTCATTATCTCCTTTGAAGGCGCTTCCCCGCCTCCTCCTTGTTCAGTTTCAAAACAGAGATGGAGTGCCACAATAGATGTCACCTGCACTTTTCAAAACGCGACCATCGAGGGAGGTTGTCGATGGATTGCGGTGCACCCTCCCTCCCGTTCTTTGGCACCCTCAAGACATCGAACGTTGGAGATGCAGCCCGATGGATAAAAAAAAAATGATGCCAGAGGAACATCCTTTTGTTCAGATTCAGCGCAGAGAGAAAATTTAAACAAATATTCACAAAATGTGTAGACCAGTGGTTCTCACTCCATTTAAGTCTATGCTTCCCCTTCGGATGATCTTCTTAGGGCTTGTTCCCATAGAATTCGTTAGCGTCAGCGTTACTCGTATTGACATATTTTAAACCAATCACAGACCTCAACAATTTCTTGGCTAATCGTTTGGAGGTTTGTAATTGGTTAAATATATTTCTATACGAGTAACGCTAACGCTGACGGATTCTATGGGAACAGGCCCTTTCCCTACCCCCCCCCCCCATATATATTTCAAAGATGAAATGGTTAACATTTGGCAATTAAATAATATAACTTTAACTTCGAGTAATCTTAGAAAATGGGGTGTGTATTATCATGTTTGTATTTTTTCTTTTCAATTCAATCTGGGTTTGATACATTTTTCTCTCCGGCAGCCCTGGATCATAGCGAAAGTAGTATATAGCGCGATATATAGCAGACATGAATACAGCAAAATGTAATGAAGAAAATCCTTAAACTATTCATTTTAAAAACTGAAAAGTAAATTCTGATGGCATTGCAAAAGTAGGCCGAGGCAAGCAAAAAGTTATTTGAGAGAGAAAAAGTTTGTCAGGTTGGGGATTCGATCTTGCAACCTACAGGACGGGAGAAGCCCGCGATACCGTAGTGCTACCGTTTACACAGTAACAAGAGGGAAATTACTATTCAAGAGCAAGAGACGCTCTAGGTCTAAAACTAAAATTGATTAATTAAATTTAATGAATGAATTAATATTTGAAAAAACTGTATTAACATCAAGTGTCATCCACTACAAGTTTTAAAAAATGTATTTGAACTTGAGTGGATGAATAAAAAGTACTTTTATTAACGATTGAAAATTTGAACAAGATATATATAGAGAGAGTGTGAACTAATAGTAGGAATTGAAAAAACAAAAACTAAAGAGCGAACATTTTTCCTCTTAGATACGGAATGTATTCCTCTTGCATAATTTAAACACTAGAGAGAAGACACGCGAAAACTGCACCGCTTGCCTGTCGTTAAAACTGATAACATAATTTAAATTTAATAAAAATTGCTTTTAATAGACAAAAATTTTGGGGCGATCCCCTTATTTCACCGACCCTACTCGAGAGCCTAATACGTGTATTCAGATAAGGGCCTCCCTTCTTCCAGGAGTTACGCATCTAAGATTTCTCCACGATTACCAAATGTGCCCACTGCCAGCTCGAGATGAAAGTGTCATCATCCCAGGAGGTAAAAAGTCATCAGTGACGGCGGTGTCTCTATAGAAACGAAAGTTGAGACGCGCGAGTTTTTCCGCGTCCAAACTCTCACTCTTCTGTCACTTAATCGGACACAGGTGTAAATAAAGCATTGTGGGACAACACGCCGAACGATGGAATTTCTTATTCCACCCCCGGGGCAGGAAAAAGGGAAAACCTGCAGCAGAAGAAAAAAAAAGTGCTCAGAAGAAGGGGGGGGGGGGTCACACAGATCTCTCTTTCTCTTTTCTCTGCCCCATTCCATGACCTTGGTGTGGCGAGTCGACGTTTGCAGCCCACCCTGAAAATGGCCGGCGGCAAAGAAATGCACTCACCTGGTCTAGGGACTTTCGGAGGCAGAGCGCGGCAACGTGACTATACCTGTAACTGCAGAAATTTCTCCCCCAAGTTCTTAGAAATATGAAAGAACTGGGAACCGGATTCTCGTACATTTTCCTATTTTTACGACTGTTTCATCGTACTGTTACCGTTTCTGTACGGTCTGTACGTACGCCTTCAAAACACTCTCCCGTCAAATTATCTAGTCTCCCATTGTTTTTCTTTCTGCGATTGAATTTTTCTACCGTTTAACCTACCTAGGAACCGAGTTACAGCTATTTTAAACAAGACTCAATAGCGATTAAAAAAATAAATAAAGATTTTTTTTTTTCTCGTCTTTACTTAAAACGTGTTCTGCCGCACTAAGTATGCTTGAAGCGCATCGAAAACTCGCAACGGTATGGCAAAAATTTTGATAAGGCCCTAAGCTCATTTTTTGTTTACCCTCGGGATTAACGTATTTTTCGGACCATAAGACTCACTGCGGACGATAAAAAGAACCTCAAATATATGGGAGGATTTTTAGAAAAGAATGTTTTGCATTTTTAACGTAGGATTACGTTCCTCCATAACGGTCCTCCGAAAAGCAAAATTTCAGACGTCCGTCGTATATATATATATATATATATATACGACGGACGTATATATATATATATATATATATATATATATATATATATATATATATATATATATATATATATATTTACTTATATATATATATATATATATAATTTACTTTTGACTTATACGACAAAAGATCTGACTATAATTTTAATATTGTTAAATTTCAAAATTATCTAACCTGTTTACATAAATCTGTTTTTAATAACATTATTGTAAATCAGTTAGTTCGTATAAATAGGCTATGTTCTAAAGACAATAGGATTAAGCATATTATAGACTTGAAAGCTGTGCTAACTCGTAATAATTACCCAGTAAGTCTATCCAAAAACATAATTGGTTGTTTTTGTTTTAATGAATAGTTTGTTCTGTTGCATAAATAAGTTAAACATAACAATAGGTTAAAATAAAAATAATAACTACTAAAAACAAAAATAAAAATCATAAGTAAAATAAAATAAAAATAAAATTAACTCATAGTAGTAACGATAATAAAAACTAAATAAATAAAGGAATAATAGTCTTAAAATATGGTAACCTAAGTAAGTCTGTAACTGAGTATCCACTACCTCAATGGTTGCAAGTTTTATGACGTCAGTGATCTTGCGGTTACAAGTTCTTAACTTCCACTCTGACTAGCGCCAGGCTTGGTGTTCTTTGGTTAAGTACTTTTATTCAAACTTAATTCATTTATTATTCAATTCTTCTGTTAATAATGGATTGTACGGTGTCTGAGTGTGTTTATTTAATAGATCATACTCATCAGAAACAATCCATTGGTTTTTAGACAGTATTGACACCGCTGATGAAGAAATGCTGTCAAAAACCTTATTCATACTTTTCTTTACATATTGGATGTTCCTGGCTTCAAGTAGCTTTAGAGCTATTACTGGTTTTCTCTTTCATCTTATTCTTATATATATATATATATATATATATATATATATATACATATATACATAACACATACATACTTATACACATGCAAAAGAGGTAAACAACGATAAGTCATCCTACGTTACTAACCCGTGATAGTTTCGTTAGAAGAGACTACCTGAATTTTTTTTAAGTATACATAGATAGTTTCAATTTCTTACTTAATAAAGATTAAAATATGAATATGTATAATTCAAAATAATAAATATATATAAAATATATACACTATAAATAATGAATATATATAATACATAATAAAATATTGATTTTATTTTAATGTTACCTTCGGCCCATAAGACGCGCCCAATTTTAAGTCGATTTTTTTTTTTTTTTTTTTTTTTTAAATGTAAAAAGGTGCGTCTTACAGTCGGAAAAACGCGTTAATTGTAAATCTCAATCCTTTACGCTTTATCAGACTTTACCAAGAGAATATAGTCTGTGCCCCAAACATGGTTTTTATCGTCGCATTGATTTTAAAAAAATATCAATATAGTATTTCATTTTTCATCTTGTCTAAAATGTAACAGTTTAGTTTATATATTTTTCCATTGTCACTATCAAATGCAGGTGTGGGACAAGCGAATGACATTGATTTTGAAAAAAATCTTATACATTCATCTTCGCATTTTTATAAATGATTTGTGATTTTTATATTTCGCTCTTAAAACGTGTTTAAAAGATATTTTGGAAGATACGACCCCCTCAAGCCTTCATTCTTGTTCTCAGTCCATTGATTTACGCTATACTTAGTGTAGAGCAGGAATTATCTGACAATATAGCTGTCGAGAGCGATCGATTTTGTGCAAACAGTAATGGAGTTAAAATTATTGTGCTTTAGTCATGATAGAAAACAGAAATGGTGCCCCCCCCCCCAAATTACTCTCCTTGCGAAGTAAATGAGAGTTAAGGAATGTCCCAGTAATGAAGAATAAATCCCTGAAGTTATTTAAAAAAGCATTTGTCTGGATTCCCATAAAATGAAACATGTCAGAGGTGAATCGCGAATGTTTTTCAAATCAGCGACTCTCATATGTTAGACATCGCAGCTCTACAGTTCGTCTATATTTCGATTCTTCATATTTTTTTTGTTTTGATTCAAAATAAGCTCATTTTGACTGAACTATGCGTAAATGGAATTGAGAATTACGATGCATGTCAGTACGATTCTTATTACGTGGATAAAGTTTAAGACATATGATATTTAAAAAAGTGATGAATTTACTTGCGAATTACTTTCAAAACAAATTTCGATCCATAACGAGAGGGTAATCGGGATATTTTATTTGATAATTGAAAAAAGGTATCATTTAAATCTCGCAATAAAACATCACGACAAAAATTCTTAAGAAGAAAATAGTAATATATTGATTTTGCTGATTTGAAAGTAAACTTAAAGTAAAGAAAATGACATTTTACCCGTAATAAGGCAAATATAATCTTGTATTCTTTTCGTCCACCTCAAAAGATTTTAGAAAATAAAAATCGACGTCAGCAACTGGCGAGTAGACCTACTCCAAAATATAAATTGCCGAGATTTGGTAAAAATTTCTGTTAGTGACAGAAGATGATTTTATTGCAAAGAATGCATTGGGTATATTTTTGAAAGATCTTTTCGCCCCTTGAAATCATACAGCATACTTAAATCTGAGTGCGGTGAAAGATGCAAAATTAATAAGTCGTAGAATACATAAAATTAAAGCAGCTTTGAACTGGTTTCATCTCGGGGTATCGGCAGTGAAGGTCTCCTCTAAACTTCCACCTGGAAATTGCGCGTTTCGATAGATCGCGTTAATTCTTGTCGTGAATTTCGTTTTACAGTTTCTAATCTCGAATGCCATAGAACTTCTCATTCCTCTTTTGTATGTCTTAGAAGCAATATTTGATAGTACAGTCTCTCCCACTTTGGGCCACGCAGCCGTTGACCTCCGCTTGACCCCCATGCAGGTATGTGCCGGAGGGGTGGAGCTGAAAAGCGAATTTCTAGAGGCAACCCCTCGGCGAAGGGAGGGGAAGGAAGGGTGGTAGAAGGACCCCTCCTTTCTTTTTTTTTTTCCAGGTATGTTTTGCTTTCGAGAACGGCCGCATAGCGAAGTAGATTGGGAAGACGCAGCGTTCTTTGTGCTCCCGGTGCGTGTGTAAGCAGAACGAAGGCGCCTCCTATCTGTTGCTGCGGACGACCTGATGTCGTAAGAATCAAGGGTACAGTGAAAGAACAATGATGGCACACACGGGGACTTGCCCTGCAATAACGGATTATTGCTCCAGGTTCTTCTCCTTTTCCTTCTCCAGGTTCTTCTTTTGAACTAACCGACTCACACGGCGTCGTCCACGGTTAGTTCAACTCTATGTACTGCTTGATCGCAACTGCGGTGCCGCAACGACACTGGATCGCTCGTGTGCACCGAGCCTACACAAGGGCCTGATAACGCAGAATCCGTCAGCGTCAGCGCTACTCGTATTGACACATTGTAAACCAATCACAGACCTTAACAATTTCGTGGAGAATCGTTTGGAGGTTTGTAATTGGTTAAATATATTTCCAATACGAGTAACGCTGTCGGATTCTATGTGAACAGGCCGTTAAGAGATATCCATTTAGCCCATCTCGTTAAATTGAAATAACGCTTGAAAGAGCGAGAGGGAATCTTAGGCCCTCCTTCAGATTTAAGGAGAAAAAAGAACCTTCTGTTTTTTTAATTATAGATAGGCCATTTAGCTCATTCAGAAAACTCTTTATGAAAAATTGTAAGTGGTACATAAATTACACGCGCCAGTAATTCACTGTAAAAAACATGTAGTCAAGTGCCCATCATAAATTGGTAGTTATCAGAATTGTGATGTTTCCATTACCCAGTTTTAGATCTTTAAACTTGTCTGTTATGTGGTACATATTAACTTCGCAAGTCAAGGATTTAAATGAATATAACTTCACACAATTTCATTTGGCCTTACTGTTAAAATCCTTTCATTATTACTCTGCTGAGTTTGAGAATTTATAGTTGTTTCTTTATTTCTCATTTTTGGTTACTTGTTATAAGGCTTGAGACTGACTTCTTTATTTTGTCGGCGAATACTATTATTAGTGGTATATTTATTTTGGTCTCCTCAATCTTTTATTTCAATTCTAATGAAGATATATTCGTTGATAATTATGCCTTGCGAACGAAGTCTTTATTTGCACGATCGCAATTCCTTTTTGCTCCTGAGGTAACCATTTGACTTTCTGTCGTTCCGTATATTAATAAAGCCTACAATTTCTTCTGTTTCAGAACTTCTGAACTTCGACGCGTTTAAAGTCAAAATGTTTGATGTAAGTGAATTTAGATTTTCATTGGTATTTCAACTATTAGATATCATCTAAACGTTATGTTAATATTCGACGCTACTTTCAAATTATACATTCCCCAGCAGACAAGATGTAATGTCCTTAAAAGATAATGGGCAAAGGACTGACACACACACAAAAAAAAAATCTACTCAGAAATGTCTAGAAATTTGCAATAGCACTTTACTTTTTATCAAGGCTTCTGTCAATAACATAACTAGTGGGTTATGGACCTGCTGTAAAACAACGAAAGAGTTAACGAAGAGCTTTGTGAACCCTAAGTAACGTCAGATCTAGATCTTAAGAACGTGGCGTTGCCGGCAATGTTCAGTTTCGACCGGCATCGTGTCTTGGACTTCAAGTGGGATGGTCGCCGGTGAAGTGTCCTCGCCGGTGGGATGTCAAAGTAGATACGATAACTACATCGTCTAATGGAGATCGTCAATCGAGTTGAGGGTATTTCCCAAACTGGAAACTCTTTCGAGTTCTGCGGGTGTCCCCCTCTCTTGAAGTGGCAGTTCCCCAGTGTAGGTGATACGGGCGTAATGCCTCTTTATATATATATATATATATATATGTATATATATATATATATATATATATATATATATATATATATATATATATATATATGTATGTATATATATATATATATATATATATATATATATATATATATATATATATGTATGTATATATATGTATGTATATATATATATATATATATATATATATATATATATATATATATGTATATATATATACATATATATATATATATATATATATATATATATATATATATATATATATATATATATATATATATATATATATATATATATATATATGTGTGTGTGTGTGTGTGTGTGTGTTTCGGTCACAGTTCCCTTTAGACCAGGGGTTCCCAACCTTTTTATAGTACCGTACCTGTACGTTGTAAACAATTTGATGACGTACCGGTAGACCAAAAATTTTGAAATGGGGAATAAAATGCAATGCAGAACATTTGTAATAAAGACGAGTAACTTGGGATATATTTTTATTGCTAAACATATACATAAAAATATAATAATCACTTTAAAAAATATATAATTAGTGAGAAGGTTGGGCCTGTTTATTATTAACTAAAGAAGTAATATCGTGCTCAGTGTTTGTCAGTTTAAGGCGAAGATCCGATTCGATGTCCGGCAAAGCTCTCTATTTGGTTTTCATCGCAGTCATTGCGGGAAATCCGTTTTCACATAAATATGTGGTCGCAAATGGCATTAAATATTTTACTGCTCGGCAAGAAACTTCTCAGACACAGTTATAATTCGCAAACGCAGTTATAGACACAGTTATAATACGCAGGCGAATGCCAAATTTTTATGGGGCGGTCATAGATAACGCATTCAGGTGTAGACGGCATCTTTTGAGATTAAGTAAATCCCAATAAAGTATTGCAACACAAACAACGGATAAGAAATTCCAAACTAAAATATTAAAACGTATGGATTATCAGTTATTATAGTCTTTTATTTTCTTTTTTTGTAATACAGATTTTTAATAGATTTTCGTTTTAAATTGTAAAATCATTCGCGTACCGGTACTGGTACGCGTACCCAAGGTTGGGAATCACTGCTTTACCGAAAAAAAAAGATACATATAACCACTGCTACACCGAAAAAAAAAAGATCAACTCCGCAAAATATTGACATTCGTGTACCAATTTATTATCGCTTGTGTACCAGTCAAAACACAAAATACGCTAGCGACAAACATGATTTCTTTTGTCCCTATGCTTCATTGCCACCACGTTTACCTAAACTTCGTGTGCCGTAAACATTATACTCCTCTCTTGCGTTGGCCACACGTTTTTGCTGCGTACGAATTGGCAGTTCGGGAAGGCATCAGCTTATGCCACATGCATCCGAATCTGGTAACAACCTGCGGCCGGCACGGCATAAAAGAGGTTGATGGATAAACGAGGGATGAAAGCCAATCCTGACGAATGCCGACCCTGCGATAGGGTGTCAGTACCGCTCATCCGTCATCTCTCCAGCAACCCCATTTGTCAGCCTGAAGTTACTGGATGACGGACCATCGGGCCGGTACCGTTATAGTACGAAAATGCCGACCAGCCTAAGGTTTGCATCTGCATAGACGCAATCTATATATATACAACAGTTCCGTAACTGACTCACTGACTGACTGACATACAACGCACAGACCAAACCGCTGGACCTAAAGGGCTGAAATTTTGCATGGCGATTCTTTTTATAGTGTAGGGGTGCACTAAGAGAGATTTTTGAAAAATTCTTCTTGGATTTTTCTAATTAAATTTTTAAGCTGTTTTAGTAACTTTTTGTAAGTTTGCATTTAAAATAATAATTTGAGGGTTATAAAATTTATATCACGAGAAAGATCCTAAAGATTTCTTTAAAATGAAATCTTTATCGAATCTTTACCTCTGTTTTCTGATTTTTGGTGAATTTTTGAAGATTCATTTTTAGAATTTAATTTATTAAATGCCGATCACGTGATTTCTTTTTCTGGTACTTTGAATAAATTTCTCGTCACGTGCGTAACAACTAAATAGATAAAAAAATAATTTTTTCTTGCTAATGCGGCAGACGATTGGACATTATTTTGTCTATAAAAATATCCCTCACTATTTTTTTATAAATATATATTTTTTTCTACATCAATTGTATACATTGATCGTCGCATTTATTATAAATATATACATACATATTTATTTTTTTGGCATTAATTGCATACATTGACCGTTGTATTTGATTTGAATGTACTTCGTAGCAAAGTACGGGTTTTCAGCTAGTTCTTTTATCTCTCACCAGGGACATACGAGAGTCATCCCGGCCGACAAGCATCGAAATCTAAGCCCATGGCCTGTATACTGGAGATAAATAGGTTTTTGCTCGCTAGGTGTCGTTGCATTTAATAGGGCAAAAGATGGACGGGAAAAGCGTTCTTAAATCGCACAAAAAAAACTGCATATTAGGCAGAGAACTATTCCGTTGTAATTAGAAAAGAATTGCGGGTTGTTAACTATCAGGCACGACGAGATAAATTGTAGGAAATGAGCCATAAATTAGATTTAATGTCAAAGTCAACTAAAAGAAAAAATAAAGAGTAATAATTAAGAATTTCGAATGCGTAGTAAAACTTTTCCGTGATCATTAGTAATTCTATAGAAGTAAAAGACAAGAAATAGAATCATTTTCATGAGAGAGGCTGTAAAGAAGACTTCGCCAGTGTTGCTTAATAGATAAAATAAATCAACCATCTCAAAAGGTATATAAGTGGCTTCGATTCTAGTCTAGGTCATTACAACCTCAGTTTAAATTTTTTAAACTAAAATTTGCTCTAAATTATTACTTTTATGAAATAGCAGTTGCAGCCATACATTTTCGTAAAGAAGCGGCAGTTTTGTCTCTGTCGAGCATAACATTTTATTCTATAAAATGCCGAAAACTTATCTAAGCTTACAAACAACGTAGATTTACGGGAGGTAATGAAAGTGTAATTTTCCCACAATCGAGTTTATACTTTTTTTTATTCTTTCCAATATTTTTTTCAAGGTTATATCTACCCCAATTCAACCCCATAAAAATCGACGAAGGAGAAGGGTTTCATGCGGGCTTATAGTTAGTTAGATAATTTGGAGGAAAAAAAAAACTCTCTCCTCTTTTTCGAATGGACCCGTATGTAACGGGATGGTGTAAATTGCTGCTTTTCCAAATTATCTGATTACAAGAGAAAATTATTTGGCATCCATACTGAGTAATCTATGTTTAGATCCCTATGATTTCGGAATGCCGCCCACATGGTACAGTTGGGGAGCTTCCACGCAACAGGCTTGGGTTCAAATCCCGAATAAGGTGTCATGACGTGGCCGACAACAAGCCAACACATCTCACACGAGATCAAATAAATCCGACTCATATTTGAGATAAGCAGAGGCGCGAAATTAAATTAAAATTAAGTTCCTTTATTAGAACTCACTATATACAAAATATTTACAGTTAGCCGTTCGGCTATTACTATTCATTAGATTTGCTAGTCGTGCATGGAACTAGCCACCGGTCTCACAAAAAAAAACTGTCTTATCAGCTTCCCAACGCTGACCATCCTCTAGACCTCGCCTCTGCCAACTGACTGTCCGTTCCTTCTTCAAGTCACCTCCAAGCAGACTTTCCCCCCTCCGAGGGGGTTGGATTTCACTTCCGCCACCGGACGCCTTGTGCGGTCTTTGTCTTTGCCGTGCTGGTCACTTTCCAGTCAGACCAGCCCCTGAAAACTTTTTCATAAAGAGCATCGGCTAGTTCTCTGCCGATCTTTGTCCTGTGGCATTTCCGGCCAAGGTCCGTCTGCCCCATGGCGAACTGAAATTAATGATGCACCCTAGAATAACAAAAACTATTATCTGGGTTTTTCTATGGGTAGCCCCTTGAACCTTTAGAATGCTGGGTTCCACGTCTCAGCTTCATTGTACACAATTGTCCTGTGAACGTTGTGAGAACGCATGGGATGTTGCACGACATCACAGCTCCCTCCCCCTAAGAAAGTCCAAAGATCTTCTTTGGGGTATCCAAAGTTCGGATAATTACTTCAATATTAAGATATGAGATTGTGTTCTTTTAAGTTTTCCCAGAGAGATTCATGCGCCAGGGAATCTATCTTCCCACTCTTAAATTTCCTGCCAAGCATTAAGTGCTTCCGTTGTCACTAATTACGTTAAAAGTCATAATTACGCGTACTCAGTTTTGGAATTACATTCTTTTTTTTTCTTTACTGGGTATATATATTTCACTTGATACACCACAACCACTCAAGATATAGCACAAGTCTATACTGAGTACATGACAACACAGTTCATGAAATCAATTACATAAATCTCTTAGCTACAACAATACAACCACTTAACCTTAAATACATATATCATACCTAAAAAACAATACAAACACTCAAAATCTTAGATACATATATCATACTTAAAAAAACAATGCAACCACTCAAGATCTTAGTTACACATATACTTAGAAATAAAAACAATACATTCAATTCTTAGGCTATGAAATCACCAACATATTTAAAGTCGTACAATTCATCATAATTATAATTATATCATTATTTCTTAAATTATGTATTCACACTCAATTTAATACATTAATACAGTTCACAATATATTATTAATATTTATTCATTAATTTATGTAAATATCCTCATAACCTAAATTAATGCAAATGCATTTTACCCTCAGAAATTTTCATGAGAATCCTAACTCTCTCGTGCCGGTTCAGCTTGAATCTAGCAGTAATTTTCCTACTGACACCAAATTTGAATTGATCCGCTGCCCACGAAAGTTTCTCCCTAGGTTCTCGTAAATTCCCAATTTCCTTCATTTTCACTTTAACCGAATTCCACAATGCTTTCTTTCGCCTACGTCTTAGGAAATTTTGCAATTGCTCAGCTGATTGACGATTATTCCCTTCGTTTACGCATTCACAATTCTTTACAGATTCAACTGCGTTGCGGAAACCTATTTCGTGCTCGATTACTTTCACAGCACTCAACTCAAAACCCAAAATTTTGAAAGATTCAGATCTCGGACAACCCTGCCCTGATAATTTAACCTTATCACTTCGAGGGTTTTCCTTCCTTTCAAAATCTTGCCTGGTATTGATTTTCTCCCAGGGAATCCACCACGAAATTTCTCGCTCTAACTTTTCCTCACTATTCTCAAGTAAGGTGCAAATGTATACAATAGCTTTCCCTGCGATAACTACCATAATTGCTTCATAATGCGTCGCTACAATTACAACCATTTCTGCTACAATAGGGAGAAGGGTATCCGTCTTACAGAACAAACCTATTCTGCATCTGACCTTTTTCCGTAACTTATAATTCCACAGTTTGACCACTTCGGGGTTCACTAAACGCGGCTCTAACCAACTAACAGGCTGACATCGTGATTTACCCTTCCCATAGTTAGTCTCACCATTTAACTTATTGACCAAAACCTTCCCATTACAGGGTTTCCCTTCACGACCCCTAATTCTTTCCGGTTGGACAATCCACTTCGTTCTCAAACCTTTTAATCTTATCTGTCCTAAACCTGAATTATCTTTTGTCGGTGGGTTCTCTTGTTCTCCCAAAAACCACATGGGGGAACTTTCCCTTTTCGCCACGCGAATACTACTCTCTGTTTTCCCCTGATACCCGTACAAAACGCCTCGTACGAACAAAAACCTTTCAGGTTCAATACAGCCGTCCCTCGACTCCTGTTTTCCTGGAATCGGTACGCGAGGCTCAAATTCTGAACTCGCCCTCAACTGGTTTTCGCCCCATCTACTGCAATCGGTCAACGCAAGGGGATTTTCCTTTGCGCTATTCGAAAATCCTGTTTCCGATCTATGATATTCTAATTTCTCCCGGTTTCTACCTTCTTGAAACTCCTCTAGGCTTTTACTTCCCAGAATTTCACCCGCGGGGTTATTTAGTTCAATACTTTCCTTCGCGCTACAAACGGGATGACTCGTTTTTTCTAACGGCAACTTGTTTTCCTTCCCCTCCGATTTTCCGGGTACTTCAGTTGGTTGGATTAAAACTCCGGTTTTCCCAACCTCCTCAGGACTCACCAGCTTAGAGTTACTGCTTTTACCTAAATTAGTTTCAATGCTAACCCCACTATCCGTTCCTTTTTTCTGAATAGCTACAAGAGGCGAAATTTCTGGACCTGTGTCCTCTGTACACAACCTATCCGTTTTATTTTCCCGAATAGCCCCACTAGGCGAATTTTCTGTACCTGTGTCCCCTGTACACAACCTATCCGCTTCAACTGGTTTAATCGCAATTTCTTCGTAAAATTTTATTGATTGCAAAAATTCTCTTAAAATTAACAACTCTTCACTATGACGTAACTTAAGTTCATCTCGAATGCCGAATTCTACTTCACTCTCAAGATCAAAGTTTAATTGTTTTAGATTTTCTATAGTCTCTTTATGGTTTCGCACAAATGACTCTTTGTCAAATTTGAATTCCTCTGACATTCCCGCGACTAAAGTTTTAACATCAGGGTCTAACGAAGTTCCCGTGGGCCTTCTGATTCTCGCCAGTTCCAACGCTCTATGTCGTTTTCGCTTTTCTAATTCCCAAGCTTGTTTTTCTCTTTCCCTTTCTGATTCTAGAGAATTTTTCGCGAATTGTTCGTCAAAATCTGACGCTCCTACAATTTGCCTTATAATTCTTAGCTTTATGTCTGACATCGACACATTAGCATCGAATTTTGCTGCCAATGTCAGCAGGACACTTTTACTATATTTAGCTAGAAATAGCTCCATTTCGGTAAATTCTGCCATAATTTCCCAAATTTTTCAATAACACTACAAAATACACTTATCTATATACTAGTTTTCAACCTCAATATCAAAACTCCTTGATATTCTGAAATTCACTACATTTACTATCAATTCAAAATACACTCAATAATAGGTAATCCTTTAAAATGATATCAACACAATGAACATGCACTTAATACTTAATAACTTAATGTTTGCACATAAATCCACTTCTTGCACAAATCACTCATTAGTATATAAAGTTTCAAAATGATATTAAAACACAAAAATACTCTACGTATTATCTTTAATATCTGAACTTCATACCGAAATCAAAACAATTAGCAAAATATTAAATTTCAAGTTAATATCTTTATCCAAATACCCTGAGCAACTGCTCAATTCGAAACAGATATTAAAAAAAAAATACACCTTGTATTAAAAATTCCACATTAATCAATGCACAATAAACCTTAGCAATAAGCTAATTTTCAAATGATAACACAATACCCTTAGCACTAAGCTAAACTTTTAAAAGAATACAAAAATACACTTGATTCAGAACAATATAACAACCAATATATATATCTTGTGTATTTTTCATACACTCATACCCTAATAAATTGACACTTTCGGTTTCTCTCAATTTATTACATGCAGTGTACTTCTTTTCCAAAACTGAGTTTTTCCCTTAAACAAAGCAAAACCCTGGTATAACAATTCAAATAAAATTACCTTATTCGAACACACAAGCCAGCATAACTATTACTTCGCTTAATACCCAGTTACATAATTATGTCCACTTCAATTAAGTATTTCAACCAAATCAAATTAAACCGTTCTAAACAAAATTTTTCAAAATCCTGAACTTTTGTACCCCTAGAACTTTTAATTTAATTTACGTTCGCATTTACCTTAACTTACAATCCCCCTAGACAAATCCTATCAAATCTCTCTGGATTTAACTTAAAAGACATACCTCAGCTTGAAGAACTTTTCCACTCTGCTGCAAGGTGAACTCCTAGGCTTTCCGGCTTGTAGTTATTTCTTGGTCATAGATGAACGTCGACGCTTTTCCGAGACTTCTTTCCCGTCCACAGCGCATTCCAGTTGAAATCGTAAAGGAGTGGCAGGTCCGGTGTCTTTTTTTCTAGACCACCATCCAACCGCTAAAGCCACCAGTTGTCATGACGTGGCCGACAACAAGCCAACACATCTCACACGAGATCAAATAAATCCGACTCATATTTGAGATAAGCAGAGGCGCGAAATTAAATTAAAATTAAGTTCCTTTATTAGAACTCACTATATACAAAATATTTACAGTTAGCCGTTCGGCTATTACTATTCATTAGATTTGCTAGTCGTGCATGGAACTAGCCACCGGTCTCACAAAAAAAAACTGTCTTATCAGCTTCCCAACGCTGACCATCCTCTAGACCTCGCCTCTGCCAACTGACTGTCCGTTCCTTCTTCAAGTCACCTCCAAGCAGACTTTCCCCCCTCCGAGGGGGTTGGATTTCACTTCCGCCACCGGACGCCTTGTGCGGTCTTTGTCTTTGCCGTGCTGGTCACTTTCCAGTCAGACCAGCCCCTGAAAACTTTTTCATAAAGAGCATCGGCTAGTTCTCTGCCGATCTTTGTCCTGTGGCATTTCCGGCCAAGGTCCGTCTGCCCCATGGCGAACTGAAATTAATGATGCACCCTAGAATAACAAAAACTATTATCTGGGTTTTTCTATGGGTAGCCCCTTGAACCTTTAGAATGCTGGGTTCCACGTCTCAGCTTCATTGTACACAATTGTCCTGTGAACGTTGTGAGAACGCATGGGATGTTGCACGACATCACAAAGGCAATATACCGTGTTGTCGTCTCATAGGGAGCAATGCTGGCTCACCTAAATGATGTACCTGCAATAAAGTAGCCAGCAAGACATCGTGGTGTGAATGTCTTCCGACAAGTACCTTCGCATTAGTAGGAAATGATTTCGAAATGGATGTTTGTAACCGTTCGAAATCAGCTTTAAACTGTAGGTCCCGGTCTAATTATCCCTCATGTAGCAAGAAGTTGACCGTAGCGCTCCAAACCAAACCCTAATTACGGAGGATTTCAACAGCTACTCGAGAGCTAATGTCAGGTTGAGTCAGATGCAGAACTAAACGCATCCGTACGCATCGATTATTCTAAATCGTATATTCGTTGGCGAAAATTTAAGCCCGTTGACTGATTTTTTTGACAAGTGCGTTGTATCAACACGTCCAGTAGTCTTTAAGAACTGCTAGCCATAAATTGAACCGATTGAATTTTAAAAGGGATTCTTTTCATAATGACGTCACAAGCTGCGTCATGAATTATATCCAACAGTCGTCGCCGGGGATTAATTAAAAAACTATAGCAAATAATTGAGCCATTCACAAGCCAAATCGGTTCAGTCCAATTTTTGAAATTTTTGAAATCTGAGTGCCAAAGCACTTGATGGACACCTCACTTTTGCAGTCACAGCAAATTTCCAAAATAATAAGGATTAGCATCACTCAGTGGCAACATTTTGGGGGGCCACCGAGTAATAAGTCCCTTTCTTTCAGAAACCAATCCATTTAAGTCCATACTCTAATCTCACTCGTTGCCATTCAAATGCAGAAACGAGTACTGGATGATAACTGTCAATCGTTGAGTGTTTTTTCATCACGATAAAAGTAAAATAAATGAGTCAGTGACAGTCTTAACTGCTGCAGAAGTAAGTACTTGGCATTTATGAAATAATTATTTCAATTTTTTTTTTACTATCGTAAAAAAATAATTTGACGACTGAATAGGATGTTATTACTTTTTTTTCACTTGCCAAATCGGTTACGTCACGCCAAAATTGTCATAATAATAAATTTTTATTTTATATGTCGTCAGAAAACAAGCTGCGTCTGCAATAACACATTTTACAATGTTTATTTAAACTTATATTTTCATAAGACTTTAAAAAAATAATGTATATTATTTTATCCCTTCTCCACTTTTTGTTTTATGGACTTGACAAGTGAGCGGCTCAATTATACAGAGGCTGTTCGCACATTTTTTAGACGATTTTGGTAAGCGGTAATAAAAAATCGTTTGCTGCAAAAGAAATAATTGCAATTGTACTATATTTTTAAAAGTCAAAATTATCGTCTGCGGCTTGAAAGTTTTGTTTTTATTCAAAATGGCGTTTTTAACAAAGCAGTGGTTCGAAGGCTACTTTTATGCTCTTTCCGAAGAGAAATATGCATACTCTGTTATCCAAAAACGATGTGAGAGTCATGGTTTTGTGATATCTAAAGCGTCGATAGGTAATATCGTCAGCAAGAAATGAAAATAACGTCAAATTGGAGCCTCAAGTGGGACAAAAATTCCAAACAAGTATCCAAGGAAAAAACGGACATCTTTGACTATTGCAAAGGTACGTTGTTTAATGTTAAAAGAAAATCCCCTAGTCAAAGGACAGTTGCAAAATCATTAAAATTCTATATGAGAAACACTTATCCAAAGAAAAATGGAAAACAATTGTCGCAATAGATGAATCATGGGTGTATTTAAATGATTGCAACAAAAAAAGAGCCATTTATTATCATAAAAGGGGAGAAAAAAATTTAAGTACATGGTTCAAAGAATCGGAAGAAAGTTTTTCTAAGGGATTCATGATTGTTGCTGGTTTTTCTTATAATGGCAAGTTAAAAATAAAGAGAGTGGAAAACAATGTCAAGATTAACTCCAAATACTATCAGGAACATATTTTATCGCCAATTTTTCTGAATGGAATACCATCGCTTTACCCACAGTGCGATCAATCTGTGAGACTCCGTCAGGACAAAGCTAGCAGTCACACATCAAAATCCACTGCAAATTTCCTAAAAGAAATGAAACAAAAAACTGGTATCAAGGCCCCCTTCACTGATATCCCTACTAAATCTCCCGATGTATCACCTATGGATTTTTGTGCTTTCGGACTTTTAAAATCTGCATTATCCAAACGTCGTCCCAAAACCCATACAGGACTCTGGAAAGCTGTGTCAGGAGGAATGGGATAGAATACCTCTTCTGACACTTCAAAAGGCATTATTATCCTGGAAATTGCGGTGTCGAAAGATAGTTCAGAATAAGGGATGTCAAATAGAACATTTAAAATACAAGAATTTTATGTAATTTAGTTTTTTGAATACAATATACATCGTCTAAAAAATGTGTGAACAGCCTCTGTATTTCATTGGAAAAGCAAGTATCGCAACTTTGACTACCTGTTAGTTCGCTTTACCTTATCCGTAAGGGATTTGCACTGCAAGAGGGGAATACTACATCGGCGCAAAGATATACTGCCTCCGTGAAAGGCTTTCGGCTGTAAAGCTTTCGGTGCGAGTGTAGGGGGTGGTGAGGCGACAATGACTGCAGATGAGAAACGTAACGGCTTTTTCCATCTCATCGGCTGTCGAGATGTCATCTCTGGGTGGAAGATGACGTCGACTGTTGATGTCATCATCCCCGCATCTGGTGTCGATCAGGCGAAAAAAACCTTTCTCTCTCTCTCCTCCACATCTGGACGCTCGCATAAACGCCGAATTAGATGGTCCTCTTGCCTTTTGCTCATTGTAATGGGAAAATTGCGGAAGATTTCGATAGCAGGTCTTTATCCCCCCTCACGCTTCCCAGAAATCAAACAGAAGGGCACGAGGAGTCAAATAACTGCATTCGTTACTTTGGAAACGTACGATACTCTAGAAACGGGAAATTATATACAGTCAGAGCTCTATTTAACGAACCTCTATTTTGCGAACTTTTCCTTGGAACGAAGAACATTTTGCGAATTTCTTCGTAAAATGACCTCAAAATAGCGAAGTGCATTCTCTATTTAACGAACTTTTTCTTCTGATCCAATATTTTTTTCTCCATATTTCTCAAAATATTTCTGAACATTTCAAACTTATTTCAATTCCTACTATTAGTTCACACTCTCTCTATATATACCTTGTTCAAATTTTCAATCGTTAATAAAAGTACTTTTTATTCATCCACTCAAGTTCAAATACATTTTTTTAAACTTGTAGTGGATGACACTTGATGTTAATAGAGTTTTTTCAAATATTAATTCATTAATTAAATTTAATTAATCAATTTTAGTTTTAGACCATATATATCTTGTTCAAATTTTCAACCGTTAATAAAAGTACTTTTTATTCATCCACTCAAGTTCAAATACATTTTTTTAATCTTGTAGTGGATGACGCTTGATGTTAATACAGTTTTTTCAAATATTAATTTATTAATTAAATTTAATTAATCAATTTTAGTTTTAGACCTAGAGCGTCTCTTGCTCTTGAATAGTAATTTTCCTCTTGTTACGGTGTAAACGGTAGCACTGCGGTATCGCGGGCTTCTCCCGTCCTGTAGGTTGCGAGATCGAATCCCCAACCTGACAAACTTTTTCTCTCTCTTCCCCCCCCCCCTCCTAATCTCGCACAGTAGGCAAGGTTCTGGCAGGCAATCCTTTTTTTCAATTCCTACTATTAGTTCACACTCAAATTTTTCTTTGTTGACCTAAGTAGGAATTGACTTTCAAATTTTTTTTTATATATTACTTGTTTTTTCTTTTAACACATTTAACATATTAACTTTCTTTCA
Source organism: Dolomedes plantarius (assembly GCA_907164885.2). Classification (NCBI taxonomy): domain Eukaryota; kingdom Metazoa; phylum Arthropoda; class Arachnida; order Araneae; family Dolomedidae; genus Dolomedes; species Dolomedes plantarius. The sequence continues at coordinate 3,013,127 of OU015491.1, read as the reverse complement.
ACACGTTCCGACGCGGATTACAGTTTGTAGAAAATACGCCTGAAGGGGTTTTTGGTGCGTTGCAAAGATGCGAGACGTATTATGAGCGAAAATACTTCTTCAAACAAAAAAATCAGACAAAAGTAACAGACTTTATCTTTAATTAAATTTAAGGGCGCATGTGGTAATGCATGCTTAAAATAACTTGTTATAATAAATGCTATAATGTCATGAAAATTCATTCATTTTAATATAATTTTTTTTAAATTGAAAATACAGTGCATTCCCGGATAATGTTTCGTTTTATTCTTGTTTTCCTTGCAGATTTCTGTTTGATGGGTAAAATATATAAAACAAATAGACATTAATTTACAAAATAAAGGAGTGATTAATTACTTTTATTAATAATATTTAATTTTTATGAATTTAAAATCTGTTTCGTGTAGTTTAAAGTATTTTAAAAGGTGAATCTCTATTTAACGAATTTTCCATATAACGAACTTTTTTTCAGGTTTTAGCGACTTCGTTAAGTAGAGGTCCGACTGTATTTAGTATCGGGGCGCGGTGGTCCGGTTGGCAAAGGCGTCGAGCCTGTGATCTGAGGGTTGCGGGTTCGACGCCGGTCGCTGACAAAATCCACCGCCGTGTTCACTAATAGTGGCAGATGCACGTTAAATCTGTCGTGGCTTCAATGTCCTCCAAGTTCTCAAATTTTCCTCTGGAGGTGCGGGGTCAAGTGTTCCGGTGAATCGGTTCTAAATTACGGGATCGGCTTGTAGGGGGTAACGCAGGCCCCTATACGGTGCCCCCTTAAATGAAGTCTCGCCCTTTACTGAGAACAAATGGCTTCATGGCTAATCTTCCGGGCATTTGTAATAAATAAATAAATGTATCTAGTGCGATCTGTAGATTAGATATCTAAAATCTCGTGTCAATTTGGCTTTTGCCCTTCTGGATAGAGATACCGCACCCTGACTATTCGACTGGTATGAATTTCGCTCAGTATTTCCGTGAGATGCTTTTCAGTGGCGTAGCGAGGAGGGGGGGGGGCAAGGAGGTCTATCATGCCCCGGGCGCCACTTGCAGAGGGGCGCCAATATAATGTCTATATATTATATTTCTATATGTTTTTCGAGGGGGGGTTGCCAATATAAGGTCTATATACTATATATGTTCTTCGGGGGTGGGGCGCCAATATAAGGTCTATATATTATATTACTATATGTTTTGCGGGAGAGGGGCGCCACAAAGGTATCGTGCCCCGGGAGCCAGTTAAGCTCGCTACGCCACTGATGCTTTTAAATCTGTAGATTTATTTCACCCCAGTGATAGTTAGGGAGCTTTTGTCGTTGAATGAAATTTCAAAAAGAAAGTAATCAAATAACTCGAGGAATGTACCGAGAAGACTCTTTTATGGGGAGAATTCATTGCTGTTTAATAAATTCCATTATTTTTATTTACAAGTGTGACAACCGATCTTTGGGATTTAGCAAGATTTTTCATTGCATAAATACAAGACAAAAAGAGAAAACTTCCTTACTTTTTTTTTAGTCTTATGCTCGGCAATTATTAGACAAAAATGACTGTATAGGCTAAGAAATTAGTCCCTATTAAATGGAATTTGTAAATCACCGAAGGACAAACAAGAACCAACATGATAAATATATTGTTTTGGGTTGAGAGCTGGAGGGATCGAGGAATTTTTGTAAAATTAGTTTCAACGCATGTTATTAAAAGGGTCAGAACACTGTTGAGACGAAGTTTCTAAGCCTTCCATTTATTTGAAATATAGACAGAAATTTCAGCATCTGAAAGAAAATTTAAAGTACTGAACAAAATCAAAAGGACTGTTCAATTCGTACAGTCACGAGCATCCCAGGAGTGGGTTCGAGTTCGAACTCATATAGAACGTTAAAAACGAATAAAGACGTTCTTTGGCTGAATATATCATGATTTAGCGATAATTAAATGAGGGATTTTTTTAATTTAAAAAAGTTTCAGAGTTCAATTCCACTTAAGAAAGAAAGAATACAAGTCAAAAATTAGCTGTCTCTAATTCACCAAATTTTTTCTAAGTTGGTCTCTGGGTGTACTATGACGACATGTTTGGAGCATCTTTCACATTTACTGAATTCCTATAGGGTGTCTCCCTGGTGACAGATGATCCAAATATTTAATGAATAAAAATTGTACTTTAAAGAATCTTTTACGACTTAATTCAGTATTTCTGAAAGATGCTCCAAACATGTCGTCATACTACACCCCAGTGGCCAACAATGAGAGAATTTTGTCGTTGTTGCTGTTGCTTATGCCCCTTGACCGACAGCAATATCAGATAAAGTCCCGAAGGCTATGGGCGAAGAAGGTGCGGCTCCGGTTTTTAATAGCACCACAAGGGTCGGAGTCCGACTTGGCTAAATGACCGGTCCCATCATTCTGAACCGAGTCAAGTGACGAGACCGGAACACTTGACCCCGCACCTCCAGAGGTCAATTTGAGAACTTGGAGGACATTGCAGCCACGCCCTATTTTGCGTGCCCCGGCCACCATTATTGAACACGGAGGTGGATTTGCAGCTACCAGCATCGAACCAGGGACGTTCAGATCACTGGCCCGCTGCTCTTGCCAACTGGGCTACCGCACCCGGAATTTTGTCGTTGAAATAGCTGATGAAATTTCGAACAGATATTAATCAGTTAATTGAAATGTGAAGAATACTGATGAAGAGAATTCATTGCTGTTTAATAATCCAGTTTCATTTTCGCGTGGCATGCGATTTGCAAGTCCGAATGGATTTTTCTCGTAAAGTATGCACGACCACAAAAGACGAAGATTCCTGTCTTCTTTTTTTTTTCGCCTTCACGTCGTAGCGTGTTGCTCGCGTGCGTACAAACCGTGCATGACTCCGAGAGGCGTTCGGCTTCTTTGGAGAGGTGTGACTCTCCCCTCTGGAAGGAAGCGTAATCCCCTTATAGATACGCCCTACCACTTGACCCCGTCCCTCGAAAGCTCTCTCGACTTCGACATTAGAGTTCACGATAAGTTTTCCCCGTAAGGCGTTCAGTGTTTTAACCTTCCAAACGGGGGATCATTTCGCTTTTCAAGTTTAATATTCCGGACTAAAACATGCTTTCAATCTGGCCCAGTGGTACATCTCTCTCCGTATACCGTTGAAATGAAATGCTATTTTGGGCATTTTACAAAAATAGAAGTATAACTGGAAATTTAAGAATGCAAAGTGAAACTTCTCGCGCCGGCCACCCCACTAAACGGCCAAATTTTGTCCAGAACCGATTCAATACACTCCTCAGAGCTAATGTTATTTTACCCCCTTTTCCGTCGCCAACCCCTCAAAACGGTCACCTTTTATCGTAACCATGATTGGTCGACATAATGTATATTTAAGACACAACAGTGGTGGTTACAGTGACTGGTCGCCACTGTGTATATTTAAGATACAAAAGTGGGATACCCAAAACAGGTAAGCCAGCTACCCGCCCGAAAAACTATACCCTGTAACAGGTAGCTTTTATAACCTGAAGCAGCGTTCCGTTTATATACAGTGTACGGTTGGCCATGTATGGTGACGTAATATTTCGATTTTAAAGATATACCTCTTTGTTTATGAAATTTCCGGATTTGAATTTCCGAAATATAAATCACGATTTTCACAGCAGTCTGTTTATCCTTAAGATTTGATACAAAACTTTATGTTAACAGACCACGTACACGGAGTTGTGGCCGCATTGCGTGTAGTGCCTACACGTGGATCGTTTTATCGAGGCCTTGACTCGGTTTAAAGCGAAAGGAGTTGTGAGGGAGAGTTTTTGCGAATGTATGTCAGTGTTAGCGGAAGGATAGAGAAAAAGAAGGTTGAAACATAGTTAAAGAGGAATATTTATAAGGGAAAAAGAGAGCACATGGAAATACGAGTGAAAGTGTCATAGATAAAGCCTGTCTATGAATTCTTTAATTATAACAGATACCAAGGTTCTCTGTAACAAGTAATATATATAAAAAAAAAAAATTTAAAGTCAATTCCTACTTAGGTCAACAAAGAAAAATTTGAGTGTGAACTAATAGTAGGAATTGAAAAAAAGGATTGCCTGCCAGAACCTTGTCTACTGTGCGAGATTAGGAGGGGGGGGGGAAGAGAGAGAGAAAAAGTTTGTCAGGTTGAGGATTCGATCTCGCAACCTACAGAAGCCCGCGATACCGCAGTGCTACCGTTTGCACAGTAACAAGAGGGAAATTACTATTCAAGAGTAAGAGACGCTCTAGGTTTAAAACTAAAATCGATTAATTAAATTTAATTAATGAATTAATATTTGAAAAAACTGTATTAACATCGAGTGTCATCCACTACAAGTTTAAAAAAATGTATTTGAACTTGAGTGGATGAATAAAAAGTACTTTTATTAACGATTGAAAATTTGGACACGATATATATAGAGAGAGTGTGAACTAATAGTAGGAATTGAAAAATTCAGAAATTATTGGTCACAGAAATCTACAGTACAATGATTACCTGCTTCTGGCGAAGAGGCGTGAGCGTGCGTATTGTTCGATATAATGCAAAAAGCAATCTGGGGATTTTTTCATATCATGACACTGGATTTTCTTTCCCTTTAATTTCTTCCTTTAATGCAGGGGGGGGGGGGGGCAGACTTTTTCAGGGTACGGGCTACTTCTAATTTTTTCAAGGTGTTGCTGTCCACCCAGTGGCGTAGGTGTGGGGAGCTAAAAAAAGGGTCTACAATATTTATTATAACTTAATAATAAATGCGGAATATGTACTTACCTACATAACTACAATAAAAAAAAACACTCTTTTAAAAACGCGTTTAAAGAAAAACGCAAGATGCAAACATGATAATAATAGCCACAAATATAATAATATCAAATGATGCATTTGATATATTTATTCTTGAGTGATTTATTTATTCTTTTAATTCAAAATACATTAAAAAATAAATCATTTTCATCTAAAGTTAGTTCTCGTGGTTGCAGTTAGTAACATGCTCCATAAATATGTTTCTTTTAGTCTTAGTAAAGGCGGTCACCCCAAAATGTCTTGGTGGTCCACCGGTCGATCGCGATCGACTTAATGCCCACCCCTGCTTTAATGCTATCATGTGGGAGATATCTTGTGGTTACCCCACTGATGTCTCAGATTCCGTCTTGGCAGCTGATAATCGGCGTCGAAAAATTCTAATTGAATTTATAAAAATAGTTCACGCGGTTCATCCCGGAAGTGCTCATGCATTACCTGCAGGTGCAAAGGGTAAGCGCTCTTCTCAGTCCGAGGAGGAGCCCTGGGTTCGGTTGATCCCCAAAATGCGATCCAAATAAATCAGAGGCAGCGAGATAAAATACGTTTTAGACTCTATGAACCGTCAGAAAGACGGGGTGAATCTTGAAAAAACATTTTTTTTTTTAGATCATGAGCGGAAATTGGTGAAATCTGTAGCATGATTGGTTATCTGTGGCAACTCACTCCTGGTCGGAGAGAAATAAAAATCTTGGATCGGGACGTAGCTTTCTATCATACTTTAAGTGTCAAGTACCCTGCATGAAAATCTGAACTTTCTGACGATGGAAAGCTGAGTCTATACACATCAGAACTAACTTGTGTCCTGTCCTTCCATATTGTTGTCCTTTTTTTTTTTTTTTTTTTACGAAGAGATAATTTTTTCTTTTTTTTTTTTTCGTTATCTCTTTGCTATTTTCATTTTACGCCACAGCACAATGAAAGATTCGATAATTCCCATCATGACAAATTCGGTGACCATTGAAAGCAGTTCCTCTTATGGAACTGCAATGTGTTCATCGTGCGCATGCGATGTCCTAACAAGGAACATGGTCTGTGACTGTATCTGGGCAAAGTTTGTTTTTCCCTTTCAACGGACCTGTTTCCGTGTGTTTACGTCTAAATGTGCAGCTTAAAAGGGAGAGCTAATTAACCTCCTCTTTTGGTTTGGGCCCGTCCAGGCGATAATATCTATTTAATAGCCCGTCGGGCGTTACGCCATTCCGGATGTTTGACTACGGTCATGACGTGTTTCGGACTTCTGGGGTGAGTAAGTGAGGACAACCCCCACTCCCAAATCGATGCCTGCATCAGGACACATCCTCTGTAACCCCCCGCGCAGATGAGCGGTGATTTCATTCGAATGGACCCGCAGAGGCAAGCAATGAGGGGGAGGGGACTGTCACAGGGCTTATTTGGAGAGATCAGGATTCCCCTTTGTGACAGGAAACCGCCCATCGGTGCAAAAGGGCCGTCCGCATCAGATGGGGTGATAAAAGGAATAAGAGGGGGGGGGAAATCAAGTTCCCCCTCCTAACGGCTTGTTTGTGGCGTAGCGTAAATAAAGTGTGTCGTGCTGGGACATCTTCTACCACGCTAAAACTTCCCGCTGTTTTAAACCTATTACTCAGCGCTCTACTTTTAGCTCGTGTTTTTATACTAATTCTTAAAAATTTTCTTGTTAGTTTCTGTTTTGAAGTTATTTAGAGTTAAGAGGTAAGGAAATCTGCTTAATATCGTATAATAATGCCTACATTACTTTTAGAATTTTCATAAAACGAAATAATTATCGATATACGTTTGGTAAAGAGTGTTGAATGATGACGCATGAGGGGGGTGACAGAGAATAAAATTGGTTTGCAATTTACTTGAGTACAGCGGGCTTAGCCAACACCTCGGGTGCGGTTCAAAGTAAGGGGCCTGGCTTTGAAATTTTCGATGTTAATCGCTAGTTCACTTCCCCAATTCTGCAAAAATTACAAAAATCTGCATTTGATTCTCTAACTTTGGTCTTGGTTCTCTAACTTTGATTCTCTAAATTTGGAAGGAATGGACTGGGTGTGATGAATTTGTTAAAGTAGTCCTACTACTTGAAATTTCTGCAGCATCTTTGGGGTAGCCGAAAAATCGAACTCAGGTTAGGAAGTGCTGGGGGGGGGGGGGGAGACAGGTGTGAGCAGAATTTACACGGTTTGCCACCGGAAAACGTCATGCCTTTTTCATGCCCTCTCCTCCTGTAGAAACGTTCGAAAAATAAGGTCTTTTATTATAAAAAAAAATGCTAGAGTACTTATATAGGTTAATGAACGATAATGACTCTGTAATGCAAGTCGCCGATATCCCCTGCCCTGCATATTTAACCTCGAAAATTCGCGTGCGCACCTCTCACATTTTCCCTGTGGTTGGTAATCTGAGATCCTCGGGCAAAGGAAAATATTCATTCGTCTCCCTTGAGCCAATCAAACACCGTTAATATTCGAAAGATCGTATGCACGGTTCAAAGTGCGAAGCAGTTCTCTTTCAGTCGAAATCTCTGAAACACCTCTGTCCATTTGCGGTTCCGTGTTTGTAGCGGAAACAATATCTCTCGTGGGGATTGTAGTTGGTAGATAATCTAGGATTTACGGTACACAATTCCTGTTTATTTGCCTCGATAAAAATTCTGCTGCGTATTATAAGGTTATACTGCAAGTTTGTACAACACACAGCGATCTTAAGTATTGGATACTTCCTCGATATTTCGGCATGTATGTTTCGACATTAAAAAACACCCGCACCCTAAGCGTTTTTGTTACAGACGGGTTATAAAGGACGACCCGTTTGAGTTTGTAAGGTCGCGGGTTTTATAATCGTCTTTCACCCAAGATTTATATTATAACAAAGAAAATGAAGGCAAACGCTTTAACGGACAGCATCTCCTGTCTTCGTTGAAAACTTAGAGACAATAAATATACGCTCACCTACCTTTCGATCATCACTTTTTAGGCTGGAAAGAAATTTTTTTTTTCCACTTTATGTCTGGTGCATTCGTAAGCGTAGTAATCACACAAAGTTATGTAAAAACAGAAAGACAGAAGAGACTAAAGATACTCAATAAATCCTCTATAAAAATGATGAAATCGATAAGCAATGCAGATGATTGTGTTTGAATAAGTCTTCTTCGCTGTAAGATCGTCTCGCAGTGATAACAAGTAAAGCTTCATTGTGTCTGGATGCACTAACAGTAGACCTCCAGTGACTACTGTTAAGAAAAATTGAATGTTGTGGTGCTTTGCCTTGAAATAGCAACCTGATACACCCGTTAAAGGTGCAGAAAGCCACACATCTCTCAATATCTCGAAGACCTGCCAGCAAAAGTTGTATGATACTGTTTGTTCAAGAGTAAACAAAAGCCCGTACCGAAATTGACACTCGCACCATTGTTATACTTCAGCCTTTGAAGTGCATTATATAATAAACTTGTTTTCTTACGAATACGAATTTTTCGGGTGTTTTTTTTTTTTTTATATAACAACCCCGCATGAAGGGGACACATATTGATTGTATCACTAATGTCGCAGGATTTCAGTTTAGAGGATTCTCAGGATTGTTAATAAGCTATTTCATGTTTAATAAGATATTGCGTACATGGAAATAAAATAATCAGCTGAATATTTTGAATCATGAAGCTTGTATATAAAGTACTTCATTTTATTTCCCAGCTACTACATGGACGTTGTTGTGGTTTTGCAGGCCTAGACGGGGAACTTTCACGTGCATGCGGGAGTAGTGCGTGCTGACCGCCCCGATTAAGTGACTTCTAGTCAGGTTGTGTTCATTAATGATCGTATATCTCATGTTTGTTACGAGGACCCAGTGGCGCACCCAGGGGGCCCTGACCCCCCCCCATGCATTATAAATATTTTTATCCATTCATCTCGCCCCCGCCCCCAAGAAAAAATCCTGGGTGTGCCACTGCGAGGACCAAAACTGTCAAGCAATGTTACTACATCAAACCTTATAAAAAAAAACAAAGCGTGATGTCTTAGCAGTTAGCATCAGAATATTTAATAAGTTTTGGGGTAATAAGTCACGAGAATGGTGGAATTAAAGGAGTTTTTCAACCACCGAGCTTAAGAGGATCCACGTCTTGGGAAGCAGTCAACAAAAGCAGGAGCGCCGAGTAATGCTAAGAAATTCAGCGACTTGATTGTGGAAAATCGTCCAGTGACAGAGAAAATGCTAATGAAGCCGGAATCCAAGAAATTTCAACATATAATTTGAGTTTTCAATGAAAGATGAATTTGGAAAACGACAACCCTTTTACATTTTCAATTTTGATTGGACTTGGTTTCTATATGTTACCTACAGCCCAATCACGATTTCTTTTTTTTTTTGTGTGTGTGTGTCTCAAATCGGAAGTTTCTATCTCACCTACAGCCCAGTCCAGATTTCTTTTTTTGTCTCAAATCGGAAACCCTCGAGAATTTTGAGCTTAGACGATAATCCATAATCAGCCAGCACTACGATGTCCTTACTGATTCTTCTCGACTATTCAAGAATTTTGACCAAGTATAATATCCGACAAGGGTTCCTGCTGCTAAGACATTACAGTCAGTGGGACTGTTGCCTAACTCGGCAGGCTTTCCGATTCGAGCCGAGGGAAGAAATCTGGGCGAAAGAGATGAAGCACCTGCTGGAGATATCAAACTCTGCCTTTGAAAATTATTTCGGGCAATATAACTAGGCTTCGAGTATCGAATCCCGTAAAGAGTGGACGGAGGAGAGATTCGTATTAAAAGGACGTTAAAATAGCTTAACCTCGGCGTTTAGTTGAGACAAGAATAAAATCCAAGCAGTTTTAGAATGATAAAGGTTTGGATTTTGTTTGAGCACTCTATATCATGTGAGAAAATGATTCGCAGTATTTTGATCGAAAAGGTTTTTTAAAAAATACGCATGGATACCCTAAAGCAGTGCTCCCCAACCTCTTAATCGCCGCGGACTGGTCAACGTTCGGTAATTTTTCCGCGGCCCGCTGAGGGGGGCTATGACTGCAATTTTAATTCATAATCTTAAAATGTCTATAAACATTAAACTAATTTAAAATAGTTGCAAGATTTCTTCTGTTACAAAGGTATAAATTAGCACAAACCCGAGAGAAATACACCACAGTAAATAAAATGCAAAGAATTTAATGTTCCTTTGGCGGCCCGGTACTATTTGATCCACGGACCGGGGGTTGGGGATCACTGCCCCAAAGTATAACGAATAGATTATTTCTTTAACTTTCAGGGATTGTGTAGGGCCCAAGAAGGCCCCCCAAACATTAAAGCAATGAAAACGGACATTCGTACTTCATAAATAAAATAAAATTAATTAATAAAACAAAGAAAAATACCCAACGGAATCTTCTCGAAAATCAAGCTTCTGTATTCTCGCTTCTTTGCATTTATGGCAAAGCTTATTCGGACTGTCCTCTACAGCAGTGGTCCCCAACCCCCGGTCCGTGGATCAAATGGTACCGGGCCGCCCTAGGAACATTAAATTATTTCCATTTTATTTACTGTGGTGTATTTCTCTCGGGTTTGTGCTAATTTATACCTTTGTAACAGAAGAAATCTTGGGGTGTCATTGTCTCCCAGATGGAACCGTCTCGTTGCAAAGAAACAAGCTCAGGGTTCTCATCGATTTTGCGTTCTAGTGAGTTAAAATGTTAAATCACTTTATACTCATTTTTTGGTGTAACTGTATTTTATTTTGAAGGCATGTTTAAATGCAATTAAATTAAAATTATTAAATAAAAAAAATCTAAAATATAAACAATCAACGCCCCCTCCCCCTCAGCGGGCCACGGTAAAATTATCAAACGTTGACCGGTACGCGGCGATAAAAAGGTTGGGGAGCACTGCTCTATAGGATTTTAAAGGTTTTGCTCTCTGGACTCCGATGGTGGAGAACGAATCAAAATTACAAAAAAGAAAAAAAGGAAGACAAGAAAGCAGAATCACGACTTCCGTCGAGAGGTGTGATGCAAGCGGGGATTATTTAAAGCGGCGCCCATCTCACTCACTTTACGGAAAAACACAGTTCTTCATCTTTGCCCCTTTAAATAGAACTGGAGCCTCCAGCTCGATGCTGTTAAACATCTCCGCGTCGAGGAACAGAATTCGCCTTTCCTATCTGCACCCATATCAACGAACTCCCTGCGGTTTGCAGCCATTGGGGTTTACAGCCATCTCACATGCAGAGATGCAAAAGTGTTTAATAGGGCTTTCCCCCCCCCCCCAAAAAAAAAAAATATTTCAATAATGCATGAGAAGAGCGCCGAAAAATCTTTCACTGCATGCTTTTAATAAGTTTTTTTTCTTCCCCTCTCCGTTCAAAAACTTAAGAAAACGCAGCCATTAGTATATTATCTATTCAACTAATTATTGTTTTTTTAAGAGGAAAAGTTATTCTACAGTGGAAATGCTCTATTTGATGAGTTTTTTTTTATATAAAAGTAGCTTAATATTACGTAGTTTAATCCGATTAAAAGCTTTTAGCTTGAGATAAGGAGTCCGCGAAAGTACCGAAAATACACCGGATTTTAATCGGGATTTTTTTTAACCCTACCTACAATACTAGGATGAACTCCATTTGTATTTTTCCTAATATTTTGAGCCTATGAAACGGATTATACAAGATTTTATTGATTCTGTCGGTACCGTGGCTTCTTACACTCGATATATTTACGCAAATTTCTCGGTTTTTTTTTTTTCCCCAATTTCAATTTTTTTTTTATGACTGCTTGAATCGCTCTCTTTTGTCTTATATTGATTTTGTTGCTCACTTTCGTATTAATGAGTCGAAAATAATTATCCTTGTAGCTGCGATAAACAATGCCCCGCTTCTGTAAAAAGAATTGCAATCGAAAAGCATCGGATGGCTGAGTAACCTTCCTGATTGGCAGCTTGAAGCCCCGCAGTTATGACTGAATCAAGCGACGTCAAACCCACGCTTTGAAATTGGAAGATTTCGGCCGAGAGCGCTTACGCGGGCGCGTATCCAAGCACAACACTCTGAGGGGGTGAGGGGAGGCAAGAACTGAATGAATGCTCCTCCTAAAATAAACCCCTCCCCTTCCCGAAGAAGGAAGAGTTCACCTCCTAAATCTCGCCAGTCGGCTAAAAATTACGTTCGGTATTTTACAACCTGCGACCGCGAGTGCGGAAACTCTTAAAACACACCAACGTTGCCCCCCTCAACGCCATCAACTGTTTTTCCGGCAACTCGGGTGCAAATCCCACTGGCTTCATTTTTAGTTGGGCGAGCAGAGTTTTCGTACTTCTGCAGCGTTTCTAATTGTATCGCTCAAGAGTTGGGACCTATATACTATTTGAATGTTGTCGTTCCTTTCTAGAAAGACATACGACCTGAAATTCGGAACATTTGGAAAAAAAAAAAAAAAAAATCTGCCAAGAGAGTCTTAAGGTAAATGGAAAAGTTAGACCACTCCCTCTTTCTTCCGATATAAATACAGCGAAACTTCTCTAACCGGCCACCCCTCTAGAAGGCCATAGTTTGTTCCGAACCGATTCGAGGCTCTATTGAGCCTGTGTTATGGAAGAAATCTCTTTTCGACGGCCGCCCCTCAAAATGGCCGCTAATTTTTGGATCCATGACTGACCGCCATAGAGAAGTTTCACTGTATATTGTTTTTAATTCCCAGCTTAGCGTACAGATAAATGACAAGAATATCCACTCCGGGGCAACAGCCACGGCGTGTGCCCGAAAAAAATTCGTGAAAGACAACCTCATATAAGAACAACTCAAGGCAGTTTGTAAGATTTGCATAAGATTCGATTCACAATAATCGAACTTTTAAGTGAATAAATTAAAGAAGCCGCTTAAGATATGCTAATTGCGGCATACGCGGTTGGTATAAATACCAAGCAGCTAGATTAAAGAAACGAAGCGAAAGGAGTTTTGCGAGCAGCCGCTCGAGGCATAGCTAGGCTGCTTCAAACCTACGCGAGTTCTTGTTAGGACCAAAGTTTACGAAGCAGCATTGCTGGTCGACTATCTCAAGTTGTATTTTCATTGCATGAATAGTCATACCAGGAAATATATTGAATTGTATAAATGTTATATACCTCGTACTAGTAGCACGCATTGCTTACGTTGAAAAGAATAGATATATGTGCCAATGCTTGAATAGACACTGTTGTTATGTAAGAACTGTGTTTGAATGCAATTATTTAGAGTGCCACTTCAAGATATACATACCCAAAGGTAGGGTAGACGTGCATGTTCTCTATAAGTTGAACGTGCTTCAGTAGAATACCCAGACGACATTCGTGAACCTAACCTTTGACCTCTCGAAAATGCTCGCCTGTTTAATAAGTCCCCGAATACACAACGCAATGCTTACACGCTATTTTTTTCCGTATTTACAGAGTTCAGTCGCACAGTTTAGATTAGCGATTCTTGCATGTCCCAAATTGACTGCGCTTCACGTAAGAACACCTCCGCTCCCCCCTCCCACGGCTGATTTTTCAATCGCGTCCCAAACGATTTCCGTCGCCTTGTAGCAGTCACAAACCGAGAAAAAGGAAAGCGGCCTCCTCGACAGGAAATCTGCGGCTGAAGATGACGCGCGGCATGACGAGATAGTATGAAGACGGGGACGGGTGTGTCGTCGCTTCCTCATTCGCAGCCCGTGACCGTCGTTCGGATAGATTCCTAGACCAGTGGTTCCTATCCGGTGGTCCGTGAGAACCCAAGAAGTGGTCCACGATATCAGGACTGATTTTAAAAAAAGAAGAAAGGAAAAAAAAAAAGGATCCAAAATGACCGAGTTTCAAAATGACCGCGAATTTAAATAATTTTTTAAACCTGGGAGCAAAAAAAATTTTTGGTTCTCAATTTTTTGTTCAGATTCTAAAAATTCCTGTATATCTTCGTTTTGAGTACGAAAAAAAATTTTCGGGTAGTCTCTTCTAACGAAACTACCGCGGGTTATTAACGAAGGATGTCTTATCGTTGCTTAGCTCTTTTTTTTATATTTTTTAACGCATTTTGGCACTTTTCTGTTTAACTGTTTGCTGCTACTGGGTTTTGCACGCTATCAAAATTATAACTCGCGACGCCGGACAATTTTTTTTTTCTCTCCGAAGGAATGTTATCGAGGAACGTAATCCTACGTTAAAAATCCTTGTTCTGCTTAAAAATTTCTAATATATTTTCTGTGACACGGACTCGCAGAGTCACGGCCATTCCGCAGCTTCACAGCTATTTTACAGCTAATAAAGCAAATGTAAGCTAAAAGATCACGTTCATTTTTACCATGTTTTTATTAACTTGATTTCTTGTTTGTTTGTGTGTTTATCCCTTACAAATCTTGCAATCGATTTTTAACTAACTTCCCGACTAGCTAGACATTTGAAACTTTCAGAATAGCTCAGAACACGATGGCAATGCATTTTTTAAATACATTTTTTGTGTGTCAATTTTGGAAAATTTTACGCCCACATCAGTGTTAGGGGGCCCCCATCCCGAGTTGTGCCTATAGTCAAGAATTTTCTAAATCGGGCTGGCAGCACGCTGTTACAAAGAAATAGAACAGGGGTGGCCTTCTCCATGGCGGCCAGTAATGGTTCCGAAAAAAAAAAGTGGCCGTTTTGTGGGGTGGCCGGCTAGAGAAGTTTCACTGTACTCCAGAAATAAGGCGACTGCGGCTCGGACGAGCTATGAAGTTTGCGGAGTTATTACCTGCCTCCGCTAAGATCTGATGCAACCTTTACGCTGTGTATGACTGATGAGCAACCGACAGTCGCGCCTCGACACCCGTCAAAATTCCGTCTCATCGGTTCGGATCATTTCCGTCGGCAATCCTCCTTGTCGACACATTCCGCTCCTAGATAAAACGGGAATCCAATTGCGCCTTCAAGATCTCAGACATCCGCATTTGCGAATGTTTGTGTCACGGCGACACCTCGCGATAAGGTGCCAGATAAAGCGTGTTTTGCAAGGGCTACTCGTAATACACCTGTGCAATCCGCGCGGAATGCGTTGGTGGATTACTGTGTCTATAACGGAAACTTTCTTTGGGTTTTTTTTTTTTCATTACGTCTTACAAGCCCCGATGGGGAGTGTTATCACCCAGGAGTGACAAACACTGGTGTAAGGTCCGTTTGTCCCCTGCTCCAGGACCTTGTTTTAAGGGGTATGAAAAAAAGAACAGCACTTTGTTTAGAGATTCACTTTGTTTGAGTATTTAATGATATCTTGCCATCAGACTGGCCGCCATGAATGCTAGCGAAACTTTTGAATAAAATGGTAAAATGCTCGTCAATGAGAGGCAGAGTCAGTCTGTGGGAAAGTTTTCTTTGTTCGCCTACAACATGACGAGACGGGAAAAGAGGGTGGAAGGTAGGGAAATTTCACGAGTCAGAGAGCTTTATGGACCCGGAGTGAGCCCTAAATGACGGTATCAATCTCACACAGTGGCGTAGCGAGAGGGGGGCAAGGGGGTCTATCATGCACCGGGCGCCGCTCGCAGAGGGGCGCTGAATGGTTCGCGAGACCATTGAACCATTTGGTCTACAAGACCATGGGGGGGGCGCCCAAAAGGTGTCGTGCCCCGGGCGCCAATTATGCTCGCTACGCCACTGATCTCACAGTCTATTTCACAGGACACGGGATCGTTCTTCCTTGCCTGCATTGGAGCTTTAGCTGATTGCAAGGTTCTTCTGTAATTTTTCTCTCCACTTCCATGTAAGTACTCCACAGGATTGCAAGTCTAGCCGCGATACGTCGAACGTCATCTTTGCCCGCTCGCTGTAGAGCAAAAAGAGACGTTTGGATTTCGTACAGGATTCTCCCCGCCATATTCTAAAGCAGGGGTAGGCAGACTTTTCCCAGGGTACGAGCTACTTCTAATTTTTTTCAAGGTGTTGCGGTCCACCCAGTGACGTAGGTGTTGTGAGCTAAAAAAAACGGTCTACAATATTTATTATAACCTAATAATAAATGCGAAATATATACTCACCTACTAACTACAAGAAAGAAACTTACTCTTTTAAAACCGCATTTAAAGCAAATCGCGTCGGTGTTCCATAAATATGTTTCTTTTAGTAAGCGCGGCTTAGTATAGGCGGTCACCCCAAAACGTCTTGGTGGTCCACCGGTCGATCGCGATCAACTTAATGCCCACCCCTGTTCTAAAGGATCTTGGTTGAATTATCTTCCTCTCCGGAGTATTTTCTCATCTCGCGTGATCCGCGTCTCACTAATCATGGGGTTCCGGGAAAAAGTTCGCGAGTGTTATACACCCCTCAAGACCTGGAAGACGTTGTACAGACATAGTAGACCAGGAGGAAAATTTTCCTCATATCCCGTAGGAGCTCTTGACGCCCCTAACTGCGGACACAGCAAAAAGGCTACGGAGTGTCTTTCTATTAAGTTTGGCCTCTTGTTCTTCGCACCTCTTTCAATTTGATTATGAACAAAATGCATTGGTTTTTACGTAACAGAGGGTGAGTAAGAGCCCTCAATCGAGCACCTGCGAGTGTATCGGCCTTAGTGAAGTTTTTATATGATCCGAAGTTTACTTCTGTTATATTTATACTGTAGTAACTTTCTATTATTACTAATTTCTCATGTCGTCAATGTTTTTTATTCATCGCATGATTAGTGCATGGTTTTTTAAAGGACATTCTGAATAATCCTAGATTTTTTTCCTTTACAAAAATGTATAGAGACCCATATTTGTGGCAGTCTTAAAAAAGTATTAATGATTTCACTAATTTTATTCGACGCCCTTTTTTTATACTTTATATTATTTTATAAAAAAAACTTAACGAAGTGTAGCACAGCGTGACTGTAACTGAAGACTGTGCATCAGTTGACCTCGCTGACCTTCAGTCCTAGTGTTGAGTTACAGGGCATTCGACCTATCGGTATTTTTTTAAACACACATTAGGAAAAGCCTATTTTTAATTTTTGTTTCTTTTGACACCTGATTGGTAAACTTTTATAAAAAATTTCATTCTTTCAAAAATAAAAAGTTATATTTTGTCATGACATATAATCCATAATTTAATATACTATAAAATAGCAATATCTAAACATTTCAAATCTTAAATTTTGATTAAAAAATATTTCATTGAGACATTTTTTTTAAAATTATCATAATTCTCCTAAAACATTGAAATTAAAGCTAATTTTCGTATACGAAACTCCATTTCTAATTTATATGCGAATCACATTAAATGAAAGTGAATAACTAAAAAATGAATTAATATGAAAGATTTATTGAGTACTATATACCTTTAAAAAAGAACCACCCAGACAGTGATTACAGTGATCACAGCTACATTCTTCTAAAAAAAACTACGAATATCTTGCTGAACAGCCAGTTTCGCGGAAAGTTCATCCAAGAAATGCACGCATTTATTCAGTCCACAAAAAACTTCATCGGGGACATTTTCCGCAAATTAAAGTCTACGACGTATTGTTTCAAACGCCAAAAATGGGGAGATTTTATTCTAAAGTGGAATAAAATCTCCCAATATGTCGTGAAAAAAAATTTCGATATATAGAGATTTTTTCCATGTATAGAAACAGATTTTCTATGTAATGAACACGGAGATTTGCTAAGAGTTCGATGTATAGAAAATTTCGATATGGGGAAGTTCGATATATAGAGGTTCGACTATATATATATATATATATATATATATATATATATATATATATATATATATATATATATATATATATATATATATATATACAGTGGAATCTCGATCTATCGTTTTTCAAGGGACCGATTGAAATGAACGATAAATGCGGGAAAACGATAGATGCGGAAACATAACAAAGCAATAGGATCGTTGGGACTGGATTAAATGAACGACACATACGGAAAAACGATGGATCCGGAAACGATCGATCGAGATTCCACTGTATATATATATATATATATATATAAAGTTAAAAAACATGAAAAATACCGATGATGATTAACCTCTAAGACTAATTATGGGAAATGAAGAACCCGTGAGGTTCACAGATGCGCCGTCCGATAAGAATCCGGAGTCTTCTCCAAAAAAGCAGACCCATGCCGTCTCTTTTTCGTCCGTATCACCGGAGCGTGTCCCCTTCCCCCCACCCCGGTCGATTAAAAATAGAATTCCGCCACCTGTCCCTCGTTGAAGGAGTGATTTACGGGTACTTAACGCCCGTGCATTTATTTGGCTCGCTCTTCCGCGTTGCGATCTCCGCGCGAACTTTTATTCTACGCAAGGGGGGCATTGTTACCACTGGCTACCTTTCATCGTCGAAGTAAACAGAACTAATGATCGAACAGAAACACAACCACACAGGTCTGCTAAGAATATGCAGCTGTAAAGGGTGATCTCGGTCGAAGTCAAGTTTTAAGATTTCCTTTGAATGGGAAGGATTCAAAAGAGATGTTACGCATCTTTTGGACTCGAAAACGCCGCTGAGAGAGCTTCGAAATTTTCTCGAATGGTTTGACACAAGGGAATTGGAAATTTTATTAGCTTTTACTTTTTATTTACTTTTTTACACCCTTTTTCATGTTAAGGAAGTATGAACTTCTCTTCGGTACTCTAAGACAAATGTTAAGATCTAAGATATTTACATTATGACCATTATTTCTTCTAGGGAGAAGTTTTAATGCTTTCGGGTAGAAGGCTAGATCTATTTCAGAGTCATTTTTTATCAAATACGATTATACTACCAATACAGTTTTATAAAACAATATTGTAAATCTACAAACGATACACGACAAACAAAAAAAAAATTAAAATTAAAAAGTAATAAATAAAAGTACAACAAATAGTTACAAATTGCAACAAATTGTAAACAGTATTGTCAATCAGCTCATGCGTATAAATAGACTATGCTCGGAAGGTAACATTTATTACATAATTAAGCAATGGTGAAAGAATTTACATTTTAATATGGCAATACGAATAAATACATACAAGTGTAAAACCTCACTGAATAACCTTTCTTCTCAAGAGCTAAAATTATAGGATATATGACCGAGTTCGAAGGTAACTCAACGACCAACAAACTGATATAGTGAAATAATGGAGACCCCTC
The DNA here is from genome assembly GCA_907164885.2 of Dolomedes plantarius. Lineage (NCBI taxonomy): Eukaryota > Metazoa > Arthropoda > Arachnida > Araneae > Dolomedidae > Dolomedes > Dolomedes plantarius. The sequence continues at coordinate 2,994,238 of OU015491.1, read as the reverse complement.
CCAATAAATAAATAAACTTTTTTTCTGAAGCTGATAAGTGAAACGCGAATGATAGAGTAGTTTTCAAAATTTTGGAATATTACTCTTTTTATACAGAGGTTTATTATTAGAAAACCAGTAAGGTGATGCTGTATTGGATAACAACCAAGAGGGCAAAAGACAACAGCTGATATAACAAAATTTAAAGATACAGAGCATATGGATTTAAAAAGCAAAAAGAATCGAGCTCCCATCCGGCGGGACTCCCCCTCCCCCCCCAATCACTCTATAACAGGGGTGGGCAGAATTTTCCAGGGTACGGGCTACTTCTAATTTTTTCAAGGTGTTGCGGTGCGGTCCACCCAGTGGCGTAGGTGGGGTGAGCTAAAAAAAAGGTCTACAATATTTATTATAACTTAATAATACATACGGAATATGTACTTACCTACATAACTACAATAAAAAAACTTACTCTTTGTCGGTGTCTATGGCGTCGGTGTTCCAAAAATATGTTTCTTTTAGTATGCGCGTCTTAGGTCCTAGTAAAGGCGATCACCCCAAAATGTCTTGGTGGTCCACCGGTCGATCGCGATCGACTTAATGCCCATGCCTGTTCTATAACGAAACGGCAAACTTGCCACATCAGAGTCAGGCGAAAAACGTGAACACAATTCAGATCTTATATCCAGTAATAATGGATATAAGGTATCTTCTGGATATATAATTCACGTCTTTTGCCGTTACCTTTTGAGAGAAAATTTTTAGAGAAAAAAACCCGTGTATTTTATCTTTGTAATCGAAGATCTGCAAAGTCTACATATTCTCCTCTTAAAAGTGAGACGTCGTCATGAACTCTGCACTGGTTGTAGTTGGCAATGGTCCTCCACGATGATCCTTAGTGTCGTTTTAACTGACAGAATTTTATTCGGTCCTAGATGGTGAGTTCTAGCTTTAGATTAGATCAAATGGTCCTCCACGATGATCCTTAGTGTCGTTTTAACTGACAGAATTTTATTCGGTCCTAGATGGTGAGTTCTAGCTTTAGATTAGATCAAATGGTCCTCCACGATGATCCTTAGTGTCGTTTTAACTGACAGAATTTTATTCGGTCCTAGATGGTGAGTTCTAGCTTTAGATTAGATCAAATGGTCCTCCACGATGATCCTTAGTGTCGTTTTAACTGACAGAATTTTATTCGGTCCTAGATGGTGAGTTCTAGCTTTAGATTAGATCAAATGGTCCTCCACGATGATCCTTAGTGTCGTTTTAACTGACAGAATTTTATTCGGTCCTAGATGGTGAGTTCTAGCTTTAGATTAGATCAAATGGTCCTCCACGATGATCCTTAGTGTCGTTTTAACTGACAGAATTTTATTCGGTCCTAGATGGTGAGTTCTAGCTTTAGATTAGATCAAATGGTCCTCCACGATGATCCTTAGTGTCGTTTTAACTGACAGAATTTTATTCGGTCCTAGATAGGTGAGTTCTAGCTTTAGATTAGATCAAACTGAATTCTTTGGATGGCTACTAAATTCATAATTTCTCCAAAGATGGGAAAAAGCGCAACAAACTTTGATAAGGAGCTTTCATTTTTAGGGAAGAATGGGACGATGGATTTAATTTGCATGCCCACCAAGGCCTCGCCAACAGGAAGGAACGTCTGTGCGATCCAAACACGAACGTGTAAAACGTTTCTAGTGGGAGGAGGGAGGCCACTGATCGAGGGTAACGATCGAAAAAGTTCGAAACCCGAGATGTTTTGACTCTAGCGTATCCGATTCCCAGCTGTCAGTGCGGCTCCGTTTGTGACGCTAGCAGGGTGGGCAGGTAAAAAGGCATAGTGAGGTCTCAAACGCTGCGTGTGCTATTTCGCGCCACAGGTGTCTACGATCGTCATTAGTGAGCTTTCTTGGAGGCTCTCGTTTAAAAGATCTCGCCCACTAGGGGGGCGGTTACGAGAGTGGGCGGATAATTAGAAAAAAAAATGGATTTATTTTTTTAATGCTGAGTGCTGTTAAACGTGAACATTCTTAGACCATTTCTCAGACCGTTTAATGAGTCTATTAAATGGGAAATTCGCCAGATTCAGTCTAGGGGACCTGACATAGGGATGCCGCCTAGGTAACTCTAGGAAGGATTCTGTCTAGGGGGGAAATGACCGTTTGCAAGGCCCGATTATGAAAGGAAACGTTCTGCCGGCACTCATTCTTTGAGACTTGCTCACCTATAACCCGCAGTGGTACAGCCGCAATACAGGCTTTCCCCCTCTCTTGCAGCTATATATTCAGTAACTATTAAAGTGAATCCAGAATTGATATCACCGCCCTCCCTTTACACACATACACATACACAATCCAAGGAATGTGTCCTGGTAGACCCCCTGATTAGCTTTATACCCCACTTTTTTTTAAAAATCTAATCTTATTGTCTAATTTGACAGTCATTTTTAATAGTTCCTAATGTTTAAATCGGGGGAGTAAGGAGCAAATGTCTCCTTTGACTGTGCAATATTGTGGCCCTTATCATCAAACCTTAATTTCTGTATCTTCTAAACATTTGTAGATAGAGAGAGCGGTGCAGCCTCAAATCAAGTGGGATTTATGAAAGTATACACAAAAACCGAATCTTTTAGCGTCTTAGAGAGGATGGACGGATTTATAATCTCTTGTGTTTGCTTCACGGTGCAAAGCATATTTAAAACTTTGGGAACGTTAGTTTCGTGCGCTCAGTGATGTTAAGACCTGTTTGCAACATTAAAAATCAGAATTACTCAATAGAAAGTTATTTCTCATGCTTACTCCACACCAACGGCGACGGAGACGAAAATCATGTATCTTCGTTGTTGCGCATGCGTATTACAAACAAATTTTCACTCCCCCGGTTCGTCTCCGTCTCTGGTCTCTGCGGTTTTAAGTTGGGAAAAGTTTAACTTTTGTCTCTGCCGACATGCTCGACAGCCAATCGGAATAGGAAGAGAAGATTATGCGCATGCGCAAATAAATTGCCTATTCTCCCCGTCTGCTAGCGGTGTGAAGGCTTTTATGACAGCCAGTGATTTTTCCTTGGGGATGGGGGGGGGGGCGGAGATGAACGGATAAAAATATTTATAATGCAAAATCAATATTCATAATGCAATTTCTATTTCTTTGAGGGGGGCAAGGCCCCTTGCTCCCCCCATGGGTGCGCCACTGATGACAGCCACAGAGACAGGTGGCAAAATGTGTCTGTCGTCGTTGGTGTGGAGTAAGCATTAGTCTTGCCTGTTTGTTGTGTCAAATACAAGCAATTCTGTTTAGCTGCAAGTGAGCCAATTTAGTTTAACGAGCTCCAGTTTTGGTACTGAAAGACCGTAGAAGTGAGAATTGCCGAAACCGCTGGACAACATCTATTCGTGAGAAAGATATGAGACTGCCCACGTGACATGTTTGTGGCGATACATCCCACCTGTCGTGACCGAGCAGGAAAAGTTGCTTCTACGGTGTGTCTTTATTTTTGCGAGAAAATGCGGCAGAGATGTAGGCGTCTTGAAACAGTGTCCATTTCGCCCTGCGTTGTTCGAGCTTAAATCTAGGCAACAAAAAGCAAGGACTCCATAAGAAAGTCGTATGCTATCTGCAACAGCTGCAGTGAGTGGGTCAAAAAGGTCCATTCAGACAAGGTCTGAACTTCAAGGTCGAAGAATCCCCGAAACTACAGTGTTTGAAGATTTTATGATTCCTTCCTAAACTCCCTTTTTATCCACTGTTCGAGTACATTATCACAGTGTATATTTCACAGCGGATTCTCCAGTACATTGTCACGATGACTTTTCTTCTCGTGATCTACCATTTGTATAATCGGTCATGAGACCCATAAAAAAAGAACTTGAGGTTAAATGAAGAGCTTACTGGGCTTGAACAGGTTTCTTACAAGACTATACTTTTAGATTCTACTGAAGAATCTAAAAGTGTCCTATCTGGAGTGACCACCAACAGCTCAACAAATTAAAGATAGTACAAATAATATAATAATAGTTTCACTTGCATACTGGAAATTGTTACTGTATTTTGCCCCTAATGAAAGAGGATATGTTAATTAAATTATTCCTTGGGATAGACTTCATTTGTTAAATGTTTCAGTTTGATATTCTCCAAATAGATATATAGTCGATATATATAGAAATTTCGATATATAGAATTGATCTTAGTTTTATCATAATTCAACTAAAACATTAAAATTAAAGCTAATTTTCGTATACGAAACTCCATTTCTAATTTATATGCGAATCACATTAAATGAAAGTGAATAACTAAAAAATGAATTAATATGAAAGATTTATTAAGTACTACATACCTTTAAAAAAAAACAATAATCCAGACAGCGGTTACAATGATCACAGTTACATTCTTTAAAAGAAAAAACTACGAATATCTTGCTGAACAGTCAGTTTTGCGGAAAGTTCACCAAAGAAATGTTCGCATTTATTCAGTCCACTAAAAACTTCATCGGGGACATTTTCCGCGAATTGAAGTCCACGACGTATTGTTTCAAACTCCAAAAATTGGGAGATTTTATTCTAAACTGGAATAAAATCTCCCAATATATCTTGAAAAAAAATTTCGATATATAGAGATTTTTTCGATATATAGAAACAGTTTTTCTATGTAATGAACATGGGGATTTGCTAAGAGTTCGATATATAGAAAATTTCGATATGGGGAAGTTCGATATATGGAGGTTCGACTGTATATATATATATATATATATATATATATATATATATATATATATATATATAGAAAGAGAGAGAGAGAGAGAGAGAAACTTCTCTATGTCGGTCAGTAAAGGCTCCGAAAAAATGTGCCCGTTCTAAAAGGTTCTGAACAAAATACGTTTAGAGTGGTGGTCGGCTAGAGAAGTTTCTGCATATATACATACATACATACACACACACATATATATATATATATATGTGTGTGTGTGTGTGTGTGTTCATTCATGTTCTGAAATATTTCTCGTGGTAATTTTTATGCTTTGTTATTCATATTTGGAAAGCCAGATATGTAGCTGAACGTTTCATCCTGGCCTCTGCACGAACATTTAACTAGTTTAAAAATCAATTCATTCGTTACGATGTGCATTTAGAAGAGACACACGACATACAAACCCTAGAAATTGTCACCTGTCCGGAATGAGCGAAAACAAAGCAATAACCCCCAGCAGGCAGTTTGTAGCCCGTCTTTTTCCCCTTTAGCTCTTCATCGGGCTAGTGACGCCTTCCCGGCGCCTTTCATCTCCGGAGGCCGGTACCGAATCGGTGACGTTTCACCTGTTGGTTCTCGCGACCGCAACCGTAGCTGCAGGAGACGATCGCGCAAACGAAACAACGAGAAGGAGGCATTGGGCGCGACCGGCTGTGACAAAAGAGGGGCGGAGGGGCGCCAAGGGGGTCTCGGATGTGACCGGGAGGTGGCCCGGCCCGGAATTTATGCCGGAACACGTCGACTGCACATTGCGACGCCGGCCTGCTCCCCCCGTGTCCTAAGGTGCGGGCCGATGTTTTCGCAGACGACGCGTTTCGCTTTCGTCATTGCGAGCGCGTAGTTATGCGCACCCACGACCCGCCTTTCTCTTTCTGTTCCATTCCTTTTTTTTTCCTTCTTTACCTGATAAGGCAATGAAACGGGTTGTCGCCGCCTCGAGGTGTTTCCGAATCTTTTCGTTTGACTCGAAAGTTCTTCTTTTCGTCCGTTTGTACAGATTCGCGTTTACTGAACCTCCGTTTAGCGAATGTCAACATGGCACCAAAAATAAGCGTCGAGGAACTAACTGGACAATGCGAAATTGTTTCGTTAGGAGGGACTTATGAGGAGAACCAATAATCTTCTGTGAGGTACAATTGCATTACAAACTACCCTCCGACGTCCAATAAATATGCTTTTATTCGGCCAGGCGGGATTTTACTTGGGAAATAAACTCGGTGACCTACATTCTGGTGGTGTGTTCTTTAACTGAGCCCTCGACTAAAAGTTTTCATTGAGAAAACAATTCTTTATTAAAAAAAAACTGGCTAGTTTCTTTTTATCTTCTTATGATAGTTTCAATCTTTTATAAGACAACTGTCATAGACACGACAAGGATATTTGTCTTTGCGAGGAGTGTGTGCAGGGCCCGATTATGAACGCTGGGGGCCCCTGGGCAGATGCTATTTGGGGGCTCCCCTTTACGGACATTTATAAAAATACATACTATTAGAAGTACTAGGTGCATACACCAAGGGGGTTTTGGGGCCCCCTAGCATCAGGGGGCCCTGGGCAAAGTCCCAATTGCCCATGCGATAAAAAGGCCCTAAGTGTGTGTGTGGGTGGGAATGTTGAACTTCGTATAAACCAAACTATTGCAAATAATGTATCTTTCATTTCTTTATTGTAGATATATAGTACCTATACACACACAGACACACACACACACACACACACACACACATATATATATATATATATATATATATATATATATATATATATATGGGGGGGGTCAGGATAATCGTGCGGTGATTTAAAATAACTAAACTATTATAATCTATACTATTTAATGGATAATTATTATTTACAAAAGATATTTACAAAAATACGTCGTTCATTAATAATAAAATAGGCTAATGAACATTATATAGCAGCCGTCTACTGCTATCAGACAAAACGCGTCATAGTTCGTCCATCGTCCATCCCCTGACTGACTGGGGTTGCAGATCTCCTCTTCTTTAGTTGAGCCGGAGCGGCGCAAACAGATAATAGTCTCATCTACTGGTAAATTCAGGTACCACACACACACACATATATATATATATATATATATATATATACATACAGTGGAATCTCGTTTTTTAAGGGACCGACTGAACTGAATGATAAATGCGGGAAAACGATAGATCCGGGAACATAACAAAGAAATAGTATCGTCGGGTCTGGATGACATAAACGACACATACGGGAAAACGATGATTCGGGGAAAGATCGATCGAGATTCCACTGTATATAGTTAAGGAGCTGTAGGAGGGGATTAAAACCTAAAATCCCCGTTTCTCACCTCGCCACAGCACCTGAAATAAATATTCTTACCCATCACACCAACCCACCTTTAGCTACTCTAAAAGCGATTTATTCATTTTTTATGTATTTATTATTTATTGATTTATAGTTTAGTTTTATTTTTATTTTGTTTTTGGGGGGGGGGTGGGTGGGGAATCGGACCTTATTGGTTTCTGCTAATTTTTTTTTCTTGATGGATCGCGCATTCGTTCGGTAACAGATCAGTTTTGTGATAAACATTCCATACGTCGAGGATTACATTGCATAATTTTGAATCGTGGGCAGATTTATTATTACTATTGTTATTATTATTCAATTAAGGTGAGAGAGAGAGAGAGTTTTTCCCTTCCAATCGGAGTTGGCGTCTGAAGTGCCAATCATCGTTTTCATCCCCTACTCTGTGATTTAACCTCGAAGCGAGACGGTTCGCCTTATACGGGCCGAAAACGAAAGCTTTCAGATGCGCGCTCGCTCTCTGTCAGTGCAGAGATGCGCTTCCCCATCACTTGAGCGCCAGAACAACGCCTACGGAATAATCGCACAAGTCCGGGTACCGAGAGAGAGTGATAGCGGCCGAACAATTCGACCGATAGCACTCGCTGTGGATCAGGGTATGGGATTTATTCGGGGGGCAGTATTCATTCTCTCGCGGACAATACCTCCGAGGTCAACATATTAACATTCTCGTAAATTTTCGCATTTCCTTTCCCGGGGGTTTAACCGTAGCAGGGTGGTTTAACCGTGGCAGGCGAAATGAAACCGTGGCGTGGTTTCATTTCGCAGTCGTTGAAATTGGACATTTATACGTCATTTCGTCAGTTATTCTCCGATTGATAGCGCCGTCCGGGAACCTAGGAAAAGTTTTTTGATAGTCAGGCCCTGATTTTACATTAGGCCCGGGCCTAGCCCCCCCCCCCCCCCCCAAAAAAAAAAAAAAAAAAAAAAAATTAAAAAAAAATTTTTTAAAGGAAAAAAAAAGAAAAAAATCCTAATTCAATTTTTTTTTTAACTTTACCTTTTTTAATAGCATTTTTTTTATACAGTTGGCTCTCTGTTTAATGACGCCCTGCGTAACGACGATCTCTATTTAAAGACGATATTTCCCAGTCCCGGCTCCTCTGACGCCATGGGAAATGTTATTTTTTCACAAATTCTATTTAAGGGCATTCTCTACTTAAGGACGATTTTTCACGGTCCCTTGAAAGTCGTTAAACAGAGAGTCAACTGTATATATCCTTTCAAATTTGATTGATTGATTGGTTCATCATATGTATGTTATAGTGTATATAAGGGATTAATAGGTTTTTCTGGTTGCATTGTATTATTGTTTTAATGAATAAGTTAATATGTTTTATTGCTTGTTGTTATTTGATAATGTTCTAGGCTTCTACGCTTCGAATAGCCAATTCTTGGTAAAATGGCACTTCACGATGATTCATGATTAATTTTTTTGCGTATCAATTTTGGAAATTTTACGCCCACATCAGTGTTAGGGGGCCCCCATCCCGAGTTGCGCCTATAGTCCAGAATTTTCTAAATCGGGCCCTGGTGATAGTCTCTCTACACTCTCTCTTTCTTTTTTATTCGACAGTTTAAAGGAAAAACAAAATAAATGTTATGGCTTTTTCGCTTTGTCTCGGTATATGCTTGACCGTTATTTGTTCAGGTTCAGTTTGTTTAGATAAGTTATTATTTTGTATTTGTACACACACACACACACACACACACACACACATATATATATATATATAGATATATATTGATACATGTGACGTGGGTATTTGCTCGAAGGTTTAAGATGGATTCAGAAGCAATAGACGCAATGAATATGTTATAGTGTTTGCTGACGGAGTCATTGAGTCCATTCTGTAAGTTGCCCAGGTGAAAAGTTTTATCACCACCGCGAATCTCAAGCTTTTAAATCTCGAATGAGTACGCTGGCGTATCAAGCATTGCCCTTCAGTCTTTACCGGACTTTGGACGGGGTGTAATACTATACAGCAAACACAGAAACGTGTTTGCCCAGCGATAAAAATGGCTCACTCTCTTTTCCCGCCGACGAAATTGCCTTCAGAATCTGCGATTGGGGCGAACCCTTTCAATCAATGTGGATTTCAAGGTGTAAGGAGGGAAAATTTCAACTCCCATTCTATTTTTTACTATAAGTAAAATATTACTATTTTACTATGAGTTAAATTATGCTTTCGAAGTGAATTGGTTATACGCCTTCAGTATATAAGAGAGCCAACGTCCATGTTAAAGGCAATGATTTCGGAACTTTTATCCGAGGACAATACCTTATATTTCCGATGTGTCACTGCAGAAATCAAATTTTAGTGCCCTAAAAATTACATCAAAAACAGGAAGAAGATATTCTGAGACGAAATGGATATACTGGGGGTTATAACAATAATGGAAGGAAAATGACTGTTTCTTCCAAATTTTTTATTTATAAGCTGTAAATCCATCTCTGGCTTGTAAAATAGCATAAATTCGACGTGGGATAGAGTAATGTAAACCTTGTACATAAGGTATTAGAATTTGGTACCATCCATCCTGCAATATATGTCCTGACTATTCCAGTGATGTAGGAGGAGACCGGGATCAAACCTTTCTCTCCAAATATTCCCACAAATGTTCACTTAAAGTTAAAGGTCGGTGACTGAGATGGCCAGGATTGATGGCTGTACCTCATCCTTAGGGTCTTCAACCACATGCTGATGCATCTCGCTCGATGTACGGGTGTTATTGTCTTGGTAACAGGGACGGTTATAAGAGAATAACTACTTCACCATATGATGTGGTTCACCAGAATGGTTTCGTAGGCTTCCGATGTCACAGGACGCCGAAGAAATATTAAGGATCCTAGGGAATGCCAAGAGATAGCACCCCATAGCATCAGAATGATAACGCCACGCTTGACAGAGCGATCCAAGTAGTCGGGACGGAAGATGGTCTTCAAATGTATACTCTTCCAGTGGTTAGAAACAATGTGAGGCTCGATTCCTTTGACAGATGAAAAGCTGTCAATGATTCAAACTCCAGTTTTTGTGCTATTGCACCATCTAATATGTTTTCTTGCATTCGTGTAAGCAATATGAGGCTTTTGGATTTCTGCACAACTGTAAATACCAGCTTTATGCAGCTCCCGACGAACTGTTATTCTGACACACGATCATTAGGTCTCGCATTCACGTTTGCTGCTATTTGCTATACAGCAGTCTTAGTTTTAGCCGTGCAATAAGTCCCAAGTAGATCTTTTCCCTCGTAGACATCTTCATGTACCGTCAACACTTTTTGAGTTTAGAGGCAACATCTTCATGTCTGTACCCTATCGTAATCTTTCTTTCTGCTTCTCGTGGTACACCAGCAATTTCTACTGAAGTACCCGCCAGCTTCTCGAGTCCGACATTTTGCTCTAATTCAATAAGAGCTGATCCTACATCTGCTTGTCCAATTCCACCGTTTTATACACTTTTGCTCACCGATGACGTCATCGTCGGGATTTGCATATGCCGCAGCGCAAGCAAACTTTTTAAAGTGATGTCTCCTTTATTTTGATAACCTCCTGTATGTTAATGCATATATATATATATATATATATATACACACACACACACACACACACACACACACACACACACACACACACACATATATATATATATATATATATATATATACATATAAATTAAAAAGTTGAGACTAATATTGATAATACAACAGCATAAAAAATCTTATGTGCTTTTTTTTTTTCAAACCATGTCTTATCTTTGCTAGCATGACCGTTAAACGAAACGCTGTTTCCGAGAGAAATGGCTTTTGATCTTTGTAATCGTTCCTTTCTTTTACACATTTTATTGTAAAACTTTCAGCATAAATGCGAGATAATTTCCCTAGAGATAAAATTCCACAATTACTTATTATACTATTAATAATTCTTTGTATATTTATCAGTAATTTATTTTGTCTCGTAGAGAAATATAAATACTATAATGAGCGTCTGTGAATCATCGGAAACGGCACAGATGGGCGCGGAAGATTTGAGATCGAGATGTGTCAAAAAGGAGTGGCTAGGTAGATCGTACACTTCGTTGTTCGAATTAGAAACAAACCGAACTTCCTTTTTACCGTCAGTGTCCAAGTCAGTTCCATTTCCTTCGGATATGTGGTTTTTTTTTTTTTTCTACCTACCCCGAACTGGCGAATTGCTGCTCTTGAGGCTATTTTGAGGAGACCTCTCATCTTGAGATGGCGCCAGATCAGTTCCAGAGACCACCACGTGAAGCTGGTCCTTCTCTCAACTCGACTCGACTCCTCATCCATGTACGCGGTAAAGGACTTCTAATGAATAAGCAACAGCAACAACAAATGTTTAATTTGTTGTCCTACACACAGTAAAATACTTTCTTTTAAGAAAAAAAAAACAAGGAGAAAAACGTTCGGTTAAATTTCTGTTTACGAGAAAGAGGAAGAAAAAAAAATCGTTCTTTTTTTTAGATTACCAGCTGCAAAAAATTAAAATACTACTTAGCTATCTTAATTTAAAAACTAAAAGTGTACATTAAATTGATTTAGCAAAAGTTTCATCGATGAAAGGAGCTTAGAAGGTAAGGTTTTGGTAGGTGTTGATTAAAAAATTTCAAAATACTGTATGTCGTGCTGTATAGTGCCGATAATACAGTGTGCTCCCGATTATCCCAGTTAATAAAGGGAAGGAATAGAACAAATAATCGGAAACCGAGAATAATCTGATTTCTATTCAATTTTATTGTATTTTCAAAATACAATACTACACTTGCTTTCCTATTTTATCAATTTAATTTACGTATGTAGTCTGTAATCTTTTTAACCGAATCTTCGATTTGTTTTTTGATATCACTATGAATTTTTTCCAACACGAAAAGCATTCATAATCCCGCGAAATTAAGAAGCGTTATTTAGGAACATTATCGCTTCCTTCATCAAATAAAAATCTTCTTGATAAATAGAAAACTCTTGACTTAGAAATCTTGTTTTTTTATATATGTATGCCGGAAAAAATGTGGATGCAGTTTTTAATAAATTAAGCATGGCGCCCACATGGTATAGTGCAGAGCTCCGCAACCTTTTATCTTCCACGGCACAACAACGTTTTTTTCGATAATTCCGCGGCACACCACAAGTAAAAGCTTGCAAATACATAAATTTCAGTAATACGGATATGTCTTTATTAGATAAAAAATACAATAAAATACGTAGCTCTATGTATCAAGGTAATTATAATCCTTTAAGTTTTATATAAATCATTTTGAATTGTACACCAACACAAGAACAAAAATATAAAGTTATAGTTTACAAGTAAAAAAAAATTCTCTTTAAATTTTTATATTAAGATTTGTTTTTTGGTCTTTACTTAAGCCTAATAAATCAAAGTTAATTTAAACACAATTTATTTATTAATGAGATATTTGAGCTTGTTTTGATGAATATATGTACGTTTTATATTTGGCTCTATATTAGAAAGAGCTACCCGAAGTTCATGGTCGAGCCCCTTTAAACACGATCGTTTGTCCTTTTTAATTAGAACCAGTGTCGAAAACCTTTGTTCGCATAAGTATGTCGTAGAAAAAGGGAGCAAAATTGCAATGCCCTTGTCAGAAATTTCTGGATATTCTTTCTAACTGAAATCTAGAAATATGACGCTCCACCATACATACAATGTATGGTAACTACATGGTTTTGTTTTGTGTATAATTTCGACCCAGAGAAATTACATATTAGCAAAAAGTTAGAGGAATATTTTACTTAGAGAACTTTCTAACTAATGCGGTGGTTAATTTTTTTTAAATTTTTATTATTATCGATAAAATCACCGTGGCACAGTCAAGATCACCTCGCGGCACGGCACGGCGGTTGCGGAGCACTGGTATAGTAGTTAAGGTCGTGCTCTTCCACGCCGAGGGTCTTGGGTTCAAATCCCGAATAAGGCCCGGTCGTTACCGTGTTGTCCCCTCTTAAGGGCGCAATGCTGACTAAAGAAGCCGGAGACTGCGGTGAATAACAAATGACGAATATCCCACGACAAGTGCCTCCATACTAGCAGGGCCCGATTATGAACGCTGGGGGCCCCTGGGCAGATGCTATTTGGGGGACCCCCCCTTACGAACATTTATAAAAATAAGAACTATCCATGGACTATACATACTATTAGAAGTACTAGGTGCATACACCAAGGGGGTTTTGGGGCGCCCTAGCATGAGGGGGCCCTGGGCAAAGTCCCGATTTGCCCATGCGATAAAAAGGCCCTGCGTATTAGGAAAAATAGAAAATAATAATAAGTATAATTTTAGATGAAGGTTTCAGTTTTTTTTTCTACACGGATAATCCGCAAAACGGATAACCGAGAGTACACCGTATCTCCTTTCACTTCTTTGAGGGCAAGTTAACAATCTGCTTCACTGCGCCGCTAAACAGATGGCCAGAGCCACGAAGTCGTAGACGTAAGCTCCTTTGCTATAGGATGGGGTCTAATAATATCGCGCATTAAATTTTTTGGAAAATAATGTAATATTGTCGAAAGAAAAACAAAATAAAATCGAGGTAGTTATATAAATAAAGAAGGGAGAGTGGGGAACTGTTCTGGGGCCGACACCCGTTCTGTTTCCGGTCTTGCCTCGAGCCTCCCTCTTTGAGTCGTTTGGCAATGTGCACTCATTGCGCATTGAATCCATACTCCAGAAGAAATTTTCCTCTTTCATCTCCAGAGGAGATTCACGAAGGGGTGAACTTGAGTGGGGCCCGGCAAATAAACGCCCGTCAGCGAAATTGCCAGATGATGCGGGAACGCCGAAAAGAGAGGAAAAGAAAAAATCCCGAAATGTGAACGCAATACGCGCGTGCGAAAACAATCGAGAGGGGAAGGGGGGAGGGGAATTCAAATATCCCTCTCGAGAGTGGAGTCCATTAGAAGAAGGTCTTCTCTTTGGATCCTTTTGACTTCCTCCAGCATTTGACGAGATTATGTTTTTGCTGAAGCACCCATCACGCGCACGGAAACCGCCTTTTAATTGAACAAACGCTTAGCATACTGAATCATCTAGTAAGCTGACTCTGATTTGTCAAGGGTCCTTAAGGTTCTGTCAGTCTACTAATCCTTTTGGATTCTCTCACCTCAATGCTAACCTATGGAGAAAATGTGTCCAAGGATTGCCGACTTGGATTTAAACATTAAAAATAAATAAATAAATAAATGAAAAATTGCACTCCGTAATAGAAAAAGAAATTTTACACCCCGGAGTATTTTTGCGTTTAAAAAGAATGCAAATATTTTAAAATTTAAATTATTCTGAGGGAAAAAATCTGGTATAGTGTGTTTTAAACGCTCCTCAATTCCTTTGGTGGACGAAATTTATAAAATGAATCCTGTTTCAACATGCAGAAACGTTCAGGCTATCTGAAAATACCATTTTTATTGGATGATCAGCATTTATGGAGCTGTCAATAGCAGACACATTTTCTCCATAGGTTTACACCGAGGTGAGCAAATCCAATACGGCTTTAAGCTTTTCAAATCCCAACAGAAATTTCCTTCCTCGAGCAAAAATTTAGACATTTCTAGACTTGTTTGAATGAAACGCGTATGTTTGCTCTTGCAAACAGCATATTAAGTAGACGACGATAGACTTTAGAATGACTTGTAGACGAAGATAGACTTGAGAATACTTGAGAATGTTCGTATCAAAGTAATCCGAACAGTTACCCTTGGAAACCAAAATAATCCTATCTAAAAATTTTTACGATAATAACAAGCTCTGTCTTGTGATTTTGAACCAACGTGATCGGATCGAAATTTTCATAGCTGGAAGTCTTAGAATTCGTCGGAGACACGTTAGAGTGTAAGAAAAAGATGCGTAGGAGAACCCGCTTCAAGTTTGTGGTTAAAAAGAGGGTAGTGATGTGCAATGGCAATTCTATCGGAAGCCTGAAAAGGGAACGGCACTGTTCGAAAGACGTTATATCAACTCCTTGTAACCGCAAAAGACACGCTTAAATGAGTTACGAGGACTAAGGTGAAAATGCACCTTACCAAACAGTAGACACTTAAATCTAAAATTAAAAGATCAAAGTTAAAATTTCTTAAGATGACAAAATATTATTTTAAAGACAATCCTCTCAGGAATAAGTAAAAATAATGTAAAAGAAGAAAAAACAAAACCTCATTTGAGGTCAAAGCTTAATTTAGATGCACCACGACTAAATGCGCAGCTGGGAGTGCATATGTGCTGTACCATCGCACCACAAAAACCATGCTCTGATCTTCTCCACTGAAGTTCGCAGTTTCGTCTGCCTAAAAGAGACCGAAGGGAGCCCAGACCTCTGGTTGATGTCTTTTCATTTGCCTTTATCAGACTTTCTCACTAAGAGTATACAGTTAGTCGGCCCACCTTTCCGAGCAGAAAAATAAAGTCGTATCATCAGGCCCTGATTTTCCGTTAGGCCCGGTAGGCCTGGGTCTAGGGGCCCCAAAAAGTTTTAATTTTAAAAGGAAAAAAAAAGAAAAAATTCCCAATTCAATTTTTTTTTAAATTTTACCTTTTTTAATAGCAATTTTTTTATATATCCTTTCAAATTTGATTGATTGATTGGTTCATCATATGTGTAGTTATCTGTATATCATACGTATAACTACATATGAGTGTTACATATTTCACGTCAACATATTTCACGTCATATGAGTGTTATAGTGTATATAAGGGATTAATAAGTTTTCTGGTTGCATTGTATTGGTGTTTTAATGATGAAGTTAATAGGTTGTATCGCTTTTTGTTATTTGATAATGTTCTAGGCTTCTACGCTTCAAATAGCCGATTCTTGGTAAAATGGTACTTTCACAATGATTTATGATTATATTTTTGTGTGTCAATTTTGGAAATTTTACGCCCGCATCAGTGTTAGGGGGCCCCCCCCATCCCGAGTTGTGCCTATAGTCAAGAATTTTCTAAATCGGGCCCTGTGTATCCTGATCTTTTTTTGTGAGCATCACTATGTCCGAGTATTATTTTGAATTCATTTCATAAAATGAGAGGCCACTTCGACACTTTTACAGTTCAGTATCGGTTTCTAAATATTCGCGCATATGTCACCAGATGGCGATCTATAGGGTCTACGCCACGTATTTTCTAAGCATCCCAATGGCATATGTTAATGATGCCCCATCAAGGGCGCATGCCTCCTCCCTAAGCACCGCGTAGGTAGAAAAAAAGAAAATAGGCGTCATTTTCACAACAATCAATGCCCGTGGGGCCAATTTTGCGGCTTTCGCGCGGCGACAGGTATGTTTGAGTTCTGGCAGCGTTTCGCAGACCTAAGGCGGCGAAAGGGGGGCAGGCTAGCTGGCTCTCCATATGTGGGCATGCACACCTGTCTCGCTGACCTCCATACGCCGCGCGAAAGGATTTTCGGGGCAAGTTCACGATTATTGACGCCAAATTTCTCCCGTTTCACTCGTCCGATAGCAGGGCGTTACGATTTTCTTTAAAAACATTGCTGGCGAGATTCGATGGCATCGATTTATTTGCAAACTCTGTTTTTTTAATGTTCTACTTAGAAAAGGGCCTCATCCAGAAAATACAATCTACTTTGAAAAGAAGTTTATTATGATGACGTTTGTCCTCCGCGCCCGTTGAACGGTGGAATTTTTTTTATTTACCTTATTTTTCGGACCATAAGACGCACCCTCCAATTTGTGGGAGGATTTTTAGAAAAGAATATTTTGTATTTTGTTGGGTATATAAAGGTATTTTCAATTTCTTATTTAATAAAGATAAAATATATATATATAATAAATATAATAAATATCATTTATAAAATATATATAATAGATATAACAAATATATATAATATATATAATAAAATATTCATTTTATATTAAAATAAATGTTATCTTCGGATCACAAGACGCACCACAGTTTTAGGTCGATTTTTTTTAATGTAAAAAGGTGCGTCTTAGGGCCTGTTCACATAGAATCCGTCAGCGTCAGCGTTAATTTTTTTTTAACCAATCATATACCAATCATTGACCTATTTAACCAATCAGCGCCGAGGGAATCTTTAACGCTGACGCTAACGGATTCTATGTGAACAGACCCTTTTGGTTCTTCTTTGCCTTGGACAATCCCTCGAAGCAAGGTATGAAAAAAATAGATTCCAAACCTGACTATAGTACCCTGGCATGCCTATAGTAACCTGACTATAGACTCCTGATCGTAACTGCGGTGCCGCAACGACACCGGATCGCTCGTGTGCACCGAGCCTAAATCGGATACTTGGATCGAAATTTTGAAACGAATGACCCAGTAGATATACTTTTAATTTCAGCTCTTAATGCATACGAGTGACTCGCTTTCTGAAATCTATTTTCAAAGGGAGACGTTCAAACCCTACTTACAGCATGGACTTTTTTTAGAAAAATTCAAACGGGAATTGTTATTGCTTCATTATTAACAGTTTTATCGTATTGATTTTTTTAAAAATTTATTTTAAAATTATCATGAATTCTGAGTACAGTAATCCTCGTTTGATCTCCCGGGTCTTCATTATCTTTAACTTTTACTTTACTTTCATCAACTTTAATCAAAAGGCTCTTCATAACGCTCGATGTATTTCTAACCAAGGAAACAAATGTATAACTTTCAGAGATAATCGACACACATGTTTCATATTCCTAAAATTCGTAGTTAAAATTATGATCTAGTCGTATCTCAAATTATCGGAATTCGATTTTCAAGAATGGGTTTTACACATAAACTTTATTTTCCTCATTATACTTACGTTTTAAAAACATGGAAGGAACTTACAACACGTTTACCACACGTTTTTATTATTTATTTATTTTTTGTAATCTCCATTCAACTCCAAAACTTTCATTCTTACGCTCGTTCGCACGGAAAGGCTTCTGGACTCGCGGATGTGCGTAGACCCACCGCGCACGGTTGGACTGATGGTGCACATCCCACAATGGTGACCATTATTCACCATTTCTAAAGTATCGATGCCTATGAAAAAAAAAGAGAGCCGCGCGTTCTCTTCGAAACAATGCCCCGCTCAAACGCGTCTTTCCTTAAATAGTTCCCGCGCGAACAAAGGATTAATCTTTGTTTAATTAATTCTTCTCCGCCAGCGCAATGCATTTATAGCGGTTTCTTTTTTTAAAAATCCTTCTCTGTAACGAAGGAACTGTGTGATGAAAGGGTCCGATATGTGTCAATGAAACTGTTTCGACCATTACATCCCCGGCAGCAAAGGAAGGATCGCCGCTGAACACTGCCTATTCTCAGGACGCCGAACAGCCAAATATTTTTTTTTACTGGCCTTTGGGAGCGTCCATTAATTACGTGAGGCGATTTTTCGACCCCCTCGAATGGATGTCGTGAGATTTGGCTCGACCCCCTAATCTCACGTGAGATTTTTCAGAATGCGTATTTTTAGTGTAAATACGTTAATCTGTGCTCGATTGAGTTGGATTTATTTAAAAAAAACATAATTTGCTTAATTATTTTTATTTAAGACTAGTTAAGACTAGTATTTAAGACTACTAAGAACGTAGTCTAGAATCACAGTGAGAAAATCGAACAATAAAATACTTAAATAGGAACTACTGAAATTCGTAAAAGAATATTCATTCTAATTCAATCCACGGGGGACTCGTGTGTGGTCTCGAGAGAGACAACTGGAACTGTTGTGTAGGATTTAGCCATACTTTAGTGTAGAAACATGTTTTACTTAATGTTTTACATGTTTTACATGTTTTACTTTCCCCAGTTTTCTCGCAATTTTACGCTGTTTCGTGCGGAAAAAAATTACGTGATATTTGCCGAGACCCCCCTCTCCCCCACGTAAGACTGAGTGAGATTCGGCCTGACTCCCCCCCCCCTAAACAGGGCCGCCCAGTGGGGGGGGGCAACTGGGGCACTTTGCCCCAGGCCCCCAACTGCCGGAGGGGCCCCAAAAATTTTTTTTAAATTTATTCATTAGATTTCCTCAGAAAATATAACACGGCAGCAGTGCAATGAAATATAATAATTATGTTAATCATACATGTAATAAAATTTTAAGCATGAGTAACTTAATTTGAATGTGTGTTTTCGTCTCTTTGCTTTTTTTATTTTTTTTGGGGCCCCCAACAGAAGTTTGCCCCAGGCCCCGTGAAGTCTCTGGGCGGCCCTGCCCCTAAAAGCCTCACGTAATTAATAGACGTCCCTTTGGGGTCTAAACTCCGGCCCCCAAAGCTTCCAGGATCGGGGAATCTTACCCTTTCCTCTCCCCCTACATCCCTCGTCCCGTCGGGGCTACCTATATTCTACTTTTATAGCTTTATACCAGTGGTTCCCAACACGTAGACGTCTGCTGACCACTAAGCCAGAAATTGAACCATGTGAGGACCACCACCACCCCTCACCGACCTTCCGGGGGGGGGGACCTTCCGAGGGGTATGGTCGTATATAATATCCCTCAGGCAAAAGGGATACAGGATTAACGCACTCACATTCTAACGTATCATATTCTAATAATAAAAAAAAATATGTTAATCCTTCAGCGGGCGCGCCCGTGTATAAAGTGCAACATTTTCGTAATTTTGAATGATTTGTTTTTACATGTAATGTTTGAATGTTCCGAGCAATTTCTATTTTTAGCTACACCCTTTCTAATGCAGCTCTGATTTTCTGACCCTCGTATTCCTTTCCATTCATTGTTAGTCGCGTTTTAACCGTGGTAAACCAACGATTATACTGGATTGCAATGCGGCAAAATTATGAGTCGAAGTAGTAAATCAAATGTGCAGTTATTACACGGTATTCCGCATATCACGGAGATGGACAATCTCGTCGTTTTTTAGGTTTTTGGACATAATAGGAATCGATTCGCAAGTTGTCCTTAGATGCATTAAAACCAGACAGTTTTGAAACAAGGTGATTGTATCGGTATTCTTTGGCCTTTAATTATAAATATATCTCAGTATTATCAACATTTTATATCTTGTCATAAAACGCGGAATTAATATGTCAGACTCTCGTCTCCCATTCTTAAGTAGAATTGATGAACGTGAGTAACAGCGTCTTCAATGAGCCCAAAAGAAACGCAAACAGATGTCGAACGATATACACCTTTGGAGAAGTGCGACAATAGTTAAAAGGACGCAAATCATTTAGAATGATTTGTGAAATCCATTAGCGGCGCGCTTTTACCTTGGAAAAGTCGGCAGGAAAGAAAATTCGTCATGGATGGTTCGAGAAGGCGCTGAGAAGAATGGATAAATACAGACGCCGGTAACGAAGGGGGAGAAGATATTTGGACGGTTGAAGGGTCAACACGGGTACGGAGAGACGGGGAGCTCGTTTGGACTTTGAATAGTGAGCCCTGCTCTAATGAGTATATTAACGTTCGTAGGAATGAACCTTTGTAAATGATTAATTTAACCAAGATTTTAATATGTCAATAAACCAGATGTAAATAAGAGTTGGTGCTACAGTTATGATTACTTCTACAAGATAATGATTTGTCGGATCACGACTTTAAAGGTTAACATAATATTTTCAATTTGAAAAAAGAAAGTTTATTACAAGAGGAATAACCCAGGTTGAAAAAGACGTTACCCTTCATGCAACGCGCGCCTGCTGGTGTACCAAAAATTGGCGCTACCGCGGAAGGGTTAAACTTATAAGAAATTTTACTTCAACACCTGATAGTCATCGGATATATTCCGCCCATCTAGTTCAATGAGCATTGCTTTCAAAATCCCCATTTATTCAGCAACTTTTGTGATGTGGTGCCGGACCACTCCCGAGGCTCTCGCGCACCACCGGTTGGGAACCACTGCTTTATACGGTGGTGTCTACTGTTTAGCATTTTGCGCTCTCTCTCTTTTCATCGCTTGTCACTGTCTTTTCCACTCCATTATCCTGCTTCTGTTGTTCTACTTCTCCAGTATCCTTGATTCTATACATCTCCATTTGTTTTCCGCTGTCTCGCTTTAGGCGGGCTTCATCTCTCTTTCTCTTCTATATTTACATCTGTCTGTTTACTTTCCTCTCTCTCTCTTTTTTTTTATCCCCTTTTCCCATTTTTTCTACTCTGTCTCCCTTAACTTTTGTCCCTAAGCGTCCAATTTCTGCTCTCTTATCTCAAAGTCCATCCCTGTATGTCACAAGTTTCTTAGTACAGGGTGTCCATAATAAAAGTCCCACTTTCAATAGGCTGCAAAATAAAGAACCGCTGGTCAGAATGACTTCAAATTTGAACGGAATATACTAGAAGAAGAGGGAAACGACTTGGCATAATAAAAAAACAGTTCCAAAATGTATCAGTAGATGGCGCTGTAAGCGGTTAGAAACTTTTTTTTTTTATTATGCCAAGTCGTTTCCCCCTTCTTCCAGTATATTCAGTTCAAATTTGAAGTCATTCTGACCAGCGGTTCTTTTTTTTTTGCAGCCTTTTGAAAGTGGGACTTTAATTATGGACACCCTGTACATACGCTACGAAAATGCAAAATTTCAACTTCAACGGAATTCAGACTTTTATCGAAAAAGGGATTTGTCCATCTTATTGCGTAATCTTAGAAATTTGCAAACGATATCTTTGGCGGAGGAAGTACTGAATTTTGTTACTGATTCTCTGTTGGGAAGGAATAAATGAATTTTGCGGCCTTTTATCGTTTCTGAATAGGGTTATCCCTTCTCTTTAAATAAATATATATATATATGAAATATCCGGAATGGACATCTCATGAAGAAACACAATCGAGGCCGAAATAATGAAAGTTTGAATCATGAAGAAAAGAATTTGTTCTTCGAGAACAGCGACATGGCATCTTATTCGCATCGAGCCAGTCCAGTGTCTATTCGTAGAAGCGCCAAAAAACAATTAGCTCAGAGAGGTTGCCAGAATTGGCGGAGGAAGTTAGTGTGTGGAAAGGCGAGGCGTTTGCGCCAAAGAGTAGAAAGAGGGGTTACCGGAACAGAGATAAAGTTCAGAATGGGCGATTATAGGTTGTTAGTAATATTATCACACACACACACACACACACACACACACACACACACATATATATATATATATATATATACACAAGGTGCGGCCATTAATTTCCAGGATTGATCTAATAACTCCAGAAAATATTACATGAAATACATACCCATTTAATATGTTTCGAAGTAACTCCCACCTACCGTAATGCACTTCTGTGCTCGGCTGTATAAATTTCGGAAACAACTTTTAAAGTCCTGTTTCGGAATGCTCTTTCATCTGGACGTCACCGTTTTTCTTGATGGCTTCGACATCCTCAAATCTTGTTCCCTTCAGCAAATCTTTCAATTTTGGAAGCAAGAAAAAGTCTGCCGGTGCTAAGTTCGGAGAGTATGGAGGATGCTGCATCTCCACGATTTCATGCTGGTCCAATTTGCTGAAGGGAACAAGATTTGAGGAGTGTGTGTGTGTGTGTGTGTGTGCGCGCGCGTGCATGCATGTGTGTGTGCTTGCGCGCGTGTGTGTATGTGCTGGACGATGGCCATAGTCTGTGGGTTCGAGTCCAGTAGTCGGTATGGATGTTAGTAAACCGGTTTTCAAGTTATAGGTAGCGCTTTTCCCCAGTGAAGCAGAAGGTGACCGCAGCGTTCCAAAAACTCACTAGCATTCGAACGGTATCGAAACTTGGAGAGGCACAGACAGCAATGTTACATTGTCACATAGTTCAAATTAGTTTAGTTTTTGAATTTTTGGCTCAAAATATTTGTAAATACCGAAAATATGAAAAAAATAAACAGTTTTGAAAGATTAATGATTATAATAAATGAAGTCTCGGTATATTTCGGTTGGCATGGATGTTTGTAGCCGTCCGGAATCGGTTTTAAACTGGTAGGTCCTGGTCTAATTAGCCCTCGTGTAGCAAAAAGTGGACCCTAACGCTCCAAACCAAAACCAAACCGAACCATTACATCTCGGTTAACTTCCGGACTGGAGAAAATCGTTTACCATGAAAACATTTTCTTTTAAGCGATTTTTCTCTGCGGGACTGTAGTAATTTTGCTAAAAAAAATTCATTTTTTTGTCATATGAATGCTGTTTTCTCCCCCCCCCCCCATCCGATTCATACGTGTTTTCCTATAATTTAGGCATAGTCACTGTGAAGTTCGTTAACTGTACTATTGTAAACAGTGGCGCATCCAGGGGGCCCCCAGGAGTGCCACTGTTTACAACTTTAACCTTTAACGAACTTCACAGTAACTATGCCTAAATTATAGGAAAACACTTACGAATCGGACGGGGGAGGGAAGAAAACAGCATTCATATGACAAAAAAGAAATGTTTTATGTCATATGAAGAAATTTTTTTATGTCATATTTTATGCAAGGGGCCCTGCCCCCCTCCAAAGAAATAGAAATCGCATTATGAATATTGATTTTGCATTATAAATATTTTTATCCGTTCATCTCGCCCCCCCCCCTGCATTATAAATATTTTTATCTCTTCATCTCATCTCCCCCCCCCCCCCCCCAAGAAAAAATCCTGGGTGCGCCACTGATTGTAAAATATTCCCACCAATTTCCCTTAACAGGTGTAGAAACACTTACAAAAGTGTTAGCATGGGTTGGCTTGCAATCCAAATCTCTCAAGAGTGAGCTTTATTTTGGGAAACTTCTAATTTATAGATGCTGAAAACGTAGATTGTCGAAGAAGAATCCGCTATCAAGAATTCGCAGGTCACGCGCGATTTTTTTTTTCTTAGGCCATTTTTTTGCAACACTAGCGAGTAGCGAAAATACTAAAAATATTCTCTAAAATTAAAGTGCTAAGTGTTGCACGTAAAAGTTTCATACTGCTTGAAAAACAGAATTTGTACTCATACTTTTGACTCTATTACAAGCATTCATACATATCCAAATAATTGCACGTAAAAAGAAGCATAAACAGTATAAATATAATAATTTTATTTGAAGTGCGAGTTTAAGAACATACTGCATATTAGGGTATCAGTGGAAAATTTTATATAGACATGCGGCTCTGAATATTTTCGAATGCCGGAACGAGAAATCCTCCCTTTATAAACGCTCGTCTTTATCGCTTCTTGAAAATATTCTCTAAGATCGAAGATTAAGGGAACGGTGGACATTAAAATTTACTTTTTTTACTTTTCATCATAGAGATACGAAATATTGTACATATGCACATTTCACTATAAATAAATAGAAAACCTTAAAAGAAATTTCCAATCTCATTATAATTTTAATATTTTTTTAAAAATTTGAAATTTATAAACAAAATTTTAAAATGCTCCTCGCTACTTAATTTTTGAGATATTTCCTCGATTTTGCATTTTAATCTCTTTAAACTGTATAACAAACAAATCTGGGTATCAATTATTTAATCCCTCGAATAGTTAATTTTCGAGAGATTTTTTTCTGAATTCCATCCCGATTTTCATCGAAATTTTGCCTTTTGAAAAGTTATAAATCCAATTTAATTACCTTAATGAAGTCGAATTGTAAAATGCATACCCAGTTTTTTTGTAAACCGCATCAGAATACTTCCTTATCAATTTCATGAATTTTGAGGAAAAATTAAGTAGCATGGAGCATTTAAAAAATCTAAAAACCTTGAAAAATCTGGTTTAAGAAATACAGATTTAAAATTTATTACTGCACTTACCCATTATAAATTACTTTGTAGAAGCTTCATAAATGATTTTTTACTTGAAAAAGGTTATTTTGGTACTAATAATTTACAGAAATATATATATTATTTACAATAACACAATCAATAATACAATGACGAGATTTCCTGAAATAAAGGTCCACCGTTCCCTTAAACTGATTCCATTAATTCTTTATAAAAGCTTTTTTTTCCCCCCACCACACTGGTTCAAATGGTTTTAACTCTCGTTCTATGACTCGATTCGTCCACTGAGAACGCCCTCCGCACCATTACTGCAATTCCCGGCTATACTCCCTCTTGCCGGTATAGAGACATAAAATACAATAAATCCGGAACGCAAGCAATTAAAATGAACAATGGCTTTATTCACGTGACGTCAGAGGTTATGTGAAAATGAAACCGTGATTGGATTCTGTGGGGAGAAATTAGACTTTGCTGCAAGCGGTTCACGCGAGCACATAGCGCCTTAACTTCGTTCAGAATATTGAGAAGACCGTAACAACTCTGTCCTTATTGAATGTCTGGGTTTATGCCACAGCGAAAAATAAGCGTTTAAGTAGCAGGGCCCGATTTAGAAAATTCTTGACTATAGGCCCAACTTGGGATGGGGGCCCCTGACACTGATGTGGGCGTAAAATTTACAAAATTGACACGCAAAAAAAAATAATCACGAATCATCGTGAAAGTACCATTTTACCAAGAAGTGGCTATTTGAAGCGTAGAAGCCTAGAGCATTATCAAATAACAAAAAGCAGTACAACATATTAACGTCATCATTAAAACACCCATACAATGAAACCAGAAAAACTTATTAATCCCTTATATACACTATAACATATATATGATGAAACTATACATCTGATGAACCAATCAATCAATCAAATTTGAAAGGATATATTAAAAAAATTGCTATTAATATAGATAAAAAAAATTTGAATTGGAATTTTTCTTTTTTTCCTTTCAAATTTAAAATTTTTGGGGCCCCCCAACATTCGGCGGCCCCTAGGCCCGGGCCTAATGGAAAATTAGGGCCTGTTAAGAGTAAGCATCTGGCCACAGGTAGGATATAATTTAAATTTGTTTTTGTGTCACACACTTTTATAATCAAGAATTGATTAAAAAAGCAAGATTACTTCACTTTTAATGAAACGGCATTAAAAACTTTTAATGCCGTTTAAACCGTTAAAACCTTTAAAGCATTTTAATGCCTTTTAATGCCGTTAAAACCTTTTGGTGAAATAATTAAAATTTTCTTAAAAGGGAAAGATACTTAGTTTATGCTCCTACGACTGATTTTTGGCTTTGTATATTGTATTTTATACAAGGAATTTCAGACTAACGTTTTTATGTAATATGTTTATATAAAATGCGTTGTTTTATCTAACGATGAATAAACATTTTGCTCTCTTTTCGAAGGGCAACCTTCAATTTAAAAAAAAAATATTTATTATTATTATTATTATTATTATTATTATTATTATTATTATTATTATTATTTTAGCAGAGGCACTTGTCGTGGAGACATTCGCCTATAATTCACAGCAGTTTGCTGACCATTTTATTATGGGGACCAACATTACCCCCCCCCCCCCCCCGAAGTAAATTGTTGTTATTCTGAAAACTACTGAAAACTTCCTGCAGTGGCGTAGCGAGGGGGGGGGCAAGGGGGGTCTATCATGCCCCGGGCGCCACTCACAGAGGGGCGCCAAGTAGTCTCAAAATAACTAATTCTATATATTATATTACTATGTTTTTCGGGGGGGGGGCGCCAAAAAGGTATCGTGCCCCGTTATGCTCGCTACGTCACTGACTTCCTGGGCGCACAGGCGGGAATCCGTCACTCAGATGAACTCATCAGCAGAGATGGAAATGTCTGCATCGGCAGTGGGGGTAAAACTGCAAAGTCAAGCAAATTGCAATGCTTCTCGTACAGCGCGATTGTGCCTTCGCAAAACTGATGATTGGGAAACATAATTTAGTCGCCGTACAATTGTCTGTAAACCAGTCGACGCAATCCTATGCGGAAGGCAGTTATTGCACAGTTTATTGGATTCGGGTCGAGAAAAATGTTAAATACGTGGAATGAATTCAAAACTTGGAACTAATGTCTTCCGCACACTACATTCTCAGAAAAAGTTTCCTAAAAGCAAGCAAACTTTCTCTCACTATAAATTTCCTTTCAAAATGAATCATATATATATATATATATATATATATATATATATATATATATATATATATATATATATATATATATATATATATATTTTTTTTTTTTTTTTTTTTTTTTACCCTTCAACGGGCGCACCCGTGTATAAAGTGCAACATTTTCCTAATTTTGAATGGTTTGTTTTTACAAGTAAGGTTTGAATGTTCTAAGCAGTTTCTATTTATAGCATGTGTGGCCAAACTTTTCCAGGGTACGGGCTACTTCAAATTTTTTAAGGTGTTGCGGTCCACCCAGTGACGTAGGTGTGGTGAGCTAAAAAAAAGGCCTACAATATTTATTATAACTTAATAATAAATACGGAATATGTACTTACCTACATAACTGTAAGAAAAAAACTTACTCTTTTAAAACCGCGTTTAAAGCAAATCGCGTCGGTGTTCCATAAATATGTTTCTTTTAGTATGCGCGTCTTAGGTCTTAGTAAAGGCGGTCACCCCAAAATGTCTTGGTGGTCCACCGGTCGATCGCGATCTACTTAATGCCCACCCCTGATTTATAGCTACACCCTTTCTAATGCAGGTCTGATTTTCTGACCCTCGTATTCCTTTCCATTCATTGTCAGTCGTGATTTAACCCTGGTAAACCAGCGATTATACTGGATTGCAAAACGACAAAAGCAGGAGTCGATGTAGTAAATCAAATGTGCAGTTATTACACGGTATTCCGCATATCGCGGAGATGGACAATCTCGTCGTTTTTTAGATTTTGGGACATAATAGGCATCGATTCGCAAGTTGTCCTTAGATCCAATAAACCGGACAGTTTTGAAATAAGGCGATTGTATCTGCATTCCTTGGCTTTTAATTACAAATGCATCTCAATATTATCGACATTTTATATCTTGTCATAAAACGCGGAATTAATATTTTCAATTTGAAAAAAGAAAGTTTATTACAAAAGGAATAATCAATGTTGAAAGAGACGTTGCACTTTGTGCCACGCGCGCCTGCTGGTGTACCCAAAAATTGGCGCGCCCGCTGAAGGGTTAAAAAAAAAAAAAGCTATTTACTGGAATAAAACTGAAAAGATTTCATTTCCTTTGTTATCATAATGGTTTAAGTTTTTAATTTTTATCAGTATTCTAAATGTGACACCTCCATTTTAAAGCTGTTATTTATCCCCCCCCCCCCGCTCCTCCTCTTTTAGTGGTCCTTCAAAGCGGAACCTGATAAACTCGAAATTTTATGAAATAATATTTATAAGGAACTTAAAAGGTATTTATTCATTTATAAGGCGTTGTTCACGTAATTTACGAGGTACTATACCCCCCACCCCCACCCCGCTTGGCGATCCTTCCAAATGGATCCTGATAAAGAAGAGCATTTATTAGAAGTTACTTATAAGGTGTTATTTATCCCCCTCTGACTGTGTTCTGCCAGGCGATGGCCAAATGGCTAGGGCGCTGGCATTCGCTTCAGATCCTGTGGATTCGAGTCCCACTGCTGGCATGGGTGTTTGTAGACGTTCGGAATCGGCTTTAAACTGTAGGTCCCGGTATAATTAGCCCTCGTGTAGCAAAAAGTTGACGGTAGCGCTCCAAAACCAAGCCAAACCAAACTGATGGTGTTCTAAACAGAACCTGATAAATGATAACTTCGCTCAAACACGCTTTTCTGTTTAATAATTTTAACGAACATTCATAAGACAACCATTTATCTTATAACGTTGAAAAGTCTTGCGGACTCACTAAAATTCCATTCAATTTCCTTTTTTGAATTTAAATCTAGAATATTTTGACCTTGACTAGGGCCACTGGCCTTATAAATATCAGTCATTCAAACTACAAAATGCTATGCGATATCTACATTAGTTATAATGCACAGGTTGATACATTTATTCTAAAATTTAAACACGTTGAACAAATTGGAGGGTTTCCCGGGCTTGTGATGGCTCTGTGGTACAGCGCGCTGGCTTTCGGTGCTGAGGGTGCTCGAATCGAATCACGGTGTCCGGCCACTAAAATACTTCCGTTTGTATCGTCCCTTCATATATATATATATATATATATATATATGAAATGACCCGAATTGGGTGATCTCTTGAAGAAACACAATCGAGGCCGAAATTAAATACAGTTCCAAGTCACAAAGAAGCATTGAAGTTTATTCCACGAGAACAGCGACATGACATCTTATTCGCATCGAGTCAGTCCAGCGTCTGTCACAAGAGCGCCAAAATACAATTAGCTCAGGGAGGTTGCCAGAATTGGCGGAGGAAGTTAGTGCGTGGAAAGGCGAGGTGTTTACGCTAAAGAGTAGAAAGAGGGGTTACCGGAACAGAGATAAAGTTCAGAATGGGCGATTATAGGTTGTTAGTAATATTATCACACACACACACACACACATATATATATATATATAAACCAATGCCGTAAAAGTCTAATCTTTTGCCGGCGTAGTCTAATAGGAATGTCCGTACATCAGGAGCTCATTTGATGTGACCTTCCTTGACAAAGTATGTGTCTTGTGACTTTCATGCTGAAAGTCACAAGACAATAACTAAAACAAGTAGACTAGTAGGCTAGATCATATTTATGAGAATCAAATAAAAAGCATTTTTACGATAAACAAATTTTTACTCGAAATGTGACTAAAAACGTTTTAAAAAGCTAATAGGTGAAAAGATTACTGACCAAACGAGATTAACGATTTATAAACTTTAATTAGTGCAGGGCATACCTTCGATCGCTTCTCTTAAGAAATATCTAACAATGCAAACACAACTCATACTGTAGTATCCCTGTTCTAGACGCCATTCAGTTTCAAGCTATCTGAACTGTCTGAAGTAATTTTTCTTCAAGTCGTTTTAAGAACAAGTCATCTGCATAGCGGTAAGGCTGCGTTTGATGGGTAGAAAAGTAAATAGAACATTCATTCAAGGAGATGAGTGGAATGAGTATTTTAGCTGAAATTAGTATGCCTGCCCCGCGAAATTAGTACGCCCCGCGAGCAACCCAAGGTTAAAGGAATGAGACTGGCGTTTATTTCAGCAATCCTTTTCACAAGTGTTTCGAAAGTTTGCTCCCATATTTTTAAGGCATTGTGTTTACATATATTAGTCTCCCGGTTTGACTCTCTTTTTTCTTAAATACGCCAAGGAAAAATTTTATTTATTGGGATCCGAAATCTTTTGCCAAGCGTCTATAGCAGGGATTCCCAACCTGTGGGTCACGAAATATTTTCTGGGGGATCGCCACGGTTATATTCAATTAAAATGACATCTTAGCTAATTTTACAAAAAAATATTTGTCAATATTTATTTACCGTGAAACTGTAAGGTCATGATGTTTTTGGAAGGAAAAAGTCTCATTCAAAGCGCAAACTCACTTCGTTGGAAATCTACCATCACCTTCAGTGGGCAGTAAACGTAAATAGCCGTTATTTACTACCAGAGCCGGGCCGATCCATCCCTTCTGAAGACTTCCCCCTCCCCTAATTATAATTAAAATTGACCATCTATATACAGTGGAATCTCGATCGTTTTTTCGTATGTGTCGTTCATTTTATCCAGTCCCAACGATCATATCGCTTTGTTATGTTTCCGCATCTATCGTTCATTTCAGTCGGTCCCTTCAAAAACGATTGATCGAGATTCCACTGTATATAAAACAGTTCCGTAACTGACTGACATACAACGCACAGACCAAACCGCTGGACCTAAAGGGCTGAAATTTTGCATGGAGATTCTTCTTATGGTGTAGGGGTGCACTAAGAAAGATTTTCGAAAAATTCTTCTTAGATTTTTTAAAATTAATTTTTTAAGCTGTTTTAGTAACTTTTTTTAAGTTTGCATTTAAAATAATAATTTGAGGGTTATAAAATTTATATCACGAGAAAGATCCTAAAAATTCATTTAAAATGAAATCTTTTTCGAATCTTTACCTCGATTTTCTGATTTTTGGTGAATTTTTAAAGATTCATTTTTAGAATTCAATTTATTAAATGCCGATCACGTGATTTCTTTTTCTGGTACTTTAAATTAATTTATCGTCACGTGCATATAACGAAGTAGACAAAAAATAATTTTTTTTCCTTGCTAATGTGGCAGACGATTGGACATTATCCAAAAAAATATTAAAATACAGTAAAAGATATGTTCCTCAAACTGTACTATATTAACTGTACTATATTCTTTAGTATGTTCTATTAGATTTAATTTGAATATTTTGTTCTACATTATTTTGTCTATAAAAATATCCCTTACGATTTTTTTATAAATATATATATCTTTTTTTACATCAGTTGCATACATTGATCGTTGTATTTATTATAAATATATTTTTTTGGCATTAATTGCATACATTGACCGTTGAATTTAATTTGAATGTACTCCGTAGGGAAGCACGGGTTTTCAATTAGTTAATATATATAAGGAAACTCTCTGGATGACAATTATAACGATATTCGGAAAGAGAAGAGCGGATCGTTGCAAGTGGTAGCTTCTTGGGGTTGTAGACGGTCTTCAGGAGCATCCAATCCAGTCAAAAGTCCAATACATGGGAATGATACATTCATTGACTTGTACACATTATCTACGCTACCGATATTTACTTGGGTAACATGTATAATAAGTGTAAGGAAGGAAAGTTATTTACATATTCACAACGAATACAGGATAGAATGCTTAACGTCCTGTCCACACCATATCCAAACGCTAAGTCAAGCGGTTCGGCTTTCACACCAGAATAGAAAAGTTTATTTTGCTTCTCTTCGTGATCAACTATGGTGTAATTCGCCCAGCGACAGCTAGGCGCCGCACAGATCGGATGTAGTTACATAAGTGGCAAGAGTTATGGAAAGGGAATAGAATAAATGGTGGGACGTTCTTATTACTTACACACACACACACACACACACACACACACATATATATATATATATATATATATATATATGCTTTAGATTTTCTATAATCACATATTTTTAATAATATTTTTTTACATGTTAAAAAATATGTGTTATGATCAAACAGTCTTACGATAAAAAATATCTCAGCAAAAGACTATACTTACATCGCTTCCACTTGCTTCTACCTACATGTGTAAGACTGGGTTTTCAAATCTAGATTTGTAAAATGATTTATAAAATTTACTCTCTTATAACGCGATTAATTCGTACCGCGTTTTATGGAAACAGTTTTATAAAAAAACTCAGAATTAATTCAAATCGGGAAATGCGTTCTATGGAAACCGCGTTATAAGAAACATGGAAATATGACAAATTAGATTAATTTATACCTCGTTATATGGAAACCAATGCAGAGTTATATGGAAAGTGCGTTTTAAGAAACTCAGAATTGATACAAATTAAATGAATTCGTACCGCGTTGTATAGAATCCCGGAAAATCATCGAGTTTCATTGATAAACAGGGAATTACCCCATAAATGTCAACTACAAAAAATTAACGCATCAAATAAGTGTTGCCGTAGATAAATTTTTTAAGCCATTTGAGTTGTTGGAATGTTCTTGTACGAAAAACGCGTTATAAGGAGACCGCGTTATAGGAGAGCTGTCGCAATCTTCGCTCCGCGTTATATGGAAATCGCGTTATAAAAACACCACGCTATAGGAAACTTTAAGTTTACTTTTTCTTTTGTTTGTTTGTTAACATTCTCCTATTTTTTTAAAATTTTGCTTCTACCAAAAGGTTTTTTTCTTTCTTTTTCTTCTTGTGTGTGTGTGTGTGTGTGGGGGGGGGGGGTGTTAAGTGATTTTTTATTTAAAGAAAGTGGGTTGTGGTCGGAAAAAGTTTGAGCACCACTGCACTCGCCTAAAATCAAGATACTGAGAGTACCTAGATTTTTTGGCTCACCGCTAAGCAAAATTTCATCTCCAATCGCACAGGATAGCCAAGCTCCTGTGATAAGACGGTCTGAACACGTACCCTGTGCAAATATTCTTTATCGGCTATTCCAGATAAGATCCTTCTCCAGAATCAGAAAAAAAGTCTAAAATGTTTTCGAGGTTGTGATTGTTTAAGAACAAAGGAATCGCGTTCCCAGAGGGTACAAAACTTAAATGTTTCCTACATCAATTTCCCACAACTGTAAAATTTCGAACTATGGAGAGTTCTAAATGTATGTGGAATTTTGAGACGAAAGAAGAGCCCTTTAGGTCAAAAATATCCAACGGCAGGCCTCGAAAATCGGAAAAACCCTTGTTATGTTATAGGAAATTTTTCTTACGGTATTACTTACTAGATTATGCAATAGACCTGCAAAATATCTGCCATTGAACTAAGATAAAGTGTAGCAGAACCTCTGGCGCCAAGGGGCAATCAAACAAATTAGTTAAATCGTCAAGGTGAACCGTTTAGGTAAAGTTATTGTAAACTGACCTTTCACATACCGATTTAGATTTTATTTTACTAAATAAAATTTTGCGTATAAAGAAAATCCATAATTTCTCCCCCAAATAATTTGCTTTTCATTATTTATTTATTTTTACGGCGTACTCTGTTTACCTATTTCCTAGCTTAAGAGTTTGATTCTTCCTCGGTTCGAATGGTGGAATTAACAGTCAAAACACGATTCCTTCGTCTTAAACATGTGCAGCCATCGGAATTTTTCTTTTCCCATTACCGCTCCTTGCGAACAAAAATTCCCGTAATTGTCTACAAAGGGTGTCCTTGGTCTCTGCGTCAAATGAAAACTTGGTTCAGGGAGAGGGTGGGTAGAATTCTAGAGAAAATTAATTAGTGGTAGCGTATTGTTAATTCTTTGAAGAAACAACATTTCTATTGTCTCCAAGTTTGGGCGCCAAATCGCATGGTGTTTTGCTTAGTTCCTAGCTAAACAGCTGGTCTTCAAAGTTTCTATGCAGCGGTAAAATTTGACACAAAGCCGAGACAGCTGTCACACAAGAGGTGAACAGA
Source organism: Dolomedes plantarius (assembly GCA_907164885.2). Lineage (NCBI taxonomy): Eukaryota > Metazoa > Arthropoda > Arachnida > Araneae > Dolomedidae > Dolomedes > Dolomedes plantarius. The sequence continues at coordinate 2,960,397 of OU015491.1, read as the reverse complement.
TTGAAACTTGCACCATAAAGCCATAGAGTTTAGAACTGAAAAGCTGCATTTAGTGCCGAAAATTATAACTCTCAGATTTCGTAATTTCGATACGTACTCTAGGATATCCCACCAGTGATTCAAATACCTCACCCAATCTGTTACTCTATGCCAGTGTTCCGCAACCGCTGTGCCGTGGTACACTAGTGTGCCGCGAGGTGATCTTGACTGTGCCGCGGTGATTTTATCGATTATGATAATAATAAAAAAAATTAACCACCTCATTAAATATAAATTTTTCTAAGTAAAATATTCCTCTAACTTTTTGTTAATATGTAATTTTTCTGGGTCGAAATTATACACGAAACAAAAACATGTTGTTAGCCATACATCGTATGTTATGCTCGAGCGTCATATTTCTGGATTTCAGTTAAGAAAGAATATCCACAAATTTCTGACAAGGCCATTGCAATTTTGCTCCCATTTTCGACGACATACTTATGCGAACAAAGTTTTTCGACACTGGTTCTAATTGAAAATGACAAACGATCCTATTTAAAGGGCCTTGACCATGATCTGTAGCTCTTTCTGTTAGAGAGCCAAATATGAAACGTGCAAATATAAAACGCACATTTATCAAAACAATCTCAAATATCTCATTAATAAATTAGTTATGTTTAAATTAACTTTGATTTATTAGGCTTAAGTAAAGACGAAAAAAAAAAAAAACAAATTTTATTTTAAAAATTTAAAGAGAAAATTTTTTTTACTTGTAAACTATAATTTTATATTTTTGTTCTTGTGTTGGTGTACAGTTCAAAATGATTTATATAAAACTTAAATGATTATAATTATCTCGATACATAGAGCTATTTTGTTGTATTTTTTTATCTAATAAAAACATATACGGATTTATTGTAATTTATGTATTTGCAAGCTTTTACTTGTGGTGTGCCGCGGAATTATCGAAAAAAAACGTTGTTGTGCCGTGGAAGATAAAAGGTTGCGGAGCTCTGCTCTATGCTTTCAACTCGTTCAGGATCCGCGCTCAAGAACAGTCGTGCTATTACTATTAAATCGCAAAGAACTTAAATCGCAAAGAATCCATTCTCTACATCAGGGATGTTTATAACCTTTTGCAGCATCTGGGCCACATGGTAAATTTTTTGAAGGCATAAAAAAGTCAACTACATTTAAAAGTTTAGTTTTATTATGAAAATGAAAATTACATTGTGTGTGTAATGTATATAATATTATAATCTTGATGTGGTAATTTTGAACGAACTCGAACTTAATGCGATTTTTGAAATTGGTGTTTTTTTTTATTATGTTTGCTATATTCGGTGGTACGCTACTCGAAGCCAATCGCAATGTATTTTTAAGGTGTGTATCAGTCAACACTCTCCGTTTTGGTGTTTTAGTTAATTTCATTAAAGAAAAAAAAATTGTTCACACACATAAGTTGTTGAGAAAAGCGACAATATTCGTGAGGCAAATTTTCGAAGTTTTGGAAATTATAACAAGTTTTGCAAATAAATATGATTTTGAATTAATTTTAATTGCATTAGGATTAGAAAAATGTTAAAACACAACATCAACATTGGAATGATTTATATTTGTTATACCATGCGCGGGCCGCCTGTTTAATCACCCTTGCTCTACATCTTTCTTCACGGACCTCTGCTCAACAGAGCCATTTACACATACTGTTCGAACTACCAATAACCAAATTTTTCTTCACGCTTCCGGGGAAAGATGTTGCTAAAAAGTTTCACGAACTGCGGCTTGAATAAAACTAGTTAAAATAAAGCTATACCTCAACAACTACAAAAATGGCGGTCTTCATTTAAATTAAATCCAATTTATGTCCTTGGTTGAAAAAAAATCTATTATTTGGTTCAGTTTTCTGAAAGAAATGTCGTTTCATTTCAAAACTGCCTACACTCTAAAACAGTGGTTCCTAACCTTTTGTTGATCAGAGACCACTTGACCCCCCCCCCCCCCCCCCAAAAAAAAAAAAATAAAATAAAAAATAAAATAAAATAAAATAAATAAATAAAAATAAAAATAAAATAAATAAATAAATAAATAAATAAAGCGTCTGAGACCCCCTTCCGACCCAATTCATTGAGAGTCAAAAGTGGGTTTTATTCTCTGAATAAACTCTTTGTGATAAACAACATTATTAAACACAATAAACTTAACACAAATAAACTTAATAACAAAAACAAATTTAATGTAAGAGAAAACTGAATAGCAAACGTAAATGCTGAAACGACTTCCGTACAATAGCGAATTTTTTTTGGGCGGGGAAATTCAGGGAAGACCAACCAACGCGCGGCTTGTGCACGTAATCGATTTAGACGGCTGGAGACGGACAGCCTTGGCTACGTAAAGATCGGAAGTGCTACCGACATCAGCTTCCAAAAGGAAGTGGCCGAACGGAGGCGCCTAGTCGTCTGAGAACGTAACTGAATAAAGAAAGGCGGCGTTTTCTAGACCTTTCGATAACGTTCAGCGAAGGTATATAAAATCGCGGGACGCGAGTTAAAAAAAGTCAGTGATTCAGAGATTAAGCTATTCAGAGTGACGCTGGAGCCGGACACAAGGATATACTGTGAGGCCTAGATAGACTTGAATGAGGGCAGCGACAACTCAAGTCTCACCGTTCTCGTCGATGCCGTGAACCCACGAATTTAATATTATATATATATATATATATATATATATATATATTAAATAGCCTGTATTTAGTCGAGAAATGCAATTAAAGCATTAAATACAAAATGGCTGGCAATCTTTTATTTAAGGCAAAGTCCTTACAATGCCTACGAAAACTTAAAAATGAACAAGATTCTTGCATTGGCTTTACTAGCTGTATAAAGGCTGCGAGTCCGCGTCACTGATGCTGCGTTTGCATTCATGTACTCTGCTCTGCTTCTGCCTTGGGGAAGCCAGTGATTTATGTTCACTGCGTACTCTGTATATGCGTGGATCGCCTCCTCTTTCGGTCCCGCTACAGAGCATCAAAGATCCCGGGGGTCAAATGGTGTCAATGGGGGCGGGGGACACAGCGTGTAGGGTTACCGTGACTAATGTGATGACATGAGTGAGGGGGTCTCCATGCAGAGAACTCTGCATGAATGCATATGCACCGTAAAGATACATTGGGAAATCTTTAAGCAGAACAAGGATTTTCTCGCACTCGAAACGTCAGAAAATGGAAGAAATACAGGAGGAACTTTTAGAATTTGAACAACCCCCCCCCCCCCCCCAAAAAAAAAGGAAATAAAAATTCCCCTCAGATTTAAAACATCGTTTAAATTTGCGGTCGTTTTGAATATGATTTTTTTTTAATCACTTCTAAACTCGCGGACCACTTCTTGGGTTCCCGCTGACCACCCGTTAGGAACCACTGCTGTATAAGGTCAAACTGTCCTATTTTTTATACTGGGCACATTATTACTTATCAGTCGCCAGCCTAGTATAAAAATATTCATGCCCAAACTGGTTTAATCATGTTCGCTCTGTAAAGGGCGACAGGAATCGTGCTTTACGAATTTCTTTCATCCTGTCCCGAATCTCAGACTGGAGTATCGAATTTTTGTTTCTCTTCTCGAAACTCAGATTGAGACATTATTTCCCCGCAACTCCCCTTTCATCCACACAGTCTAAGAAGGGGTGTGAGTTCCTTCGATAAATCCTATGCTTACCAGTTTGCCAGCGGCCACAAATCTAGCGGAGAATATCTTTGGGTATGTATGGCGTCTGCGGTAACTGTCATCAAGTGGTGGGCGGTGAGCATTTTGGCCGATCCGCGGTCATCAGAGTGTCGTTAGAAAACCATTTGCCCTGCTCGGTTGGTAAACACGCCCTTCTCGCTGTATTCTCCAATTGCAACTGCATCCCAGAAAAGAGTGACGCTCAATTTTTTCGAAAAAATATTTTTTTTTCCCACTAAAGGTGTGCCAGTCTTCGTCTCAGTTATTTTCAGGCCCTGATTTTCCATTAGGCCCGGGCCTAGGGGCCCCCGAATGTTGCCCCCCCCCCAAAAAAAAAAAAAATTTTTAAAGTAAAAAAAAGAAAAAATTCCCAATTGAAATTTTTTTACATTTTACCTATTTTAATAGCAATTTTTTTTACATATCCTTTCAAATTTGATTGATTGATTGGTTCATCATATGTATAGCTGTATGTATAGTTCATCATAAGTATGTTATAGTGTATATAAGGGATTAATAACTTTTTCTGGTTGCATTGTATTGGTGTTTCAATGATGAAGTTAATATGTTGTATCGCTTTTTGTTATTTGATAATGTTCTAGGCTTCTACGCTTCGAATAGCCAATTCTTGGTAAAATGGTACTTTCACGATGATTCATGATTATTTTTTGTGTGTCAATTTTGGAAATTTTACGCCCACATCAGTGTTAGGGGGGGCCCCCATCCCGAGTTATGCCTATAGTCAAGAATTTTCTAAATCGGGGCCTGGTTATTTTTGGAATTTACTTTAATTTTCATAGTCTTAAATACCCATTTTCATTTGTGTTAACAGACATACCTCGATTTTTTTTAAAATCTCATCTGCAGTACTTCGTGTAAAATTATCCCCGATTTAGCGAATTTCGAGATATCTAAAAAAAATGATGGGATTATCTGAATTCATATGTATCTGTGCTTATGTGAAGTTAAGTAACAAATGCATTGTTGTTGTTCCTAATGCCCCCTGTCCCATAGGCGTAGCGTCGGGGTGGGTGAGGGTCACGGGGAGGCACCTTCCCCCCCCCCCAACTTAACTTGAAATAAGTTAAAAAGTTAATAAAAGTTCAGTTAAAATCGAAAAATTGTAGAAAACTTTTAAGAAAGCTGGTTTTTCCCCGCTTTTTCGAACTGTGAAACTGATGATTCTGATTACGTCATTAACCTTAATATAGTTTTTAACAATGATATGATCCATAACAAAAATTCGATGCTATATTTTTTGTCATTTTATTTATATTATATTTATTTTTCTCATTGTATAACTTTTTAATACTACTCAAACATCAATTCTATTGTTATTCAATTTTAAAAAAAATTATAAAATTTCATATTTTAAGGTCCACCCCCCAAAAAAAGTTAGAAGCGTATGTTCTGGCTGGAAGTTCCAGACCAGGTCCATATAGGCTTTGCTGGCTGAGGAGTGCGAATCTGGTTTATAATAGCACCACAAGGGTCGGAGTCCGAGTTGACTAGGTGCCACCCCAATTTCGACCGAGGGAGATATCTGGGGAGATCGTACCTTCTCCTACCCTCTCTGACCTCATATAAGGACTTTCCGGTCTCATATCCGGCCTAGACACGAAGGTATTTAACGGCGCTTGTCGGGATTTCAACTGAACAGCCTAAGTACTGAAAGCCGACGCGCTAACACTAGGCCCGCAAATGACTCGTTCACAATATGGAGCATCCGTCGGAAACTGACGAAGTATACCAACCTGTTTAATGACTCACTTTCAGAGAGATACCGATGAGTGAAGCGACATGTAATGCATTTTAATAGGAGCAATTATGTTTCCAAAGCGTGACGCTTCATCGATGATTATTTTTTTTTAATCGCATTTAACTATTTCATGCCGGGAGGTAAATTTAAAAATGCAGCTGTTCTATGCACATCTTTGACAGATTAAAAAAAAAAAAAACGGAAAATGTAAATTTAGCATCAAAAGATAATATACTACGATACAGTATCTTTCAACAAAGTGGTTATTTGTGAGAAGATATTGGCGTATCGACGGCGGGTTTTGCCAGTTAGTGGGCATATATGTTATGTTCCACCGTCTTCTCACTTATTAGTGGGGAAGTTTCAGAATTCTTTCCTCAGCTTTGTAATGTCCCCAACTATTCATTAGACCTTCTGATCTAAGTGTCGCACTAAATAAGCTGCACATACTAATTTTTGTATCTATCGCAAATAAACAGAATACCCGATATATTCAATCGATGCTCGTTATAACGAACCCCCAAGTCCCGTATAGCGTTGTATCGAGTGGTCGTTAGATGGGATGTTAAAAAAAAGACAACATATTATTAAAGGGGATTTCATTGGAGACTTTCTGCACTGGTCGTTATATTGGAATGGTTGCTATAGCAGGCGGTCGTTATAACGAGCGTCGACTGTGTATATATATGTAAATATAAAGTCCGATGGGCTAGTTGAAAAAAAAAAAAATTTAATTTCGAGAATTGTTCCTACTTCTCTGTTCCGTATATCAACATATTGCAGCGAACTTTTGATCTTCAAACTTCAAATAGTGCATGGTATTTTGGCGTGTCTGACCAAACATCAACCCAACACTTCGATGAATTTCTTGCTATCTCACCAGTTTTTTTTCTTCCCAATGGCTTGGAGCTGAGGTTATACTCTTTTCCCGTGAGAAGCCCGAAGTGTGTGACCACTTCGCCGCATGCGTTGCCCCGGGTGCACCACAGGGGGTGGGTCCACGCTACACCCGTTTGGTCCCCTAATTTTGAACCGAGTCAAGTAACGAGGCCGGAACACTTGACTCCTCACCTCCAGAGGTAATGTTTGGGAACTTGAATGGCATTGCAGCTACGACAGATTTTTTTCCGTGCACCAGCCCCCATTACACGTCGGCGGTTTTGTCAGTATCGGGTATCGAACCAGCAACTTGCAGATCACTGGCTCGACGCCTTTGCTGACTGGGCCACCGCGTCCTTTTTATGCTTTAATGTTTGTGTGTTAGAAACAATACGGGCTCGGCACTATGCTAACCGGCTGTTGACTTGAAATGTCGGTGGGAACGAGCTTATGCATTATTGCTACCCGTGAAAATCGGGAAATGGGCCCAGTTATCCCACCTAGCGATGTTGGTACAGAATTACTAGTGTCAAGGGTTCAACGACACAGCCGTTGTTGCTGCTCTCTAATCTGTTGATGAAGTCTTGAAGTGTTCGAGTAGTTTCCTATTTGTTAGAGTGTCCGTGTTTACCCAAGAGGTGGCAGAATACTGAGAAATACATGGACATTTTTTATTCGTTAATAATTGTCATGTTTGGTAAGAGTAGCCAAAATTTGGGCTTGCCTCCACTCATTCTGGTATCTTGTAACAATTTATAAGTTTAGGTACCTTTTTACACCGGTAAACCAATATATTGGTTTATATTATGTTACCAATATATTGGTTTATTACCAATATATTATCAACGTAAATAAACCAATATATTGGTTTATTACCAATATATTACTAATATATTACCAATGTATTACCAGTAGTGTATTGGTTTAAGAGCCTCGACCCAACACCGTGATTACGAATACTTAGGTTCAATCATCTTTGCTTCTATAGTGTATCCAGGAGCGCGCTGTGATCACTATGCGCCCTAAGCAGAGTATAATTTTGGCGCCCCCTACAAAACGTAAAAATGTGTCAAATGTAAGGTGGTATAGTTATCTTCATACGACAGACTGCTAGAACTGTCATTCGGATACCAAAACAATTATATTTTAGTAAATATTTTAGTGATCTTGCACAATAAACACGGTATTTATTGAACTAACAGTATATTAAAACAAGTGTAACAGTATTTATTTAACAATATTTAAAAAAAAAATTAAATTAATTCCAAAATTGACTTTTCAACGTTAGGAAACGGGGAAAGTAGTCCTCATTGTATATTTTTATCGGCGAATTTAAATTATATAAATTAGAAAAATGCAAAAAAAATTGTCAACTTCTCTTTAAATAAATTCTTGTCATTATCGCGTACGTCTGTACGTATAGCTTAAGAAAAAAAGCATAACATCTAATGACAGCAGTTTATTACGCTCGAATTAGTCAGTTTCAGGTTTCAACTTATATGTGTATCAAAGTATCAGTATCGGTTTGTAAAAAGAAAAAAAAATATTGATGAATAAATGAGATATTTCAGGGTTTCTCTTTTGATGTTTCGGTAGAATGTTTTGAAGTGTTCAAGAATCCATCCCTTCAAAGAGTAGTATGACGGTAGTGCTGCCATCTAGTGACGCTTAGAAATATTAATTTATTACGTTATGAATGTCTGTCCCCTTCAGAGTTCCATGTAGAAAACGACCGATTTAAACATTGTTTATCTAAATTACATTATTGACTCATTCTATATCTATAATATATCATTTATATTTATTTTTAAGGGATTTTAATCGAATATTTTTTTTGTAAAATAAACTTGCATTTAAAAGGTTTTATAAGATACCAATTACTTCGTGAAATAAAAATTCCATATGACTAAGTTATCAACACTGGCTTACTCGTTTGTACCCCTGGATTAATTACCACTGAAAATCAGATATTTTACAGATGTAATGAACCTTATTATAATTAAATTACTATAATTTAAAAAATAAAGTGTATATTTGCGTATTATAACCAGTCAAATATGAATGGTTCATATTGTTAGCATGAGATGGCGCCATACAGTTATCGGTCTTTCTTGGCGGCCCGTAGGAACGGGATGTTTACATCACGTTGTTAATTGTCAATGTCAACAATACCACACCATGCTCTTGAACTTCGCTATTTAAGACATATCCCAAGTCAGTAGTTCCCTAAAACAATGTGGATTACAGAACCTCTTGATAAAACCCAGTTCGTTAGGCTGTTTTTATCTAGCGTTTTTATCCGTGTAATACGTTTGATTAAACATTTTCCTACGTGTAGAATTCATAGATTTAAAGCTGGTACGTAACAAAAGATTTCTGTAACGGATTATGTCTTAAAAATATTGTTAAGTACATTGTTTATTTAAATAAAATGATTTGGTCAATATTTTTTTCCCAATCAGAATAGATATTATTAATTTTGAAATATTCTTTTGCAGACTACTCATTGGAGCTCCTAAAGCGAGAACTGCGGAATACAACAATTCAGGGGCTGTGTATTCCTGTCCATTATCAACTTATGCCGCTGACTGTACACAAATTTCATTTGAACAGGAAGTCGGTAAGTAATGTTGCATTCCCATAGAATTTTTATTTCTGATCATCAGTTCTGTTTTGCTATGACACTAAACATGTTTTTTGAATTCATTGAGTATTTTTCCTGTAAAATATATTACTCTGAAGAGTTTTCTTTTATAATGAATTCCTATTGGAAGCATGAGCATCACAGCAGGGCAGATCAATCGTGGCAAATTTTAAAAACGGCGTCTTTTCAAATTTTTTGGAGATTCCAAGTAATGAATGTATTGCTACTAGAAATAGTCTAATTTAGAATAATGATCATTTTCTGAAAATTATACATTATTAAAAATTTTATTTAAAAAAAACTAAAATTTAAAAAATTACAGAAATTAAAAAAGTAAATAAATTTGAATATAGTTTGTTATGTATTAAAAATAGGACTTAATCATTCTTTGAGCCTTCATTGCAACAAATTATTTTAGATACCGTCTTTTCTGTAGAAACTATTTCTTGATCACTCAACTGCTCTTGGGTTATTGTTGTTAGTAAAAACTTCTTTAAACTTTTCAGTTCAGAAAAACTGCACTGAGCTGCTTCTTCAGTTACAGGTAGTGTTAGTAAAATTCTTAGAGCTACAACAACATTTGGAAATATGTATTATTATTTTATTTCTCATGATCTCATATTCAGCAGTTTATAAAAAAATTGTTTAAATATTTGCTTATATTTGGGTATTTTTACTATAAATAAATTGCACAATTGTTCTAAAATTGTAACTATTTCCTTTTATGTATAAGTTAAATGAATGTACCAAATTTTATCTCAGTTAGACAAGTCCACCTGTGTTGCTTCATTTTTTTTTTTTTTTTTTTTTTGGTCAAAGAGTGTATATATATATATATATATATATATATATATATATATATATATATATATATATATATATATATATACACTGAAGTGCCAGAAAAACAGGGATACCTGTCTAATACCTGGTAGGTCCACCTCTGGATCATAGAACTACAGAAACAAGACAGGGCATGGACTCCATGAACTTTCTGAGTCTGTGGACAATGAACACTATGCCCCCTGAAGAGTAATGCATAATTTTGTACTATTCTTAGATGGTGGATTTCTGCCTTGAATGGAACATTGCATATTATCCCAGATATGTTCAATAATGTAGAGATCCCATAGAGAAGGGGGTGAAGGGCATTTCATGTTCCCTAACTCTGATAAGTGTTCCCCAAACCATATTTTTGCAGCAATGGATTTATGTGGGGGTGCATTGTCTTGGAAGGCGTCAAATCCATCAGAGTGAATCCATAGCATGAATGTGAGTATATAATGAATGTTATGTCAGCATCTGGAAGGATGCTGTCATAACGTTCACCAGCCAGAGAAGTTTATGGACATATGAAGGGTCTTAATTCAGGCTAGATCAGCACACATCATTGAGACTCTAGCAGCATCTACAGTCCCTTGTTAACATGCTGAATTTATAGATTCATGGGGTTTTCTCCTCACACATACTTTTCTGCCCTAATTAGTTACAAAAGAGACTCGAGACCAGGCTACTATTTCCAGTGTCCAGTGGTGGTGTTCTCGAGCCCAAACGAGATGCAGAGCTCTGTATTGAGAGGAAAGAAACAACATTCTGGTTGGGTGTTGGCTATTAAAGCCCACATCATGCAGTGAATGTTGTGCAATCCTCACTGTGATGTTAGTAAAAGCCCTAGCATTGGATTGTAATGTTATTTGCAATTCAATGCTGGGGTTTGAAACTCCTTTCACTTAAAATGATTCTTGGCAGATGCCGCTACCAGTCACGATTATCTAGTCTTTTGATGGCCATGAAGTAGTCTGTAGGTTCGATGCTTTACCAGAGTTCTTGTATGTGAGGTATACCTTTGAAGCATTAGATTGCAATGTTAATTGCAATTGAATGCTGGAGTTTCAAACTCCTTTCGCTTAAAATGATTCTTGGCAGATGCTGCCACCAGTCACGATTATCTAGTCTTTTGATGGCTATAAAGTAGGCTGTAGGTTCGATGTTTTACCAGTTCTTGTATGCAAGGTATACCCTTCAAATGGTCAAACGTGAAACTTTAAACTTTGCCTGTATATCCGAAATGCTCCAAAATGACCCATCTCACCACTGCCAAATATTATACCTCATTAAAATTCACTTGCATCATGATCATCTGCCATGGTCACAGTGCAGTTAGCTCTTTAAGCTTCCACAAATGTCAGTTGTTATAATACACTGTTTTTGGACGAAATCGTTTACGAGAAAGTGTGTTAAGTGTGTTATTACGTATTCCAAATAGGATCATCTATCCCAGTTATTCTGGCACTTTGGTGTTATATATATATATATATATATATGAGTGAATATAAACAGTGTAAGAAAATTTTATTTGATAGAAATCTATTCTTTTGAAATTTATTCAACTCTTTTGATATTTTAGATTACGGATCACAAAAGTTTATTAAAGATGATCAGTGGTTGGGAGTTACTGTTCGTAGTCAAGGCCCTGGAGGTTATGTTATGGTAAAGGAATTCATAAAAAAATTTCATCTGATGATTTAATCTTAATATGCAGATTAAATGCTTGATTGAAATTATTAATTTTTCATGTTTTGTAATTTTAAAAGTTAACAAAGCTAGTATTGTCTTTTGTTATATATTTTGTATGGTTTCTTGCATATTTACATTATAAATCAATGAAAATTATTGTTATTATTATTATTTGCATTATTTTCTAGAGCAGGAATGGCTGATAATTCAATTGTGATTTACACGAGAGAAAATATTGTTTTTCATTTGATCACTTTCATAAAAAGATTTTAAAGAAAAATTTAAATCATTTATTTAAAAATTTTTCAATTTATCTAAACTTTAAAAAAAAAGTAATTTACAGTTTTTTGTTTTGATAAAATCATTTTTTTGTTTTGACTCCATTCAAGCAATTGAACCATGTCTTGCTGAGGGCCCTATAATAAGGGTAAAACCTAAGTCCAAGACTACCTGGTACACTGGAGATATATATATTTTTAATTAGCTAACTCTTAGTCTGTGATTACAGCAGCTCAGACAGAAGATTTTTAAAAATCCTGAAAAAATTATTTCATGCTTTTAGTTTGCTTTCAAAACCATTTTTTTTTAAAGCTAAATTAAGAAAGTAATGAAAAAACTTTGTCTTTTGAAAATTGAAATGATATGAAATCTAATATTTTAGTAATGAAAAATTTGAAATTGAAAATTTATGTGTAATTTATGTTTGTTTCTTATGAGCACATATAAACTTTACCAAGCCATTATTTATGGCTATTAAATCTTAGGTTATTGAAATTTTATTGCCTGTTAGATTAGAGTCTAAAAATATTCTCTTATTTCTTTATTGTGATTTGTCATAATATTGAAGTTAAGTTAAGGATTCTCATTGTTTTAAAATGTAATTTATTGAAATATGTATAGTATTATCAATAGAATGAAATTTGAAATTAATAATTCGTTTATTTATTCATTGTATTTTAACATTGTGTGATAAATAGACTTGCAATGGCTGAGGCGACAGCAATATGTTCGTTGTTGATGCTGGCAATCTTAAACTGTTTATATGATTCCAGGCTTGTGCCCATCGATTTATTATTACGGGAGATGATTATCAGTGGGGCCAAGGTATATGCTACTCCTTTAAAGAGAATTTACAATATGGAAGAGCATGGGAACCTTGCAAGAATCGTCCTGTGAACAAAGCTCATGAGCAATATGGATATTGCCAAGCTGGAACTAGTGGAGACATTGCAGAAGTATGAATGCAGATTTCACAATGTGTAACATAGTGATAAATAATATTGTTATAGTGATAACTATAGTAATTTTGGTATCTTTTAGGATAACACTATTATCATTGGTACTCCTGGACCTTTCACTTGGAGGGGGACAGTATTCACAAATAGTGTTCCTTTTAAAATAAGAGATGATAAGCGTTGGTATTTTGGGCCAGTTATGGAAGAGACTTCCCCAGTTGACAAGTACAGTTATCTGGGTAAGAATTTTTCTTTTAACATGCTTTTATTTCTTTACTAGCCGGGTTTCGCCCAGCTACGCTCAAGCCATAAAAGGAAGACGATGAATGAATCAAGTGAATGAATGACTCAATCGTTGTTTACAACTCAAGGGGAGAATTTGCCGTTCTTCGTGTTTGAAGAACCGCGTAGAAAATTTGGGTTAAGTATCGTTCTTTAAAATTCAATTAAAAATCGAAATTTTAAGATAGATACTTGAAATGAGGTTTATATGAATGAGAAAGCTTTCATCTTCCAGATGATATAAATATTTTTTTGTAAGATAAAAACTCGAAGAACGTCGACCGTAGATTCTCAAAATTGCATAAATTTCTTGAAAAAGTGGGTTTAATATTTTGATGAAAATATTAGTCTGTTTTAAATTATTTTTAAACAAATGAGGTCTTGTTTGAAGGAGAAATGTCTGTAGTCTTAGATTGTAAAAAGATAAAATTCTACGATCATTTTTTGCCAAGATATCGTAATCTGAAGTTAAAAAAACATAAAATATCCCACAAATCATAAAATAATTAATTTTCTAGAATAAAATTTAAAATTCGGCTTCGAGGTGCACTTTCCCATAGTCTGCACTACCTGTGTGCCAAATTTCATGGCTGTAAGTTTCATAGGCTGCACACACGCACACATTGAGGCGGTACACCCGAAGAGTGTGACCGACAGACAGAACCGGACCTTGCTTTATTAATATAGATAAACATTGTTATATGGATTTTTGTTTCATATAGATTAAAATGCATATAAATATGAACTCATTTTTTCTGCTGTTACTTAATAAATAAGTGCATTTCATTTTGTTTTGTTCTAGGTATGTCTGTGACAACTGGTGTATTCTTTGAAAACAGGAGAAGTTTTGTTGGTGGAGCTCCTCGATCCAATGGGACCGGGCAAGTTGTATTTTTCACGAAAAATAATGCTGTCACTTTTGATGTTCAGCTTATATTAAATGGAGAGCAATTTGCATCATCATTTGGATATTCTCTAACATCTCTAGATATAAACAGTGATGGGTATGTTTCAGATTACAGCACATATTCTTTAAACTTTCTGTTTTTATTAATAAACTGTTTGGTTCTTATGTTATGTGTAAAAACATACAAATATAGAATTTTTATTTGTGTATTTATATTTTGAATAGCTTTTGAAATGTAATTTCTTTTCTTTTTACCCTTCCTTTTTTTCTCTTTCTATTAGCATAAAAGAGGAATATTATGCTTGTTAAAAACTGCCTTTATAACATTAATGAATTTAAAATTGCTCAATTATATTGGAAAAGGGCTTTTTTCTTAAAATGATATGGAACTACTCACCTTGTATGCTAATAGAATTTATTATCATTTTATTATCTCTATTCCTTATCTGCTGATGTATTAAAATCTTATATTATACATGTACATAAATTGTTGTGTGTTATATCTGTATTATTATGCTGTAATGTGGTTATTAGTAGAATGAGACATTTTGAATATTGTACTGGAATTTTTATTTTAATTTGGAGCATTGTATTGGCCTTTGTATTGTCCCACCTCAAAATGTATTTGATTGCAAGTTTTTATTGATTTCTTTTTGAAAGTACATTGTAGTAATTTTAAATAAATACAAAATTTATACAAGTAATTTTAAATAAATACAAAATTTGATGCTATATAGGTTTTGTTAACTTTTTATACCTAAGTTGCTAAAAAATTCCATTTTTGTAATCTTTCAGAGTTTGATTTTTCCTCATATTACTGTTCTGATATTTTATACCAAATTGTAAGAACTAGATTTAAAAAAAAAAGTTTGTGTTCTTGTTTTAGTTATTTCATTTATGTGACTCAAAGTAGTCCTTTACAATGGCATCATATGTATATTTTATTAAATTTATGTTTCAGAAAATAAAAATTAACTCACAATTTATACGTAACATACATGTATGCATGCATACAATATATTCATACCATTGTATTTATTCCATTGTAAGCCTACTGGCAGAATTACCAAGAATTTAGATACATCTATTTCTGTCAATTTTAAAATCAGTCATTTTAATTGGCTTCACAACTCATGTGTTAAATGAAGTTTCGTTCTGAATTTCATGACCAAGTGACACCACTTGAATTACAAATCAAAAGTTGTTAAATGCATAACAGTTTAAACCTTAACTAGGATTTTGATTTTAACAAACAAGGACACTTCAATCTGATGTCAACTCAGAGGCCTTTCCTATAGATTATAGCGCATGATATATTATACAACTTCAAATGCTACACTATGCATCATAGCCTGGTGTACCTTTCATCACATTTTCTGGCCAAACAGAGACTATCTGGGTGCATACTGTGTAGCTTAACCATCCCTCTAGACCAGCTGGTTCCCGACCCATAGAAGTCTGTGGACCACTAAGCCAGAATCTGAATCATGTGCGGACCACCCCCACCCCCCACTGACTTGAGGAGGGGGACCTTCCAGGGGGGGGGGGAGTACTCACATTTTAATGTATTATATTCTAATAATAAAATAATTATGTTAAACTTTTAAGAAATTTTAATTCAACACCTGATAGTCATTGGATATATTCCTCCCCTCTAGTTCAATGAACATTGCTTTCAAAATCTCCATTTATTTAGCAACTTTTTTATATGTGGGGCCGGACCACTCCCAACGCACTTGAGGACCACCTATGGTTCACAGACCACTGGTTGGGAACCACTTCTCTAGACTGATCAAATAGGAGCTATTTGATCACACTAACACTATTTTATGAATGTGGGCCTGTATGTGTGTTATTTTTCACTGACATTGTATTTTTTACAAAGCAGATTGCAAAGCTAAAAAATGTGTTACCACTTATTTAAGTACCCTAGAAGTTATAAATTGTTCTGATTATATAATATTGTTTGTCCTCCGACATTGTTTCAGTTCAGTATTTTTACGATTCTAATTGTGGTGCTTTTATTTTTTTCAGGTATTTAGATCTTGTTGTGGGAGCACCCTTTTACTACTCAAAGGGGAAAGGTGGAGCTGTATATATCTACTTGAATTCTGCTGGGGTAATTTTTTACTTTATTAATATTGCTATAAATTATTGTTTTAATTAAAATTTCTAAAAGAAGAAAGTTTTCATGGAGGATTTTATATTTTAGGGCATCTCTGAAGAAACTGTTCCCTTAAAATTGACTGGCAAAGCAGAATCAAGGTTTGGATTTGCTATTGAAAATGCTGGAGATTTGAATCAAGATGGTTATCCTGGTAAGTTTTTCTCATGGAGGTCTTAAACTATGACGTGTCATGGGATATAAACTGTGGGCAAAAATAGAACATGAGCATACTTGTCTGTGTCTATCAGAAAAACTTTTTGACAAGAGATAATTTAAAAGAATTTACATAACAATCTACAGCAATTTACCATTATACTTCTCCCACCGTGAATAATTCTTCTAGTAAAGAGATTCTCAAGCTGTTGATTCAGATTAGCATTCCTTAATTTTGAGAGATTTTTTATAGTTATAATTATTTCAAATCTGCTATTCTGAAAGAAATCTCACTGTAAAAAGGTCACAGGAAAGCCGTTTATTTTATTTTATTTATTTTTATTTTTATTAATACATACTTTTAGCTTTAAAGGATAATCATTGTCTAAGAGACTTCTTTAAATTCCTTACAACAGAATATATTCTTTAAAATGAATAATTCCTTATATACATCAGGAGGGAGAAAAACTGAAATATTATCAAGAGTAAAAGGTCCAGCACTATCAAGCAGAGAATAGTCAGAGAAACTAGTAGCCATTTACACATCACAGTTAGGTAAAGTATAGAGAGACAAACACATTAAACATTTACTGATACCTCTACTTATCTACCTTATGATGATCTAATAAACAGTATTTTTATTAGAGAGGATTGTGTAGAAAAAAAAACACCCTTGACAGTAATTACGTGAATTGATCTTTTCTCTTTTTATTATTATAATAATAATAAGAGGTATTTACCTTACTTTACATGCATATAAATGTATAATTAATTATAACTTTGAAGCAGTGTAGATTATAAAATTATGAAAATATTTTGGCATGTACTTTAGATTATGCTCTTTTCTGAAATTTGAAATGTTCGTATTAAAAATTTAAACTTGTTAAATTAATTTTATTCTACCATAATATATTTGATAACTGTAGAATTATAAAATAATAAATTTTATACTCTCAGTGGAATCATATATATGTAGCAACTTAATAGCTTAGTAAAAAATTTTATTTAAAATTTTGGTTTGATGCAGGATGGGAAATTATGGTAAATAATATTTATTAAACTATCTTGAATTTTCTTCAATGCCTTCTGAAATGTAGTGCTTGAAGTTTCTGAAGTTTAGGGCTTTCTGAGCCTATGTCCAAGTGCAAAGGCTGTGTTATGTTTTATTCTCCATTATATTTTCTCAGGATTTAATCTATTTTTTAAGATCTTGCTGTGGGAGCTCCTTATGAGGAAGAGGGTGGAGCTGTTTACATATATTCAGGATCTGCTGATGGACTGATAACAAATCCATCACAGGTTTGGAAAATTATTATTAAAATCTCTCTCTGATAATGTTTCTCTATTTCTAATGTTCATTTTTCTTGTTTTTGTAATTACTTTAATAAAATATTATTTGTATTCAAATTATATATACAGGTAACCCTCCTATAACACCGTAGGTAGGTTCCTAGAAATGCTGTGTTGTGTGAAATCGTGTTATATGAGACCCAGAGACAGTACAAAAAAGGGGGTTACGTTTTGAAAACTTATTAAAAACAATTTTTTTTAAATTCCATATAAGAAAGTTAATTTTTATTAAAAATATAAATGTATGTATAACACAAAATGAAAAGAAACAAAAAATATTATTTTCATTTAATGCAACATTAATTTAATAAATTTCTTCCTCATCACTGCTAACTACAATGAAACAAGAACATGTTTTCAGTTGAACAATGTCACCTTCACTTTCAGAACCTTTTCTTCATTTAGATTTTTTGCACCTTTTATCCTCTTTAAAAAATCTGTAATTTTGGTTTGTTTGCTGGTTCTTACAAGGTCATTGTAAATTTCACAGTATGGAGATGGACAATTTTGCAGCTCCCTTTTGAATTTTCGGCTCTTTCGGTGGAAGGGTCTGCATTCAAGAAAAATGATTCAAGATTTTCGGCTAAGCTTAGGCCTTCTTGCAATTTTATAGAGTTATAAATGAATAAATTATAATTTGTTTATACATTTTCATGTAAAGCCACTATAGTTTATTGTTCATTCCCGTCATTATTTTAAGGTAATTTAGTTTTTAAATATGTTAAACAAAAATCATGATATCTAGTGCTGTAGAAGTACATTGTTGTACAAAGGTTTTCGCAATTTTTTAATTGTGTTAGAGCGAAACCGCGTTACAGGTTGCAGTGTTATATGAGGGTTCCCGCAATTTATCCTATCGTGTTAGAGCGAAACCGTGTTGTAAGAAGCCATGCTATAGGAGGGCTACCTGTATCTGTAAGTTGCTATAAAGTGTATTGTTTTACCATGTAACTTCAATGGAACTATGTACTCTGGAAATAAGAACTTAATTTCCTCTTACTTTAATTTCTTCTTCTAGGGGTTGCATACTTCATAATTTTTTTTTGAATTATACTGAAAATTTATATGCTTGACTCCTATTTATACTTTTACCAATGAGATATTTTCTTATTTGCATATTTTGCAATGGTTTTTCTAATTTAATATTTTAATGTTCAAAAATGAAACTTTTATTTTTCTCAAGAGGTAATATTTTATTGTGTCTTTTAATGTAAATAAATTGAAAGAATGTCTGAAAAGAATTTTTGGATTTTTGTTATTTAAACAGAAATTCTCAAAGGAGGCAGAGAATTGTGAATTCCATAGCACAAAGCATCTGAGGTCACAAATATTTTCAAAAATGAATCAGTCAGATGCCAAATAAGAATAATTACATTGCATTTCATTTGCTTACATGATAACCTTCTACAAAATTAAGGGGTCTTCTATAAAATTAACCCTTATGTAGAAAGAGGTAACTGTAGTGCTATAAAAAATCTAACTGACATGATTTATGAAATGAAGATCGTAAGCAGAGCAGCAACATTTAATAATATAAGCAACAGATGTAACTGGATGATAAGCAATTGAATGGCTTATGAATGGTTATGAATGTTTATAAGTTTTCATCACTTTAAGATAAGTTTGTGCTTTTAACCTAAATGTTAGCACACATTTTGCTTCACCAATGTAAGGTAGCCAATGCTGACATGATAGTTCGCCTCAGTTATAGATAATGAGTAAGAGACAGAAGATATAATAGAAATGTGTTGTGACTGATGCCCCTTGACTGACAGTATATTGTAAGTTCAAGTCCATTATGGCTATTGGACAAAGCGGAGCAACTCTGGTTTTTAATAGCATCACAAGGGTCAGAGTCTGACTTGGCTAAAGGACCGGTCCAGTAATTTTGAACCAAGTCTAGTGACAAGACCGGAACACTTGACCCTGTATTATTATTATTATTATAATTATATATTTATTTATTTATTTATTTTTTATTTTTATTTATTTATTTAAAAATTTAAAAAAAAAACAATGTGGAGGCATTTGTAATCAAACATTCGCCCATACTACACTGCAGTTTTACTGTCCATTTTATTATGGGGGCACCATATAGGTGGACAGCATTACCCCCTATGAAGGGACAACACAAACGGAGGCATTTTTCGTGGCACAACGCCAGGATTCGATCTGAGCACCCTCAGCACCAAAAACCAGCGTGCTGTACCACAGGGCTGCCACAAACCCACTTGACCCTGTATAATTAAGGTAAATTTGAGAACTTGGAGGACATTGCAGCCACGACAAATTTTTTGTGCACCAGCCATCATTAGTGTACACGGCGGTAGATTTATCAGCTACCAGCATCAAACCACAGATGTTCAGATCACTGGGTCACTGCGTTTGCCACCCGGGCCACTGCACCCTTAGATAATAGAAATAATTTATATATTGACATGGGTTAAAGATGGCAAAAAAAATCAATGTTTAAGAATTTTAGAAGTGCAACCACATATATTTTAAGATTTATAGTAAATATATGTTTTTAAAGATTAACTCAGATTGTTCACTGATTTAAGTTTGAATTGCAAACTATTCTATAATCGTAGGGTAATATTTCCAAGCTTTAAATCGGAACTAGAACATTAAAAAAAAAAAAATTGGTATTGAAATCTGGGAATTTAGGAATTGGGAGATGGCAGTTGTCATGAAGAGCTAAAGGAACTGAAAAAGGTACTATAATATTTTTTTAGTTTTTTTCTACCTTCTCACAACAAATCTGTTCATATCCCTTACAAAGACTTGCTGCTTCAAAACCTCAAGATTTCTGTGCTGCAAAATCATGTTGTATTTTTGCTTTGTTAAATTCTGAAATCAGTTATCTGAAATAAATTATTACCATTGATAGGGAATATTCCCCTTAGATTATAGAATGTGTTCTAGTCTTATTTGAAATTAAACAATGCAACCTACTAAATAACCTGTGTTATTCTTAAAAATATTTTATTTCTGCCATAGTTGTTTTATATTCATGGTTATATTCCCTGTTTTAAGGTTGAACTTTGGAAAATTTTAGAATAATCTGTTTTTATATTAGAATTTTATTTTCACATTTTCATATGTGTGTTTTTATTATTTTTGAAAGGTTATTCATGCTCAAGATATTCCAAAATCTGGTGATCTCAAGACATTTGGTTATTCATTTGATGGAGGCATCGATGTTGATAATAATGGCTATCCAGATCTTTTTGTAGGTTCCTATGAAAGCAATACTGCTGTTCTACTGAGGTACTCCTTTCTTTTTTTCATTTGTTTTATTTAAATGAGCAAATTTTGTTTGTTTAATCCTGAATCTTTTTCTAAAAAATGTCTATTTTGATTCGACTTGATATTTAAACATACAGAATATGCTTTTTATCTTGCGTAAAAATTCCGTTTTGCTGGGTGAGAAGTTTTATTTTTTATTCATTTAGGCATGGTAGCTTCAAATAATGTTCAGTTGATAAATATTCCTATACTTTTATTTTGCTTTACACTCATCCTGTATACTTCACTCTAGAGAGGTATTCAATTAATCTGCTATGATATAACTCCCACTCCCCCCCCAAAAAAAATTAGTTTTCTACTATGTTCTGGTACTTTTATTTTAATTACCCTGTATTCCTATCGTGTAATTTGAGTTATTTAATTGTAATTTTCTCAAAATACAGCCGAACCTCGTTATAACGAACTTGAAGGGACCAAAGGTTTTGTTCACTATATCCGAACCATTAAGAAAAATGCTAGGTTCACAAAATGTATAACTCATTAGTTGCAATGTGTATTTAATAATGATGTATTAAAAAATGATAAAATCTATTAAAAATGATCATTAATGAATTAAATTGACTAAAATTGATTATATTAAACTGACACAATATTAATAAATTTACGTACAATAGGAAAACGGCAGGGGCAAAATTTTTGTTTGTTATATCCGTGAGTTCGTTATATACCGGCTTCACTATAACAGGGTTCGACTGTAGTATTAAAGTTATTAATGATGGTGTAGTGCAATGGTGCACAACAGGGCTGCCCAGAGACTTTACGGGGCCTGGGGCAAACTTCTGTTGGGGGCCCCAAGAAATCTGATTAATCGAATAATTTTTTTTTATTTTTTGGGGGGACCCCTTTTTTCAGGAGATTATTTTGAATTTTGAAGTACGGTACAAGTTTCAGAATTTTTTTCAGAGGAAATCTAATAAATATTTTTAAAAAAATTTTGGGGGCCCCTCCGGCAGTTGAGGGCCTGGGGCAAAGTGCCCCAGTTGCCCCCCCCCCCCCCCCCTCTGTCCGGCCCTGGTGCACAAACTGTGTGTTGAGAAAAAATGAAGGGGTTACAGATAGTTTGAAGTAAATTTATGGTGTGATATTGAATGATTTTATTTTTAAAATATGTTTTGAACTTTCTATATATACATATTTTTAATATTTTTATTTATATTTTTTCATATGTTAAAAAAAGATATGATATGGTTAAATAAGGTGTGAAACAGTTTTACCAAACATAAGTGTAGAAAGTAAGCAAGACATGCAAAATAAATGTATGCCCAAAATACACAGTTCCTTGATTTTTAGAATGGTTTGTCAAGATTTGCTTATTCTTTTTTTTTTCAATTTTTTTTGCTAACATTTTTCTAATTTTTAAAAAATTTGCTTCTAACAAAAAGTTTTCATTGGGGTTGAACAATTTTTTATTCAAAGATAGTGGGTCACGGTTGAAAAATGTTTACGCACCACTGGTGTAGTGTAGTGTAATAAAACATATGTTCAATTAAGAATAAAAAAATTTATATGAATACTGGGAGCATTGATTTTGAAGAAATGATGAAATGTAAAATAGCCCCTTGTGGGCTTGTAGGAAGGCAGTAATGGCACTCTCTATAAAAATGCTCAAAAATAGCATACTGGCCTTTGGATGATAAACATGTCTAACATAATCATTTTGTTAATTGCAAAATGTTTTTTGGTCAATACGCTCTTTTTAGAATTTAACAGTTAAATTCCACACTCCATCTATAACAGTGGTTCCTAACCCGTAGAAGTCTGGGGACTACTAATCCACTAATTGAACATGTGCGGGACCCCCCCCCCCTCCCCCAATGACTTGAGGGGGGGACCTTCCAGGGGGTATAGAATATACTTCACACAAAAGGGGTACAGGATTAATGTACTCACTTTTTGTTTCAACCTTGTTTTCAATCTTTAGAATTAAATAGACTAAGGGCCTGTTCACATAGGAGTCCGTTGCGTTGCGTTAAGGAAAAGATGACGTTGAGACGAAAATAAACCAATCATATGCCTCCAAATGATTAGCAATGAAATTTTTAATGCCTATGATTGGTTTATTTTCGTCTCAACGTCATCTTTTCCTTAACGCAACGCAACGGACTCCTATGTGAACAGGCCCTAAATCATTTAAACATGCATAGGTTACCCTAACATTACCCTAACATTTAAACATACATAGGTCATGAAAATTATTTTGTATCATATTCTAATAATAAAATAATTATGTTAAACTTTTCAGAAATTTTGATTCAGCAACTGATAGTCATCGGATATATTGAGACCATCTAGTTCAATAAACATTGCTTTTAAAATCCCGCTTTATTTGACAACTTTTTTATATGTTGTGCCAGATCACTCCCAAGGCTCTTTCAGACCACCAGTTGGGAACCACTGATCTATAACTAGATTCTTAATAATTTTTAGTTTTGATTTAATATTGTTCTCTTTCCCCTGAAATGGCTTTTCTCCCTTCTTTGTGTTTGGGTTAAACATAGGGTGCAAAAGAGTGTAGAATCAGTATTATTTTGTTACTGCTAAAAAATTCCCTTTTCAGTTCAAGCTGCAAAGTATACAGATTTAAATCTGCCAGATACAGGTAGAAAAACCAGAGAGTCAAAGGGCTGGAAAATTCATCATGTATATTTATATTTCAAAAGTTTTTTTTACTTGCAAAGTTTTATACTTGCAAAAATATTCAATTTTTTTAATAGTAGCATTTATTTACAACGTATAAGAGTTATAATATTTAACTTATAGGTGATTTAAAATTTTGTGCAGTCTTGTAGAGCTATTTTTTGTAAGAGTGCATTGTATGGTTAAAAAAATGGTGAGTTTCAAAATTTAAAAACAATAAATAGGTTATTTATTTATTTTTCAGTACTTTTAGGGCAACAGCAGCTGTTCTCTTACATTTTAGCTGCTTTTGAATTCAACCAGTGCTTTGCTGAGTACTTGCAGCATAGTTACAACTATATTTGAGTACTGTATTTTTTGTATGAAATCAGAACAATGCCTTATTTTTGAAAAAAAGTTCTATCACTTTTTAATTTCTTTCAGATCTCGTCCTGTTTTAGATATTTTTACTTCAGTAACTGGTGAGCTGTCGAACATTGATCCTGACAAACAAGGTTGTGAAATGGACAGAAGTGCATCAAATGTATGGTAAGTTAACATTTCAGTGACTGAAAGCAGTGGGAGACAATAAATTTGTGAAAACTTCGTCAAACTGGCATCTATTTAGAAACACGCTAATTTCTTGCCAATATCACTTTAAGTGTTAGGTATTGATAAATTTGGATTATCGTGATAGTTGAGATGTATAGAGAAAAAAAATCTCAATTTATCCTCTCTTTCTTTTTTAATGCAGAATTAAAAAATTGTAAAAAAATAAAATGTAAGTAGTATTAAAAATTATGTTTAACATTTATTTGAAATATATTTGTTGATACAATGAAAACCATTGAATTCTCTATATTAAGTTGGATTTTCAATGTACTTATTAATGATATATTATTTCCCATTTAAAATCCTCCATAGAAAACAATCTCCTTTTTTCTATTTCCCCTTTATGTGATTAACAATTATGAAGTACAATGTTTGCACAAATTTACATGACATTATATGAATTTTAAAAATTTACAAGACATTTGCACGAGTTTACTCAAAATATCACAGTTTTTCATATGTTACATATCCATATCCACTATTCAAAATGCTATAAATTTCTTTAAAAGTTCCATTTCCATTACAGTTGAATTCATGATAGAAGTTTTTGCTTAAAAGAACTGTAGTGGTCAAAAATTCAAAAAACCCTCTAATTATAATGGGACATTTTTTTTTATATATCCAGTTTCCTCTATGTACAGAAGTTACATGATACTTAGCATCAAAGTTGTTATAAATTGTCTTTGTAATGAAACTGATTATTAGTGCCTATTTTTAATTTCACATTCTGTATAAAACAACAAAAATTTATTTAATAATTTATGTATAGAAATGTTAATTACAGAATTTTAGAAATGCTGCATGCACACACACATGCACACACACACACACACACACACATACATACACACACACATATATATATTTATTTATGTGTATGTGTGTGTTGTGTGTTTATATAAATATAGCTCCAATTATGGGGAAGGAAAGTTTCAGTAATTTTGTCCTTTGAAACTGGGATTTGAAAGGAAAAGTTTTCTTGTGCTCTCTGTAACAAATTATTAGGTTACTAAAACCTCAGCTGTTATTATTCAACATTGAATCATAATAAATTTATTTGCTTTGAAATTTAGCATGGTCTTGCATTCATACTTTTCTATTTTCTCTCTCAAAGTTGATACCCTGATAATTTTAATTTTCAAAAAAAGGATTTTTATTTTCTGTGTTTGAATTATGAATTTTTTTTCAGCTTCTCCTTTAAAGCTTGTTTCCAGTTCAATTCAACCTCCTCTTCATCTGGTGTTAAGTTGCAATATAAAATAGAAGCTGAAACTTTTACGGGAAGGAAATTTTATCGAGTTCGTTTTAAGTCACCTGTTGATCCTGACTCTCCAAACATTGTTCAGAAACAAATTGATATTAAAGGAAACTCATTGAATAGACAACATTGTTCAGAAGAAGTTGTTTACTTAAAGGTTGGTACTTGTGCATAATTAAAGAGGCAGTATTACAAAATTCACTCTGGCTTCTGTTATTAATGTTAATGTCAGTTTGGGTTACATATTCTGTATTGTTTCTGCTCATTTATCTGTCTAACAAATTCACCTATCTGCAGCTGAGGACTTTTAAATATAGAAACAATCTATATTCCTACTAATAGCTAAAAAGGTAAGCTTCTCATGTCAATAACATGTAAATTTTACAATTTTAGCAAAATTCAAGATTTTTTGAAGAACTAGGTCATAAGAATCCTGAAGAAATAAGTTGCTACAGTAATTTAGCAACTATGTGCTGTATTCTGCTTAATTTCAGCTCTTGATCATACATATATCTTTGATGAGTGTCTCGGTTGAAATATTCAAAGGTACAACTCC
The DNA here is from genome assembly GCA_907164885.2 of Dolomedes plantarius. Lineage (NCBI taxonomy): Eukaryota > Metazoa > Arthropoda > Arachnida > Araneae > Dolomedidae > Dolomedes > Dolomedes plantarius. The sequence continues at coordinate 2,934,452 of OU015491.1, read as the reverse complement.
CCATTGTATGATTCCTTGAATATTTATGTAATTGACAAACATCAAACTAATAAATTTAGTTTCTACTGGCATTGAGTTGAAAATCAATTATAAAAAATTAAGTCAAGCTTATTGAATGTTTTGAAGGTTCAAAAATACCATCATTCCTGCATGATTTCTCAAAACTGATGTTAAAGATTCTTTTTTTGCCATTATTACAGAAAAATTAAGCAAAATAACTGTTTTTAATATTTCTCAGAATGAAATTTTAATGTATTTATTCATATTTTGCTACTACTGAAACATAGAAATCGAGTTTCTACAACTGATCCCCACCCCCAAATAATAATAATAATAATAATAAATAAATAAATAAATAAACAAATAAATAGGAAGTGAAGAAATATTTTATTCCTGTAAATGCTTCATTTAGCTAACTTTCTTCAGGTTGATACATCCATATTGTATGTAGTTCCTTAAACTCCAGGAATTTATTTACAATATTCTTTCAGGGAATTGATATTCAGGGCTTTTTTTATTCAACTTCATCCATATCATATTTCCTGTATCTAAAATAAATATTTTTAGTTCTTTTTGTTTTTGTATGTTTATGGGTTTTAGTGTGAAGGAGGTTTGAAGGCTAGTTGAAACTCCTCAGTTTTTTATTTACTTTCAGAAGCTTGAGAACCTGATATAAATTAAATATCTATTTAAAGTGCATTAAGAATAAACTTCCTATAAAGTTTGTGGCTTTTTCTTTTGAAAAACTTAGATAATTTAAAGATGGAGTTTAAAATAAAATGTTTCTTAAAACCCCAGGATTACATATAGATAATCAAATAAATTATGACAGGTAATCTTATGCATTTATAAAATATTCTAGGGCAATTTAGGGAGTTTAATGTAATTTAATATTTATGCCAAGTTAAGAATAAATTCTGTGTTTTATGTTTTTAATTACCATGGCAACAAAATCTACGTATTATTATTATTATTTTTATTTCTTGAAAAGTCACATGTTTGCTTTCGCATCTTCAGAGCAGAGATTATTGCCTACCTATCTAACACTTCTACGTAAACAGATATTTTCATTATTCTGTAGCAGTATATTCTGTTAGCAGTAGTACCATATAAATAAATCTGTTATTGATCTAGGTAGAAAATTGTTATTTTCAAAATATTTATTTATTTAGGACAAAAGTGATATTCAGAATCCTGTGCAGTTCAAGATGACCTATTCCTTAATTCAGAAAGATCCAAGTATACCTCTGCCAGGGAATCCATTGCCAGATATAAATGTCTATCCAATACTTAATCAGAAGGAAGCATCAAAAATCTTTGAGGTAATTTTACATTTGTATTTATGCATACTTAGGGTATATGATATGTATCACCTTATTTTAAATCACTCACTCATGAATTTAAATTATATATATATTATTAATTGCTTTTCTTTGCCTAAATTTCCTGTTGAATTTAAAAAAAATTGAGTGGTAGCATTCTGTATAACCTAAATGCCTATTCACATTGCCTCTGGAGTGTTACATTACATTATTACATTAGTACCGAGATTTTTGACTGACCTGTGATTGGTTTGATGTATCACATGGTCAATGAATTGAGGTCTGTGGTTAAAATTTTTAACGTTGATGCTGCGTAATACTTCAGGTTCAGCGTGACCAGGCCATATTCTTAATAGTGGATGGTCATTTTCTGTCTCCATGATCATTTATTTTCTTTGAAATCAAACAATGATTTTTCCTACTTTTCAGGCTAAATTCTTAAAAGACTGCGGAGAAGATGATATTTGTGAAAGTGCATTGGAGGTCATAGCAGATATAAACTTACATAAGTATGTAAATCAACTTTTAGCTTTATCTAAAAAAATGTTTATTAATTATTTAGGCTTTTGAATAAATATAGTCTCTAGTTTTGTTTGTACTTATTTTTAATTTATTTTAATAGTATTGTTTTCATCTTTTTAACCCCCAAAGATCTTAAAACATCTTTAATATGTGTCTTGTTGTTTATTCTTTTCTGTCTTTTGAAGAAAAAAAAGCTTTTTTAAAGGTATTCTTACAGAGATTACAATTTTGTCATTTAAAACTGTTGTGTTGTCAGTAAAGTATTGTAAACTATTTTAAAAAGCAAAACATAATTGGGTACATCCTGGTAAGGTAATACCTTTTCTTTGCTGTTGAAGAAGCAACTTGATTTAGTTTCTTTTCTTTTATCTTATCTGGGTAGTGGTATTGAAGTCTTTGGATATTGGAAATGTAAAGGTAATGTACCTAGGTAATTAGGATCATGCTGACAGCTTTATAAATGGGGAAATGCATGCTTCTGAGCTGAGAAAACTAAAATATCTATGAACATAACTTCTTCCTTTATCTTCCATAAGTCTTCCTTTTATCAATGAATACTTCATAACTGTATTCCTTGTATTTTAAAAACAAATTATTATAATAATCATGAATCAGTTAATTAATATTCTATGAATATCAATTAACAGATATGTATCAAATAATTGATAAAATTATTTGATATTGTCCCATCCATATGTTAAACAGATTTACTGACAATATATTGTATCATATTAAATTATTAGTAACAACTGTTGAATGAAAGAAAAAAAATTATGTCTATTTCCAATTAAATGGTTTAAATATTAAAGAAGTTTTGTGAAACACGTTACAGAATAAATTTATGTCAAAGGTAATATCTGATCATCTTTTATGCATTTGTGAAATAAGGCACACACATATTTTCATTTAAATTTTTTAAAATAAACTCTCCATGTTAGTGATGTATTCAGTTTCTGTTTTCAATATCTGATCTTGCCTAATTCTTAAAATAACCTAAAGCAAACTTGCCCAAACCCAAGTGATTTTAAATTTGAGTTAGCTTAAGCCCTTTCAAGCCTGAAGCCTTCTGCATTATTTATGGTATAGTTAATAAAAAGGGCCTTTTCATTCATAAATTATTTTTTATTTTATATTTTATTATTAAATCTGGGTATCCTCTTTACATTATTAAAGTTTTCAATAAAAATTCTAAAAAGGAATTTTTGTTTTATATACTTTTGAATAAGGTGACAATAAAAATGAATATTTGACACAAAGGAAGTAATGTGAGGTCCTTGGATAGCTTTGTTTTATTTCCTGAATTCTGGTAAATAAACACAACTGCATCTTTATTTGATTTGTAGTTCAAAATTTTTCGTATATAATTTTATTAATTATATTTATTTTGAAATGATAGTGTATAATTTCTTGAATATTTTCTTTTTAGGGATGATCAAGGACAGCCAGTTTTGTTCTTAGGGGAGAAACAAGTATCACTATCTGTTAAAGTCCTTAATTCCAAAGATCCTGCCTATGATGCCATGTTATATGTCTTTCACCCTCAAAGTTTAAGTTTTGTTGGTCGTAAAGTTATAGTAAGTATTTTCAAAAACAATTTATTGTACTATCAGTCAGATTCAGATTTATTTTTTCGTCTATAAAGCTAATTTAGAGATTTGCATAGTAATTTGTTGTGTGTTTGATGTAAAAAAAAAAAAAAAAGTTTTTATATGTTTACTTGATGGTTTAATTTTTTTTGTTGCTTGTTAAACTTACCATTTTCTTTATAGTTAGAGAGCTATAAAGATAAACAATGTAGTATGAATTCAATTAAAATGAGAAGTTTTAATAGTTAGGGAGTAATTCTAATCAGTTTATTATATGCAGGGTTTATATTTACCAATTTCATTGCTGATTGTATTTTCAAATTATTCATTAATATCAGTGTAGATTAAATAGGTTTATGTATGATATGTTTGTGCTGAGTGTTCGCTAAATAATTGTTTTTGCATTTAGTTTTTCCCTTATTCATAAATAACTATTTTTCAGAAAGGAGATCAAATTGAATGTGTGCCTTTTAATGCTACAATTGTCACATGTGAACTTGGAAATCCTCTGAAGCAAAATGAGGTAAAAATAAAATAGTGCATTTCAGTTCCTTTTCAGTTGACCATCTGCTAAATTCATGTATATCGTTTCCATGATCTCAAATAGTAAGAGGCATATTGATAAATATAATTTATTTATGTGCAAAAATGTATTATAAATCACTTTTTTTCTGTTTATGCATGTATGGGAATAGTAGACAAAACAAAAGGTTTAGAGATTTCAATTATTTGGAATTTCACCTTGGATGTTAGAGCATAGATTTTAAAAAATACTCTCATACATTAATTTCAAAGTTAAATTACTTTTGCTATTTCTTACCATGAATTGGTCCTTAGATATTTCTGTTGTTCATATTCAATGAGAATTGTCCTCACTTTTATTAGTATGCATGAGAATAAATTAGAAGCACTGCAAAAAGCAGTGGTTGTAAAGCTAGAATGTACCCTCTCTATTAGATAAGCAAAATCTCATTGAATAAAAGCTTCTCACTAATTGTGTTAGCTTGCATTAAATATTTTCTCAAGATAATAATAATAAATTGTAGCTAATTGAAGAGGAAGAAATTCTACTCCTTATCATATTTTTCAGTATAAAATAAAATGAAATACACAAATGGCATTTTTAAATTGGTCAAATGAGTTAACTCAGTTTCTAGTGGTCACTAGGGTTGCCAACTTTTTCTGTGACGATTCCGGGACAAATAGCTCAAAACTGAACATCATCATCATTATCAATCAGCAATTTCCTAGTTTTCTGAGGAAACTTTTTATGTATGAAAAAATTAAAATACAGTTTCTTTTCAATTTATTTTTTAATTTTTTATTTTAACTATTATAGAAACTTAATTAATTATATATATATATATATATATATATTACATAATAATAATAATAATAAATTAAAAAAAATTAAATCTTATAATAACAAATTTAACATTATATTTTTATGAGTTTTCCAATAATATTTTCTCTCACCTCTTTCCTGCAATCACCAATTCTTTCACAAGTGAGTCTGTATTTAAAAAGTTCGCAAATTCTGCTCACGATTCATTATTAATTCGTATTTGCAATTTCGCCTTCACTAAGTCGATATTCATGTTATTCCTGGCCTTCGTCCACATACAGTCTGTGACGTTCACGCTACCTGTCGGATTACTACGACGTCACAATGTTCCTTCACTAAGTCGATACTCATGTTATTCCTGGCCTTCGTCCACATACAGTCTGTGACGTTCACGCTACCTGTCGGATTACTACGACGTCACAATGTTCAAGGGATTTACACAATGTCAATTTCAATTATAAAAAAAAAAAATTTGGAATAGTTTCTGCTAAATTCCGGGACAATTTAGCATTCATCCAGGATCAGAGACAGCGATTCTAATTCCGGGACAATCCCGGCCAGTCCAGGACAGTTGGCAACCCTATCGGTCACTGAGTTTCTAGCAGAAGAAAATCACTCTTGAAAAACTTAAGATAAAAATGAAAGCAAAAAATTGCATGAAATTCTTCCATCCACTTTTGGGTGTGATTATTTTCGGGAAATTCAGGAATGCCTATTGTCAGTAAGAAATTTCTTCACATGGGACTAGAGGGATCTAACATTATGTATCAGGTACCCATAACAATTTATGCAGCATGAGTTTCTGTAGGTGTATTATTAAGAGTTTTATTCTAAAATCAAATATTATGTGAAAATACAATTGTAGAAAATTTTCAGTCCTCATTTTAATTCTTATGCAAATTACCATTGTTTCTATTTTCTATCTAGTTTATATTTCTCATTACTCGTCACTAAAAAAGCCTCTCTGTGCCATTATTATTATTTATGTTGAAATTTGTGATCTTAGAATTAATTTATTTTGCTTTTTTTTGGTGTTTTTCAAAAATCACCTGTTGTGTAAGAGCATAAATCCTCCTTAAATTAGTTCAGTTTGCAATAAATAACATGCTTTAATGTTGGCCTGTACTAAAAAGAATTGTGTAAAAAAAAATAGGATTCCTGTAGTTTTAATATTTTTTCATTTGAGCACTACATATTATACATTAAAAATCTGATGAAATGTATGACATAGCTGTGAATTTGAAGAATATACTTCAATGTTGGAATCTCTGTCTTTTTAATCAGAACATAATATATAGACATGGCAGACAAAAGTGAATGCATAATAGTATGCATTGTACTTCTAAATGCAGTTTAAATAGTTTCATAAAGTATTGTTACTTATATGTTTTTGTCATATTTAAATTTTTATGTATTAAAGTAAATGTATTTGTCAGGTGGAGTTGCAGATTCGATTTAATCCGAAAGATATTGCAGCTGATGAGAGAAGTTTGCGTATGAGAGTAATGGTTAATACGTAAGTTGTTTTGAAATGGATCATAACCCTATCAAGGGTGAAACTTTTAGCTCAGAATCATTCATGTTCTGTAAGTTTTACTTGAATGTTTCGTTCATTTAGTACAAGTGTTGATGAAGGCTCCAGGACGGATGTTACCATTGAAGCTGGGATTGTTAAAGTTGCAGAATTAGAAGTCCGAGGGTATAGTTATTTTTTTACCATGTTTTTATTAACTTGCTTTCTTGTTTGTGTGTGTGTTTGTCTGGTACAAATCTTGCAATCGATTTTTAACTAACTTCCCAACTAGCTAGACATTTGAAACTTTTAGAATAGCTCAGAACACGATGACAATGCATTATTTTAATACTTTTAGCCATCTTTATTCCATATTTTAAAATCCATTACGTAAAAATACGAGTATGCCAAAAGTAACTGTGCTACAGGCGCCATCTATTAACGTAATAGTGAACCTATTAACGTAATAACAAAATTATTTGGGTAATGTGTTTATATATGTTATTCAATAAATAAATGTTTGAAAATTTCTTATAATTGCTCTCTTTATTATGCATTTCATCATTTTCTTTCAAGTTGATGGGATAATTAATCAAAAAAATTTAAAAAAAGTATTTATTAATACATAGAATTGTCAAGTTTATATGATTCAACAGAAAATTTAAAAACATGGTATATAAAAAGTTCTTTTTATCTTGTAATTATTTCATTTTTAATTCTAATCTTTTAAAGGGCTTCCCAACCTGAGCAGGCATTTTATGGTGGTGAATCTTCTCATGTTCCTGTCTATGTAGATGATGTAGGAAATGAGGTGGTGCATATCTATGAGGTATATTTATTTTGGTCAATGAACATTATTTAAAACTCTTAAAGATTTTATAATTTGCACTTTACTCTTGCTTACAGTTTGATATAATTGGTTTTCTGTTATTTCTAAGGTATTAACTACTGTATTCAAATATCTGCCCTTGAGTGCTAACAGAGTTAAATTGAAATGTACTGTAAAATCAACCACAAGTCTATTTCTAAGCTCTGCAGTTTGCTATAAAAATGCAAAAAGTAATTTTTTGTGGAGTTCCTTTGTCTAGTTTTCTGTCTATATTAATCTATTGAGTTATTGCTGCACTGATATCTGTAAAATGCAGTTTTGATAGTGTAAAAAATAATAGTTTTAATTGAAAACTTATAAGTACTTTTGGGTTTTATAAGTTCATATCTGAGTTAAATTGCATTTTTATGTTCACTAGGAGCAAAATTTAGCTTAAATACTAAGTATCTAATCTTTGTTTTTTCTTCCTTGTCTTTAATTCTATCTATCCATATTTTTATAGATCATTAACCACGGACCATGGTTAGCAACTGATATTGAAATGGTCATATCGTGGCCATTTCAAGCTGTAGACAATTATGATGAAGGAAAATGGCTGTTATATATTGTTGAGAATCCAGAGGTAAGATATTCTGTGCAATCCAAACAACTCTGTGTTCCAAACAGTTATTTAATAATTTTCTTTATGTTTTAGAACTAAATTTTTTTTTCTGACATGGTTGATACTATCTAATAATATCAAGTCATTTTTGAATATATTCAAAATGACTATATTATATGACTATATTATTCATATTTAGAGAGAGCACATAGAGAATAGAAATGCACTAGAGTCAGGTATTCATAAGACAACTACATAGAACAAAAGGAGACTGGTTTCAATTCTTAAAGCATATATAAAGTGGATATGTCCTATTTTGACCACCAGGGGTTAGAAATTTTTAATTGGTTAAACCTTATCATACTAAGTGTCTACCGCCATTTCATTGGTTTAGTTTTGTAGAATGATATTTACCCACAGGATTCTATGTGTTTAGTAAATATCAACAAGGATAGGGAAAGAGCAGTTTCCTTGACCATATACAGTGGAATCTCGATCTATCGTTTTTCAAGGGACCAATTGAAATGAATGATAAATGCGGGAAAACGGAGGATGCGGAAACCTAACAAAGCAATATGATCGTTGGGACTGGATAAAATGAACGACACATACGGAAAAATGATGGATCCGAAAACGATCGATCGAGATTCCACTGTATGTCAGTCAAAATGTTACACAGGCATTCTATGGGGCCATTTAATGTTTGGGAAGGGTGTCAGCAGTATGGTTAAAGGTCTAATATGCTTTTTAAATTAGGTTATTTATAGATTGCTCTCAAGGAAAGGGGTTATTCTTTGCTAGAGTGAATATTTGCATGTGTGTATACATATAAAATAACAATCTTAGATTCAGGGTTTAATTTCAAAAGAAAGAGCAATAAAGGTTAACAAGAGCATTACATCTCATTATTTCAGATGCAAATTTGAAATACAGCAGTTTCTTTCATGAGCTTCCTTAATTATTGAATGTAGATAGATTATATAAGCTACTGAGTTTTTTCTGCACTTCATTTTATTTAGGTATCATTAAAGGCACTTAGTAGATTCTTTGTAGATTAACTATTTCTTTTAGACCTGACGAGAGCAATATTAGAATGAGTTTGTCATCTAAAAGGTTAAGCTTTCATAATAATTCATGGCTTTTATAGTTAGATATAATAATGTGTAAAGCAAAGAAACATGTAAGTATGTGATAATTACATGATTCTCTTAAAAAGAGGGATCTCTTAGGTTGCTCCTACTAAAAAATTGATAGTTCGTAATTTAGCTGCTAAAATCTTAGTTTGTTAATTGGATGGAAAAAGGGCAGAAAAAAAATTTAAGATAGACGTCAAATTAATTGGTTTTCATGACCTTTGCACCTCTAGAAAGAGGTCTTAAATTTTGTTTATCTATCAGTTATTTCTATGTACTCATTCAAGGCCAAATATTTGAGCAGACTGTCGACTTTATAAGAGACCAGTGCTACAAAATATAATATCTGTAGATATTCGACAGCAGTGTTCAAATTGTGTTGATGAGAATATGATTTTTAAGGTATAAAATATATAAATGCTTTGGGAAGAAAATCTTAAATTATTCAAAATAATTTAGCTTTTGACAAAAGCTAAATTATGTATAATGTTGAAAATTTTTCTTGCATGTTTATATTTTGTATGTGTTCATAAGCAAATTTGCACGCATGGTTTAATTCCTATTTGTAGATTTCAATTTGTTTCATAATTTATTAGGAAAGGAAAACTACAAAATCTCATTTTAAATGTTTGTGTGTTTATTTTTTAAACCTCGACAAAATATTAATCTTAAATTCCACTTATTTTAATATGTAACAATACTTTGAAATTATGCATATTAAGACTTTAAATATATCTTAAATAAAGTTATTTTAAAATCTTCTGAATAATTCTTTTTTGTCAAGTTTTAATCATATGTATTAGTTTATAGTTATTAACCCCTTGCGCACCAAGTTGGCTTACCATTAAATACACTGAAAACCAGATTTCTTTGATTTTCTTGAAACTGAAATTTTGGATGTATTTGAATTCAGAATACATGAGTAATATGTAAATTGGGAAAATGATACATTATTTGTACTTCAAAGCTATTATTACACTATAATTATCTTGTTTACAAAGATCTGAAAAACTTGCAAAATACTGAAAAATCTACGTTTTAGTAAAAAATATTGAAGCAAAATTATATAGCAAATACATAATGTAAAATGAATGTATGAAATTGAGAACATCATACAGCTCACATTACCAAACCACAATTTTCACGCATAGCGTAATAACCAAGCAAAAAAGATAGTGAATGGGTTGAAAAACAAAATGACGTACACATGTACATTATGGTTTTGGGTCACAGAATTTCATGATGTACGCATGTATGTCATGGTTAAAATAGAAAAATTCAGCATCTCTACAAACTGGCTGCTGGTCCCTCTTACATTACATGTGTGTAAAACAGAGAAAAAAACAATCCCCATTAGGCTTTCAATAGCATTACAATGTAAGATCATGTTATAGTGATGTGATGGATATGTCTTGATAACAGAAAAGGGAAATATTTAAATTGTTTATATTCTTTAAACTCAGTTGCTTATAGATTTTGTCTGTGACTGATCAAGTATAAAATAGTATTTTATGTTAATATTAGGTGTTTAAGAGGGGCCCCAAAGAATGTTTTCTTCCATCTCAGTCCAAGAGAGGATTTGATGTAATGATTATCTTGAGAAATACCTTTTAAGATTATTATATCAAACACCATTCTGTTGTTGGACTAAGGAAATATTCTTTCAAAAATCTTTGTAGAAATTTTAGCTTTATTCTGTGTAAATTTAAGAAATTTATGTACTTGCTATCTTAATTCTAGATGCCTATTATATGTAAAATATGTGTTTTAATAATAATTTTCTCTATTATTTTAGGTTATTGGGAATGGATATTGTAACTTGGATCCATCCCAGTTGAATCCTTTAAAATTAAAAGTAAGTTATATATATATATATATATATATATATATATATATATATATATATATATATATATATATATATATATTTGTGTATATAGAATTGTGTTTTATGCACTTAAATTATTATTTATGAGTTGACAACTTTGTGAAAGCTATATGCATTCAGTGGAAACTGTATTGTAAATTTTTATCATAATTTAGCAATATTCAGTCATATACAGAAGCATATGCCAGCCAATTAGCCTATTAATAAACTAAGCTATCTTCATTGTGCTATAAAAGGTTTTCTGATGATGCTACATGTATACAATTGTGTGTGAATGTCTGTAAAGATCTTGGTTGTTTTCTAAGGCTTAGAAAGGTATCGGAGGTCACCTGATAGGCAAGTGCCAATACTGTAGATTTAAATTAAGAGCTACATAGGATAAAGGAAGATGAGAGATAAACTTCTCAGAGCATTTAATGACTATGAAAGTTGTTTATCATGGAAATGTTGGCCAGTATGGGGTTACATTCTTCAAGAATCTCCCAAGGTCAAGACATTCAAAGACTGTGTTAAGCTGCTTTTGAGTAAAAATGCTGCAGGGTTTAGATACATGAGATATCAAACACTTTTATCATAAGAGAGGCTTTGTATTACTTGATTTTGACCTGATGATATCTATGTGTAGATTTCCTGAGTTTGCTGCATATAGGTTAGGTTAGGCTATGATGATGTTTACTAGGTTTTGCTCATTGATTTATTAACTTATTATACATTATAAAATTTTTGAATTGAAGGTTTTTAATTGGAGATCAATTTTTGAAATTTACTACACTTTTATAGGAATGTGTTTTTATATTTATTTCTTATTTCAGTGTATATATTGTTTGTGTATTCAGTTTTCTATCATATAAAGATATATTTTAATTTATAACATGTTAAAAAAAACATTTTCTTTTCTTTTAGTGCTAGCTTTTTATTTTTAAACTGGAGAGAGAAAGGCTTGAATAATATATTTATATAATTAGCTTCAACTCCTATTTAAAAAGGCATACTTTCTTATATGTTATTGACCTTCTATTCTTTCTTCTATTCTTTCTAAGATCTATTCTTTCTGTTTTAAATACTTTTTAACACTGCTTGAGATAGGATAACTTTAGTCAGTTTCAAAACATTTTGATTTTAATCTGGCGAGCTAATAGAGCAAGTGAAAGAATTTTTGATATTTAAGATATATAAGTTCAAAATCTTTTAAGAAGTACCGAGATTTGAAAAAAAAGCATATTTGTATGATACATATTTTTTAAGGCTCTTAAAATATTTTTTGTTGCATATAAATTTAAACGAAGTGAAGGTAGGTTAGGCTAATAGGATAAGGATAATAGTACTTAAGCTATAAAAAACTTGTGAGTTTAGTTTCAGACTTTACTTACATGTAAATAGCATAATTTTTTCCTATTCATTGAGTGGGAACTGCATGTTTCTGTATAATACTTAAAATATTTGTGATAAATTTTTGATGACCGTATTTTGAATCACTTACCCTTTATCTTTCCTTACTCAAAGCGTCATCCTGAAGAGTTGCAGCTTGCCTCTGCCAGCTCATACCGTCGCAGGAACAAGCGGGGTGTGACTCCACAAGAGCTTAGGATGGATGGAAAAATAGTGAGAGTGGTTAGTCTGGTAAGGATATTCAAGTTTTATAGATTGTACATACAGATTACTGTTTTTTAATTGTCTATAGAGTTTTATAACTTATTTTTTTTAAGTTTTCCTCTTTATAATTTGATCAGTTTTCATATTATATAATTTGAGTTTATGTATGAGGATTTAGAAGCCCAGTGGCGTAGTAGTTAAAAGTGTCAAGCTGCCATCCCACAGGTCCAGGGTTCGACCCTGTGCCTGGGCAAGGTCGACTCAGCCTTTCATCCCTTGAGTGGGTCGATAAAATGAGGACCAAGCATGCTTGGGAACTAAACTCTGGGGTCCCACGTCCTGAGACATATGCTGTATGGCACCCCAAGGTCAAGAAAGCGGAGATGGGTACAGCCGGCCCTGGTCCACATCGGACTGTAGCGCCGCGAGTTTAGTATGATGATTTACGGCAGTGGTTCCCAACTGGTGGTCCGCAAGAGCCTTGGGAGTGGTCTGGCACCACATACAAAAAGGTTGCCAGATAAATGGGGAATTTGAAAGCAAGGTTCATTGAACTAGATGGGCCAAATATATCAGGTGTAGAATTAAAATTTCTTAAAAGTTTAACATAATTATTTTATTACTAGAATATATGTTAGAATGTGAGTACGTTAATCCTGTATCCCTTTTGCCTGAGGGATATTCTATACCCCTATACCCTCCCTCAAGTTGGTGTGTGTGGGGGATCTGCACATGGTTCAATTTCTGGCTTAGTGGTCCGCAGACTGCTATGTGTTGGTAACCACTGATTTAAAGGCTCAGATTCATATTAATTGTAGGTTTATCATTATTGAAAGATTGATTGATCTTTCTGTCTTTTGACTTTATATGTTATTTAAGTGAAATATATGTTTAAATGTGTATAAGGACACCAATATATCATAAATGAAGATACTTTTAACTCAATTAATATAATCATACTAATATTGGACATAGATTTTCTTATAGAACAAGTTTATGTACACAACCATAGAAAATAAATCATATGGAAAATAATTTTCTTTTTTGTAAACATATGTTGATTCCTTTAATATGGGTCATTAGAGATCCGACTAAATAACAGGTTATTTGATTCATGCATTATTCTTGTAGAGATCTAAGTATAGAAGTCAAAAACTTATGCTTACTCATCTCCTCTCTTTATAAATTTAAATAGAATAGATTTAGAAATGGGACTATAAACTATTATTCAAAATTAGATTTGCCTCAAAACATGTTTCAAAGTTTTGAGCTTCTACAGATAGGACTGAGATTTGAATTCTAAGTAAGGCTTCGAAGTTCATATGTTGTACCCTCATGGAAAGCAATGTTGGTTCCCCTATAGAGTGCTCCTATTATAAAGTAACCAACAAAATTTCGCGGTGTAGATGGGTGTATGTCATCAAGACATGTGCCTGTTGTATGTGAAAAAAATATTTATGTATATATAAATAAATAAATAAATGTGTATATATATATTTGTGTGCATAAAAATATTTTGCACTGAAACTTGTCTTGATTGAGATTTCTTTTTGTCATTTTCAGGACTGTGATGCTGGTACTGCCAGGTGTTTTCAGTTCACTTGCCATGTGAAAAGCTTAGACAGGGACAATACAGCAGTCATCAAAGTAAAAGCTCGTCTGTGGAATAGTACCTTTGTCAAGGTAACTCTTTGCTCAGTAACTAAAAAGTAATTAGTTTTAATAATGAGCATAAAATATTGTATGTTTCATTTTAATTACTTTATAGGTAAGAGCCTAGTTTGAGAAATTTTGAGAGCCAGAGGACTCTTTTGTCCAAGAAATATCTTGGCAAACACTTTATTTGTAGTTGTTAGTTTTCACAGTCAGTTCTACCCTTTGATAACCTACATTTATATGTATAATATCTATGCTCATGCAACTAATTACTACATATTATAATATGCAACTTTTTGTCTCTCTGGAAAAATATTTGTTTATTTATCATTCACCTGTCAGGTATTATAGCATAATATTTATTAGCAGAAAATTTTGAATCTAAATTTTCATATCTAGGCCTGCAATGTAAGCAAGTAATGATATATTTAGGCCTGCAATGTGTATCTCTTTTTTTTTCTTTCAAAATATAGATAATTTAAAATTAAGAATTGCATTTTCTTTTTCAGTTAGACTTTTTATGCTTAAAAAAATCAAAGTACTTTAAAACTATTATGTTAATTACTTTTAGGATTACCCTAATGTTGACTGGGTTAGCATTCATTCCAGAGCTTTTATTCGCACAATGACTGATGATATTAGGCAAGATGACACCAACGACTTTGGCTATGTAAGTATTTTACACATAAATGAAATGACTAGGCATATATATTTTAACTACATTAAAAAAAAAATCAGTTTATTCAGAATTATTTTTCATTTACACAGCATATATAATACTAAATTCAGATTTGAGAATTTTAAATTTATTTATTTATTAATGTTAATACCCTTTTATACATTTTACTTCTTATTTCACTGTCTGAATTGTTATTCTATTTTTATTGAATTATTTGAATTAAAAATTTGAACATAAATCTGAATTCTGAAGGATACTTATGTGAAGCTTTCTTTTGTTATAGAACTGAATCAATAGTAATGCTGAAATGAGAACAAGCTAATATTGTATAATATTAAAAAATTCTATATTTAATGCAGTACCAGCCATTTAATTCATCGAACTTTGATATTACAGATGTGCCATATTCTGGCTCAAATGATTCTAAATTCTGTTCTCCCCTCCTGCTTGATCATGTGTAGTTCTTTGGTGCAAGTCTACAGCATGTAAAAATTGATTGAAAATGATGCAAACTAACTAGATGCTTACAAATATCGCTTTAAATAGTGATTAAGTGATGAAATTATAACTTATGCTTCCTGTTTCAGTGATATACTGAAGAGTTATGCAATGCTTTAGGCATTCATTCTGAATATTTCGTTACTAAAATCAAGAATTAAGATTTCTTATAATGTTCTGCTAAAGAGTGTTTGATAGCTTCAAATTTTGCACTTCATAGACTTCTCATTTTTCAGGCGGAAACAAAAGCCTATCCTGACATTCACCTCTATCAGAAGCCTGAAGAAGTTGCACTGTGGATAATTATTCTTGCTGCTTGTGCAGGAATCCTTTTACTCATTTTGCTCATCATAATCCTTTGGAAGGTAATAGCTATTTTTTAGACTAAAACATTGAAACTGAAAAAAACAATAAATATAATAAATAATATAACAATAAATATGTTTTATAATATATAATATAACAATAAATATGTTTTTATAATAAAACATTGAAACTGAACCTGTTTAGGGATGCGACATCGATGTTGATGTTTTCAAAACATCGATTTATTGAAGCCAATGTTTTGTGCTCGATGTTTTATGTTGTCTCGATGTTTTTTTAAAATGAAAAAGCCCCATAATAAAAAAAAATTTGGAGGAGATATGCACAGAAAAGTTTCTCAAGCTATTCTTTACATGATCCACGACTAACTGAAGTAACATTAATGTTAGAGGTTACTAAACCAGTTTTAAAAAATGGATGTTCTAAAACATCGATGATTTTTGAGCAATTTTTTTATTAGCATCGATGTTTTAATATTGAACATCGATGTCCTGTTAGCAGAAATTGGCATTTGTTTCGAGTCCTGTGAAATCAAAATAATGCTGGTTTGATGCCATGCCGTTCATCTCTCTATTTGTGGTTTCTTCAGCAAATTTTATTTGCTGGGCACTGAAAATTGGCATACATCTTCATATTAATCAGAGGCCAGATAATTTATATTGACATCACATAAATATTTAACACCTCATTTCTACTACCTGCACATTACACCAGAGAAATGAATGAAAATAATTTATGAGAAAGTTTTTTCTTCCTCTTTTAGAGGTTTTTCAAATGAATTTCAAGCTGAATATTATTGATATGTTATACTGAAGAATATATTTTCATCATATTTTTTTTTTTCAACCAAAAGATATATTTGTCAAATTACTATCTGTTACTATATTATTTTCTGAGAAATGAATGAAAATAATTTGAGAAAGTTTTTTTTCCTCTTTTAGAGGTTTTCAAATGAATTTCAAGCTGAATATTATTGATATGTTATACTGAAGAATATATTTTCATCATATTTTTTTTTTTCAACCAAAAGATATATTTGTCAAATTACTATCTGTTACTATATTATTTTCTGAGAAATGAATGAAAATAATTTGAGAAAGTTTTTTTTCCCTCTTTTAGAGGTTTTCAAATGAATTTCAAGCTGAATATTATTGATATGTTATACTGAAGAATATATTTTCATCATATTTTTATTTTCAACCAAAAGATATATTTGTCAAATTACTATCTGTTACTATATTATTTTCTGAGAAATGAATGAAAATAATTTATGAGAAAGTTTTTTCTTCCTCTTTTAGAGGTTTTTCAAATGAATTTCAAGCTGAATATTATTGATGTGTTATACTGAAGAATATATTTTCATCATATTTTTATTTTTCAATCAAAAGATATATTTGTCAAATTACTATCTGTTACTATATTATTTTCTGCTTTCAGTGTGGATTTTTCAAGAGGAAAAAGCCAGGTTATCAGCCTGCTCCTACAAATGACAGGGACTTCATGTGAAGGTGTGTACTATTAAGAAAAAAAAAACCAAGGTTGTGTATTCACACTAGTGAGACTCTTCCAAACCTAGCTGTGGTGCTATTTTGTTTGTTCATTGACACAGACGGGATGTCTTCATTTTTTAAGGCATTGCAAAGCAATCTTTTAACTGTGATTATCTCCTGATGCAGAATTTTATAGAACACTGAGTGATAAAACTGAATTAGTCTTAGAGATTTTTTAAAAAAAAACAAACATTTTTTGTAAGTATAATTAGTTCATATTTGATTTTTGTATGACAAATTAGTTCATTTATGTCTTGATTGAGATAAATTACTTTTCATTTTTTTTAAAATTGCAAACTGTATAATCCTTACATTATTTAATTGCTTGTGTGCAGCTTTAATGTGTTACTGCTCATTTAACATCTTATATTGTGTAGTTTTTTCAATGAAATTCACCACCATTTTGTCTGTTTGTGTAACACATTTAGAGAAAATAACAAATGCCAGTGTCGTAGCTAAACTACATTCAGCCCCTTACCTGGGTTCATCCCAATACAGGGGCCTTGCATAAGTCCTGGAAGCTAGGCAAACAAGCTTTTCTCCAGGCTTGGCATTAGCTCATGATGACCCTGATTATATTTACATGAACTGGAATACCATTATTTATTTCTCTTTTGTTTTGTGCTCAGAGCTGCAATCAGGTTACTGAAAACTTTCCTCAAGTTATGTCACTGCCAAATGCAAAACTGATAATCATTTTGAAAAAGCATCTTGTGACAAATTGTTGACTCTCAAATTTTTAAATCAATAAATGTGTGTGTGAGTGTTTGTAATTAATTCAATGTATAAATAAATTTTATTTTATATGACTGATTTTTATACTGAAGATCGGTTTGTAGAACTTATCAAAAATATTTTTATAATATCCAAAATTTGCTTAATATGTTGCAACCAGTAACACTAGGTTATGGCAGCTTTTAGTATTCATAGATATATTTCTGTGTTTATATTTTAATATTTTAGTAAGCAGGAAAAAAATGTGTGTTGCAAGTTTTGTGTGTTATGAATAAATGTTAATTTATGAAATTTTGAATTTTATGCCTTTTGTATCGAGGTAAATACTTTAATTTTTTGAGGTGAAATATTGATGTCTTGCTAAAGCTTTGAAGTTAGTAGTCTCCATTAAATACTTTTGTTAAAATATTCAGGAAACATTTGAATGCCTGTTTGCTCGTGAAATTATAAATAGAAAAGTTGCTGTTTATAAAAAAATTTATTACCTCTAAAATAGGGAAAATTGTAAAAATTTTCACATTTTAGAACCAATAAAAATTTGCATTTATGTCTAAAAACAAAATATAATTATAACTGAAAAAATGTTAGAGTCTGTGAACTCTGAAGTGTTGAATGTTGTGTTAGATGCTGTTCATTTATATTGCATTCTAAATTTTTAATGAATACTTGTATATAATCTGTATATATATGCAAAAGTGAGTTGTGTCATTTCTATATTTGTGTCAGAGAAATGAGCTCTGTATTTGTTGTATAGGAGGATGTATCTTATAAATCTTTTGACAGTTTGAATGCCTGTATCTTTGAATATTATGAAACTTTTACAGATACAACCCTTACTTTCCCCTATTCTTCTCTTGTATGATTTCTCTCATCCCACTCTCTGGTCAATCATTAGAATTCACTATTCCTTTGAATGTTTTGCCCCACCACAAATGCTCAGTGTCTTTACTGCAGGGTAAGCAACACCCAGAACCATTTAATAGACGCTAAATGGAACAGTCATGAAATGAGAAGATCACACTTGAAATTCAGTTAAATTTGGAATTCATCCTCTTAAATATAATTAGAATTTTTTTTCTAATGTGGGGGCACTTGTCATGAGGCATTCGCCTTTAGTTATTCACCGCAAAGTCTTGCTGGCTACTTTATTATGGGAGCACCATTTTGGTGAGCCAGCATTGCTCCCTATGAGGGGACGACACTGTACTGACCTAGCCTTATTTGGGATTGGAACCCAAGCTCACTGCATGGAAACTTCCAACACTAAGGGGGCGTCCATTAATTACGTGAGGTGATTTTTCAACCCACTCCCCCCCCCTAATCTCACATGAGATTTTTCAAAATGCATATTTTTAGTGTAGATACGTTAATCTGTGCTTGATTGCGTTGGATTTATTTAAAAAACCTAATTTGCTTAATTATTTTTATTTAAGACTAGTTAAGACTAGTATTTAAGACTACTAAGAACGTAGTCTAGAATCATGGTGAGAAAATCGAACAATAAAATACTTATATAGGAACTACTAAAATTCGTAAAAGAATATTCATTCTAATTCAGTCCACGGGGACTCGTGTGGTCTCAAGAGTGACTACTGGAACTATTGTGTAGGATTTAGCTATATTTTAGTATAGAAACATGTTTTACTTAATACAACCCAGCTTTCATGCAATTTGACACTGTTTCTTACGGAAAAAAAATTACGTTATATTTGCCGAGACCGCCCCCCCCTCTCCCCCACGTGAGACTGGGTGAGATTTGGCTCGACTCCCTCCCCCCACTAAAAGCCTCACGTAATTAATGGATGCCTCCTAACAACTATACCATGTGGGAAGCCCTAATTACATGGTATAGTGGTTAGGGTTGTGAGCTTCCAGTTAATTGAGTTAAATAAACAACTAGAAGGATTGATTGACATTTTCCATTTTTGTTTTGTAAAGGGTATTAAGGTTATATTGTATATATGCTTTCTGTTTGGATAAAAAATAACACTTCTTCATACTCTATTGGTAATAATAATAATTACTATTTTTGTTAACTTGCTTAAATTTAAAAGCCAATGTCAGCAGTTTGAAGTTAATCTTTGCTTTGTTTAAATTTTGGGTTGAAAGGCTATAATTAAAAGTTAATGAAAAGCTTTAAAACTGTTGATGAGCTGTAAGAGAAATACAAGGACTTAAAAAATTGTGATTTATTATATGTAAAAGTACAAATCTTTTAAAGACACAGCATGCATCATTACTGCTATAGTGATAATTTGGGCCCAGTAACTGGTTTTGCTTTAAAAACCAGTTACTTGACCTCAACTTTTACTATAGCAGGATCTATGCATACTCTAGCAGAGTAACATATTTTTGATCATACATTGCATGTTTCATTTAGATGGAAAGCTATGTAGATTGATGTAACTGGAAATCATTCACGCAAATGTGAAAATCAAACCCTTTGTTTTGTTTCTTGGTCGTTCTATTTATATTATATGATGTTGCCTCAATTTATTTCAATTTTAAGTGCAATTATACCTTCTCTCAGTATTTTACCATAATTTTATCTGAAAGACGTACTGTTACACTTTCGGAATTTTATCACTAGTAAGGAGTCACTAGTTTGGGGATCACTAGTTTGGAGTCAAACTCCAAACTAAAACTTTTCCCAATCCTAGTCTACTAGTGCCAGATCAAATTTTAATGTTTGGCCAGAGATTTGTATTTCTTAGAGAGAATTCTCAAGTATGTTTAATATCTTGGGTATTGTCATTTCTATATTTGTTACATTATAGAGTTATGTGTGTTAACAGATTTTACAAAATTTTGAAATATTTAATCATTTTATAATTTAATTAAATGTTTTGCCATATTCCACAAACTAAAAGATATGTTAATGGCAGAACACAAATCAAAGGATTTTGTCAAAAATTACAAAAAGAGATAGAAATGTAAAAACTTAGTTCATATTTAAGAGTAATAAAATATATTCTATTAAACTTTTTATAATTACTTGCATTTCTTCCAACTATTTACCTTATATATATATATACTAGCTGAAAACCCATACTTCGCTACAGAGTACATTCAAATTAAATTCAACGGTCAATGTATGCAATTAATGCCAAAAAAAAAAATATATATTTATAATAAATACGATGATCAATGTATACAATTGATGTAAAAAAAAAAAAAAAAAATATATTTATAAAAAAATCGTGAGAGATATTTTTATAGACAAAATAATGTAGTAGAAAATATACAAATTAATAGGAAATATTAAAGAATATAGTACAGTTTGAGGAACATAATATCTTTTACTGTATATTAATATTTTTTTGGATAATGTCCAATCGTCTGCCGCATTAGCAAGAAAAAAATTTTCTTTTGTCTATTTAGTTGTTATGCACGTAACGATAAATTAATTTGTTGTACCAGAAAAAGAAATCACGTGATAAGCATTTAATAAATTAAATTCTAAAAATTAATCTTTAAAAATTCACCAAAAATCAGAAAATGGAGGTAAAGATTCGAAAAAGATCTCATTTTAAAGGAATTTTTATGATCTTTCTTGTGATATAAATTTTATAAACCTCAAGTTATTATTTTAAATGTAAACTTAAAAAAAATTACTAAAACATAAAAATTTAATTAAAAAAATCTAAGAAGAATTTTTCAAAAATCTTTCTTAGTGCACCCCCTACATTATAAGAAGAATTGCCATGCAAAATTTCAGCCCTTCAGGTCCAGCAGTTTGGTCTGTGCGTTATATGTCAGTGAGTGAGTGAGTCAGTCAGTTACAGAACTGTTTTATATATATAGATATAGAGGAGAAGGTGGGATTATGGACCCTGCATTTATTATGGATCCCCTTAATATTTGCCCTATCTATGCGCAGGTGCAGCCGCAAGATATGGCTGTGGTCTAGAGCCCCTAGGTGGTTGCAATGGATAGTCAAGATCATTGACCCCAGTTCACTCCTGAATGACATTGTGTGACCAGTTGTTTGTTTTTCGAATTTTCAAACTTTTATTGAGGAAAGTAAAAGTGAATATTTTACACATCTACTACTATGTTTTGTAAAAACTGATTCCTGTGCCTTATTCTACACGAGAGGAAGTTCCTTTTAAGTTAGTTCGAAATTAAATTCCATGTAACTCATAATGTGAAAAACGAGTTTGTTTCCAAGATGGCGTTGTTTGAATTATGGACCCGGGTCCATATCTCCTTAATATCCTTATGCAAAAGAGGGAAATTTTACAAATGTATGAAAATTTATGGAAAAAAGAAAAATTCATCACCGAACACAAAAGTTATGTTATTTATAATAATTTTTTTTAAAAGCAATGACTTTTTTATTACCCATTAGAAAATTATTCTGTAGAATTATAGAATAACTCTCACATGTTTTCATGGGATTTTATTTAATATCTAGACTCGGAACAAAAATTATACCCTCTTTTCAACAACTATGCACAAAGAGTTTTTAAACTATACAATTAATAGGCACATTCAAACAAATCTACAAAAGTGTGCAAATAAAAACTTTTAGATTTGTTTATTATGTGCATCATGTATATAAATAAAACTGAAAGAAAGGTAGCTATTGAAAAATTAAATTTGAATTTAGGTTTCCATGTTCAGTTATTGATTAGTTTTCTGGAACTTTTGCCTCCTAATCTTCTATATATTTTATCCGTGCATTTAATGGAAACTTAAAAACAGTAGTACTCACTGAAAATTACTGTACATTAAAATGAGACAAAATAATGTAAAATTATATTAAAATTAGTATGCTAGTATTGTTGGTGTTGACTTACCGGGACAAAGGACCTTCAACCTTGGAAATGTTTAATGTTTAACTCTATATACAGAATGAGAATAATTAATATTATTTTTCACTATGTCGAAAACCCTCAGAATTCATAATAGAGAATTTTTGGCAGATGATTTTTCCCCAATTTCTCAGGATTGTTAATGGAAGTGTTTGTCACAAAACTGAGCATCATTCTTTGAATGCCTATTTTTCAAAAATTTTAGCATTTTTGAAAATGCTTCATGCACATTCCATATCCTTTAAAAATCTTAAAACTTTTTAATATAAGTTTACCATATATATATATATATAAACATAATTGTAAATTGTATTTTTTTGTATGAATCTAATGCCATAAATATATATTTTTATTAATCTGACTGTTATTTTATTTTATGGTCTTTTAATTTGTAAAATAAGTGTGGTTTCAAAGAATGATGCACAGTTTTGTGACAAACACTTCCATTAACAATCCTGAGAAATTGGGGATGGAGCATTTTGAAAAATAGCTCTTTCTTCCACAAAATACTTAGAGAGTAAAAAATAATATTAATTATTCTCGTTTTGTATATTGAAAGTTGTCCCCTTAACGGCCTTTTCGGGATGCATACCATCCACTGGTATAATTTAACTAAAAAGGATATTGAATCTTACCTGATAAGATAGCTGCAGTCTTACTAGAAAAAATCACAAAACAAAATGTTTGCATCAATAAATAATTAAGAGTATGCCCTGAAAGTATAAACGTATAGAACATGCACTACTATTTTTTAATTTGTCAAAATGATGAAATAACTATTTCAATTTTTAGCTGTAGAAAAAAAATAACATACTTAAGTATGATTTATGTGCACACATGAAAAATCTTACAGGTAAAACTAAATACATAAGAGGAAGGTTAAAATATTTAATTATAAATAAGTATGCCCAAGTGAGGTTTTAATAGATTAAGAGTCTCTTTTGCATGCCTGAAGCATTGAAATTAAAGGATAGAATATATAAAAGAGACTGAATTTGTCAACACAAAACTGATATTTAATGATTCTGAAAAATAAAACGTATTCCTATAACACATCTTAAAATAATTATTTCACAGTATTTTCTAGCTGATTGAAGATTACACTTTTATTTTATGCACATGAATATCTACATTGAAGGTTAGATTAATCACACTTACATATATTAAAAAAAATATTTTATTAAAAAACAATGTATTAAAGACCTGCTATGCAAAATATACAAAAAACAATTTATAAAAGACAAATAGGAAGTACAGCTGAATCACTGAAAATGGTAACACAATCATTAAATATGACATTCATGCAACATTTAGAACATATAAAAAAATAAAGGAATGTAGCACAGCATGATTGATGCATTAGACAACCAGCAACATGTTAAATTTTTTTTTCTTCAAAACCAGAAAGTTTTCACTGAAGAATTTTAAAACAAAATAAACAGAAAGTTAATATTGTTAAGTGAAACTAGTTAATTATTAGTATTTTACAGGCATTTAGTAGCAAACATGATACAATAGTTTAAAATGCAAAAATACAGTAATCTTGAAATCCAAAAATAACTACACAAAAGTGTAAATATAAATACCAGATATATTATTCTAGATATATTTTAAGAGTAATGCTTGTTTGGGTTCTGGGCTTTTGAAAATATGATAATCTTAAATCCACAGGTGTTTAAAATATGCCATTCTGCCACAATGAAACAAATGCATACAGTACAACCCAAAAAGTCTTATTTAGATTCATACATCAGAGGGAAAATTCTTGAAATAATATAAATTTAAAACTTTCACCATGCTACACAATGAATGAATATATTGTAGCCCCTTTAGCTTCAAGGGAAAGTGGTTCAGCATTTTACAAATTTAAAGGATACATTTGATAAAGTTGTCTTGAAAACAATGCACAAGTAGCATAGAAATGTACTACATAATAGAGTGCATCCAATATTAATTTTAAATGAATTGATTAAAGGTGAGAGAGAACACAAAATTTAATTTTAAACACTGGTATTATGGTTACATTCAACACTCCTGATAAACTTTGGCAAATTATCCCAATCCAATTACCTGCTTACAAATTTACCTAGTACATAAGACAAATTCTAGCATAGTAACATGCATTTCTAGAAACATTACAGACACTGGTGTTTTATTAAAAAGAAAATTGCCATTAAAAACAGTGCAAAATATCACACATGCATGATGGAATTAGCATATGTTAATGTGGAGTATACAGAGACAAAAATGAATGCAAAGAAGAATTTCTAAATGTGCCAATAATAAATTCCTTAAAAAAAAAAAAGTTTTTAAGGGACAAGACAGAAATGGAAAATAAGGAGTTCTTAAATATTTGTAAGGATTGTAAACTATGTAAAATCTTTACCCTGTAAATATCTCATATACCACTTCTATTACAATGAAGATTATAAGTGCCCTTCTAATTTTGATTTTAACAAAGCTATTCTCTCTTCAATCTATTCTAAAAGACAAAAATTTAATACTATGAAGAGAGAAACCTTTAAATTGGATGTATTTAACATCCTTAAGACTTAAAAGTAAAACTCAAAATAGTTTGAATGCTATAAACTTCACCTTTTAATTTACTAATGGGTTCTTCTGATACGATATGTTGACCTTAAAACTTCACAATACAATTCTCGAAAAACGAAAGAAAATGTATTGATTTTTAGGCCCAAATAATTTTGTGTCAGAGGCGATTGTTTTAAGTACTTTGTTTCAACATTATAAATCAATGATTTAAGTCAGTGGTTCCCAATCCATAGAAGTCTGCGGACCACTAAGCCAGAAATTGAACCATGTGTGGAGGGGGGGACCTTCCGAGGGTATGAAAATTATTTTATATCATATTCTAATAATAAAATAATTGTTAAACTTTTAAGAAATTTTTATTTAACACCTGATAGTCATCAGATATATTCGGCCCATCTAGTTCAATGAACATTGCTTTCAAAATCCCCATTAATTTGGGTACTATTTTATATGTGGTGCCGCACCACTCCTGAGGCTCTCGCAGACCACCGTTTGGGAACCACTGATTTAAGTGGATCATATGAAATGAATTACAGATAAGTTTCAATGTATACACCACTGATATAATTTATTAACATTACAGTTAGTTGAAACAAATGATAACTATTAAACAAGAGCATTTTTTCTTTTAAAATATTGATGTGTTGAAATGTTTACAAAATGATGAACCAAATGATATAAGAAACAGCATTTTTAAAAAAATTTAAGGTAAAAATTTATAAAATAATTCATACTTAGTTCACTGTTGGCTTTTCTTTTAGTATAAATACAGTGCAAGCTCCAGAATTATTTAGTTTGAGAAAATTATATGAATCTCAAATAAATAAATCATAATACTATAATAATAATAATAATAATTTGTTTGAATTTAGTTGAAAGTTTGGTCATAAGTAATATTTTGAATTAAAATTAGAAATCAGCCTATAATTGAATGCTGAATACTTAATGTTTTAATTCAACTTCAGATTTATCAATTAAGCATTTTTAAATCAAAAGAGAGCTACCTAAAATGAACTCTTAACACAAAGTATAAAGTTAAAAATATTCTTATGTAATGCTGACAAAATATATAATTATTTTTTTTTCAAATTCAATTGTACTTCAGTTTGAGAATAAATGCATCAATTTCTCACCAATCATGCAATTTTTTGCCAAATCTGGCAACCTTTGAATTTTATTTTTGTTTAAGAATTACTAAAAAATGGTATTATTTTCATTAGGCTTTTGCAAAACACATAAAAAATCTAAAAAACTGCCAAGAGATAACCTTAAAAACAGTCTGATTTCAAGAAAATCTGATTTATTTTGCTTCCATCTTTTTCAAGGATACTGTATTCTTACAAACATGTAAGAATTTTCAAGGAACAAACATACTGTACTCTTACATGTTTTGCATTATTGTATGCAAATTTTTCTGCATTGAATTATAGAAAAAAGTTTTAATATTACATAGATAAAAAAAATTCACAAAAAAATGAATACAATGGACAGAATAAACCATATGGTTTTGTCATATTCATTTTTCATAGAGAAACTTGAATACTTGAAATAATTTTAAAAAGACATACAATCATGTTTAAAGTCAACATGAGATGCCATTTGAATAGATAATTGCAATCGTTAAACTAATTTGAATCATTCCTTTAAATTTGATTACACTTCTAAGAAAAACAGTAACAGACTTAAACAGCTGTTTTGGGCAAGCATGAGGTGTGAGATAAATATTTACTCTTCAACCGACTGAGTCTTGATATCATCACTTGATGTTTGTAACTCACTATCCGGAGCTACACTTGTTTTCTGTTCATTTTCTGAATCAGCTGCATTCTCAGGTTGACTGACATCATTTTCAATTTTCCCCCCATCATCTCCAGTACTGTTGTGACTCTCAATTAATATATCTTCTGGATCAGGTGCTCGTGGTAAAAATTCTTCACCTGGACACATCTTAGCAAAAATTTCTTGAGCCTAGTAGGGAAAAGGAGACTTTTAGTTTTAAAATCAATAAATTGTATGCTCTTCATCTACAAGTACAAAGCAAGATCATAGCTGCCAACCTCCTAAGAAAAAAATAAGGAACACAGCATGCGACGGAATCGGAAAAAAAAAAGAACAAGAGCAACAAGATGTTGTATAATATTCTCTAACACAAGAATAGAACTGTAAAAGTTCGCTTTCAGACAATTCTTTGACAAATTCTGATGTTTCGGATCCTATAACTAAATCTTTATCATCCTTCTGATTTTTAAATACATCATATTTCACATTAAATACACATTTAGAGCTAGTTATGACAGATATTTTCCCAAATCTCACCAAAAATTTAAAAAAAAATTCAACTCTCTTCATCTTGTGAATTTTCGGCTCTTCACTTTGAAACATCACATTTTTCACAAAAAATGATAAAGCATGATCAAGCTTAATGTAAGAAAATTTCTTTCTTCCCGCTGCAATATGCGTTTATTATTGGTAGATGATGGTGACCCTGCAAGTGATTTTACTTTTTTTGTGCTGATTTTTGAGAAGCACATGAGGTTGGTTTTAACTGTTTTACAGAGTTGGGTGAAGCGCTTGACATTAATTTTAATTTTTTACTGGTATTGGTGAAGCAAATGAGGTTGATTTTACTTTTTTTTATTAGTTTAGGTGAAGCACATGATGTTGACTTTCTCTTTCTTTCTAATGTTGTAGAAGCTGCTTGCTGTCCAGGAAGTTTTTGTAAGTTTTTGCTGCTAGAAGGGGAATCTCGAAAACGCGATATAGGGTGGAAAAAGCGATGGTACTGCTGAAGTAAAAATATGGGACATTTTTGCTTGAAAACGTATTTTCGTAACAAAGCTTAAAAAACGGAACGAATACATTTTTTTACGGAACACTTGGCCCATATGCAAGATGGACCTCATGGCAGAAAAGAGGTTCCATAACTTTAAAATCTTACAAACACTTTTATAAAAAAGTTAATGATCCATTGAAGATGCATCATACTCTCTGGTGATTGTTTTTCCCAGTAGTCAATAAAGATTATAACATGGGCATCGCGTAAACAATGGCTGTAACCTTTTCTGCAGATGGAATTGTTTTCACTTTCTTTACTGTAGGTTCACTTCCTTCAACTCACTCTTTTGACTGTTCTATTGTTTCTGGCTGGTAGTGATAAATGCATATTTTATACACTGTTATGAAATAACCCCAAAATTCTTCTGGATTTCTATGAAACTGTTCAAATTTGCTTCAAAGGGTTCACCCATTCCCGATTTTGATCGATTGTTAGCAAACATGGCACCCATATTGCTTTCTCATAACTATCATGAAAAATATGTAGTAATCCAACCTTCACCACCATATCATGGATTTTTTTTCAATAATTACTGACGTAATAAGGTGACCAGACTCTTTAGCTTCATTTGTGCTAATTCAGTAGGCAAAAATCAACAAACCACTTGTAAATCATTCCAAGCAAAGATGTAGACTTACCATAAAATTTATTAAGCTTGGATTAAGTTTCTGCCACCATTTTGTCTCTTAAAAAGTAATGCTAGATCAACAAATGGAATTTGTTTCTCTCCATTGTGTGAGCAGTAACAAGAATTGACGACTAAAATGGCAGTCAATCACAGAGTAAGTACTGAATCTGTTTACAACTAGATGTATGTGCCTTAGAAGCATGCTAAATGTGAGAGCACCAAAAACTTTAGTGCAGTGATGGCATCACTTAGATTTTGCCTAGACTTATCAAGTGACCCTTATAAAAGTGTCAACCCCATTTTTAAAGAAGACACCATACTGAATGCAATCAGTCACGGATAAAACGCTTGGTGGGCCCCAAGTGCATTCTCATTTTGAAAACCCCTTGTTTTAACTTCTATTGATAAATATTATTTATTACTAAAGATGTTTTCTCACGGTTGAAATTGAAACTTTGTTGGGCAATTATTAGGTAGTAAAAACTTGTACTACATTGTTTGTTGCTCAACGAATGGCAAATTATCTAGTCGAAGATGACATCTTAGGGGGCATCCATTAATTACGTGAGGCGATTTTGGCGATTTTTCGACCCCCTCCCCCCCCAATCTCACGTGAGATTTTTCAAAATGCATATTTTTAGTGTAAATACGTTAGTCTATGCTCGATTGTGTAGGATTTATTTAAAAAAACATAATTTGCTTAATTATTTTTATTTAAGACTAGTTAAGACTAGTATTTAAGACTACTAAGAATGTAGTGTAGAATCACAGTGAGAAAATCGAACAAAAAAATACTAAAATTCGTAAAAGAATATTCATTCTAATTGAGTCTACAGGTTATCGTGTGTGGTCTCAAAAGTGACTACTGGAACTATTCTGTAGGATTTAGACATATTTTAGTGTAGAAACATGTTTTACTTAATATAACCCAGTTTTCTCACAATTTTACTTGCGGAAAAAAAATTACGTGATATTTGCCGAGACCCCCCCTCTCCCCCACGTGAGACTGGGTGGGATTTGGCTCGACTCCCTTCCCCCCCTAAAAGCCTCACGTAATTAATGGACGCCCCCTTATTTTTGAATCTGCTAACTAGTGATGGCCCTACGTGAACGCTTCTAGCACCTGTCTGATGATCCACCACTGAATACAAAATAATCTCTATTAACATATCATATTTAGAACAAAAACTTAAATAATTACCTGTTTAACAGCATGCTCATAGTCTAAATCCACATCTGGGGAGGAAGTGACAAAAAGTCCATTTGGAACAGAAGCATTTAAATCAACAGTTGATGTATCTAACTGATTAAAGAAAATACACCACAAAATGTTGGGCTTCTGAACACTGTTTTCTTCCTCTGTAGTAACTGAAGATTGTGTTCCTGCAAAATAAAAGTAACTAAGTCACATGTGATCTGTTTGAAAACATAATAATGGTATAGAATAAAGGGAAAAGAAACTTAGGACATTGTAGTGCAGTAAAATATTTTGGATCCCTTTTCTCTTTACAATCCTGTCATAATCTCAAAGACTATCGAAAAAGGAATTTAGTAGCAGTAATAAGTTTTTGTTAATATATCCTATTACAAACGAGGTGATGTGAATGCTGAAAAAAATTTCTTAGAATCTTCAGCATTAATTTTTTAGGTTTTTATGCTAAACAGTATCAAAAAAAGGGAGACTGCTGTTAACATTTTAAACATTATTTGATCAAAAGTGTTTGGTTTTAAGTCACAAATTGTAGAAAACTCAAATCTACCTACTGTGGGATTGATAAACTGGAATTATTTTAGACACTGTAAAAAAGTTCAAACTGTATTATCTTCGGCATACTTATCAGCTAGCTCCAATGATTAGAAATGGTAAAGAAGCAAATATTTTAGCTTTAGTCGACACTCAAGTGAGGTTTGCATTTGTTCACTCTCAAGTATTTCTTTCTTGTTTAACATCAATATTAATGCAATAGGAGGGTTAGTTAACATCTCTTACTTTTATCTCTTGCTGACATATCTCTAATTGTTCACTCTTCTGTAAAGGTTATTTTAGAAATTTATTTTTCTTTTCTTTTAAAATTTGAAAACAAAACCTACCAGAAGTATTTGCTTTATGAAATAAAAGGTCACAGATAGGCATTAAATCTTCTTCAGCTGTGGCCTCAGAGGAAACACAAAACAAATGCACAAGATCTAAAATAAAAAAACTCAAAATAGACATAGAAACTACTGAAATTAAATACAAGAGCTTTGATATTTTAGCTACAGATAACAAATCATAAATATTTTGAAGTTAATTTTTTTAAAAGCTAACATATTAAAGTAATAAAAACCATACATACACAAGTCTTCAGGGCAGACATAAGTCTTTGAGCTGAACTCAAGAACGGTAACAGTTGAAGAATTGTTTAGTCCAGGTGGGAGTTTCAGCAAAACATTCTTGAAAAGCAGAAATTGTATTCTGATTATATTGAATTGATATAAGATACTATAATATATGTTCCTTCATTATACAGAAGAAAAAGTGAACCTTATTCATGTTTATTTTATTATTCATAAAGATTGACAGTTGCCTGTATGTATCTGATTTCTATGAAAGATTTGTTCATCTGAGTGATGCACACTGGACTAGGATTTATATTAGCACAATTTGACAATGAAAAAAAATGAGCAACCTTTAATTTACCCTGATAAAAATTCAAATGAACAGAACAGTGATAGCACACAACTAAGAAAGAGAGGGCCACAGTTATTCATACACATGAAAAATTACCATTTTATAAAAGTTGTCAATATAAATTTGCTATACAAACTGATCATAACCCCCTGGAAATCCACCAGAAAAATTATGGGGCAAAGCTGTAACTTATATGTGGATGTTCATCACTGCAACCTTTTAACTACTTGATAGTGAACAAAAAAGAAAAGAAATGAGAACTGTAGCAGACACTTAGTCAAAGTCCTTGCCTTAAATAATGATTAACGTACTTGTATTTGAATAATGTATATGATTTGAAAAAAAGTTAATAGCCTGTGATTAATTATATACTTTATTTAAACTGTTCCAGAGAGTGTTCATGTTTAAAAATATCTAGTTCACAGTTTTATGAATTATGGATCTTACTTATTAACTAATCTTAAAATGCACACACAAACAAGCAAACAAAAAAAGCTATATTGACAAAATAATATTTGTAGACATTTTGTAGAAGGGAAAAAAATCTTTCATATTATTTAAAAATATATTGAAATAAAAGAATGAATATGTTAATATGTTCTTTAACAATCCAATGGAAAACAATGTGCAGTCCCTTCAAGAAAACTTCAACTCTAGATAAATACAGAGTTTTCAACAAAATGAAATCTACGGTTCTGAAAACCTCAGGATTTTAAGCCTGAGAATATTATTCACAGAAAAAAATAATGTTTAATCAATCTGTTATTATTTATTTCAGTGGTTCCTAACCTTTTATTGATCAGGGACCACTCGTCCCCCAAAAAAATTCGTTAGTGACCCAATCCTAACCAATCCTTTTAGGGTCAAATATGGGTTTTGTTTTCTGAATAAACTAATTATTTGTGATAAACAACTTTAATAAAAAGTTACAAATAAACTTAATAACAATAACAAACTGAACATAAAAGAGAACTTAATAGCAAACATGAAAGCCTACGAAAACTTTTCAGCTTGTATTGGCTTTACTAGCTGTGAAATGGCTGTGATGTTGCGAAATGACCAGATGCTGCCAGTCTGCATCACAGAAAATATATTAGAAATTTTTAAGCTGAACAAGGATTTTTTGTTCTCAAAATGTCAGAAAAAAGAAAAAATACAGGAATTTTTAGAATTTAGAACAAATTTTTTTTGCTCCCAGTTTTAAAAAATCGTTTAAATTGGTCATTTTGAAATGATGAAACCAATTTTTTTTTTAATCACTCCTTACCTTGCATACCACTTCTTGGGTTCTCTCAGATCACAGGTTAGTAACCACTCATTTATTGGATAAATACTTTATAAAACTAAAATGATTCTGGGGTTCAGTTAATTAAGTATCACAGACAGATTTGTTCTTGGTGTTTTGGCAAAGTTTTTGTTGTTTGAAATCCCTCAGAATTGTAAATCAGCAATTGTTAGTAGAAATACTTTTGATTAAATAATGTTATGTTGAATAAATGTGATCAGAATTCTGTCAGTGCAACAATAAAGAAGTTGATTTGAAATGTTCCCAAATCATATGAATTGTTGTCCTCCACATGAAACCTGATGTGTTGAAGAAACGAATTGGCTTCATTGTGTTCAAATGCATATATGAATTAACTTACTTCTTTCTTTTCCCCTCGATACAGAGATTCATCTGTAATTAATATAGCTTTGGATATCCTAAAACAAAAGAAAACACAAGAGTTGACAGCAGTGAATTAAAACAGATAATATTAGACATGAGAAAGAAAGCAAATCTTAAAGGAAAACACCTACAAATAGTACTTTACTATTAGAAACATACAAAGCTAATCAAATTTCATCAAACTGCTATTCTAACAACATTACTTACATTTCCTTTGTATTCTCATTGAGTGATTTAAAGGTAAAAATCCTCTAAAAGTAACTGGTATATGTTTATGATATTCAACTCCTTCAGCTAATCCTTCATCCCCAATTCACATAATGGGTGCTCCTCTAATAAAGTAACCTACATAAACCTAGAATGTATGTGGCCAAATGTCATTAGGATAAATGTCTGTGCCTGCCACAGTGGAGAGAAAAAAAAGCTACTCCAAAATTACAATTTTATTTTGCCTACAGAACAAAGATACTAGTTCTATTAACTAGTGTTGGTTTCAATTATTCTCAAAACAAAGCTTAGAGTTGATTATCTTTACAATTAGTAGGTTTTCTAAAGAAATAAAATGAAGAGTAATTTTGACAGATGACATTAGGTATGCAATAATTCTTGAAATAGGAATGTTTAATCTTTTTTATCGGTACATTTTGCACTGACTATACCAGGAGTTTGGACACTATAACCATCTTTTAACTCATGGACATATTTTTAGAACTATGTTACAGGACAATAATTTCAGATTTTATTTTTCAGCCACTAATTTAGAAACTCTAATAATTAAATCAGTTTTTTCTTTATCATCAAAAATATTCAGTTTTGTTATAAAACTGACATATTTGTTTTTAATATTAATACAGCTATTCCACAATACCATTTTCTGTCATTTAAAAAATATTTATACAGATACACACAGATGAGTTAATAAGTACTTCTTTTCACTATCCATCTTAGTGTTAGCATCCAGTTGAAATGACGTAGTGTTATTGCTACGTCATTTCATCTGGATGCTAAACCTTGCTTCTATGCTTCATGATTATAAATTGCCCCTAAATTTGAGTCTCAGAAGGATTCTTATATTTTAATATACAAAACAAATATAGTAAAAGTGTCACACATAAATGATTCAAAAATGCCAAAACTTAAATATGTTAAATGTTGATAAGATACTTTTAAAAAAATTGGGCAGATGCAAAAACTAGATAACTGTAGATAGAAGGTGTCAGTATAAAATTCTACATAAATAAATTTTGATTAAATGTTATATATTTGTTCATTGGTATCTGTTTTTTTACATTAAAAAAATTGATATTAATGAAAAAAAATCAAATTTTAAAGAGTGTTTAAATTTTTTGGCAATACAGTATATTAATATTTTTGACAAAATGACCAATGACATGAGCACATCCTTTTTTGTCATGAAAATGTACATCAAGGTGCCTTTTAATAAATGCTCTGATCTGATTTAGATCCACAGTGAACAACAGAATGAAAGATAATATTCATACTTTATCATATCAAGACCAATATTTGACATATCGATTTTCAAGGCCATGTTCTAAATTCAGTAAATTTCACTATATATATATATATGTTATGGCCAATGTCCGAAGTCTGGTCACTTTTAGCATTGGCTGAGTCTCTTGGCCAAAGCCCAAAATTATTGAGAATTTATGACTACTTTGGGCTTTGGCTGGTTAATTCACGATGTACCCAACAATCAGTGGCCCATGAAAAATTATCCTTTAAAGCAGTGGTTCCCACCCCGTAGAAGTTTGCGGACTACTAAGCCAGAAATTGAACCACTTGCGGACCCCCACCCCACCACCACCGACTTGAGGGGAGAACCTTCCAGGGGGTATGGGGGTATAGAATATCCCTCAGGCAAAAAGGATACAGATAACAAAATAATTATGTTAAACTTTTAAGAAATTTTAATTCAACACCTGATAGTCATCAGATATATTCAGCCCATCTAGTTCAATGAACATTGCCTTCAAAATCCCCATTTATTTGGCAATTTTTTTAATATACTGCTGAGGCTCTCGCGGCAAACCTGTGGTCCATGGACCATCAGTTGGGAACCACTGCTGTAAAGGATAATTTTTCACTTAAAAAAAATCACTTCAAAATCAAAGAGAAATCTCTCTTTGATTTTGAAGTGATTTTTTCTTTGACTAAAATGAAGTGATTTTCACAGTGGTAAGGGTTAGAACTGGTATGATCAACTCCCATAACTGCATGATCCAGCTTCTTAAAACTTCTAGCTTTCGCTACTCTTTCTTGGACAATTCATGAACTAGCCATTGATTGTCGGGTACATTGTGAATAGGATAACCACAGCCTGAAGGAGTCATAGATTCTCAATTATTTCAGACTTTGGCCAATGCCAGCCATTTCACAAATTGGTAAGACTTCAGACCTTGGCCTTAACATATATATACAGTGGTACCTCGACTTACGAGTTTTTCGAGATAAGATTTTTTGCTCGAGTCTTCCGAGCATTCTCTCGGAAGATTTTTTGCTTCGAGTTACGAGCTAAAATTCGGGTTACGAGCAAGCTTCAGATATCCCACAGCTAGTTTGCGCAACAAATGCCATGTTACGTGCTCATCAAATGAGAACACGAGAAGGATATAATATTTACAACCTTTATGTTCAATTATTATACAATTGTATACATATTATTCTAAGACTACTACCCAGTCTTAAGTTTCTACCTGGGAGGTAATTGTTGAGATTAACACTCAAAAATTACCCCCCAGGGAAGCTTGTTCTTCCCAAACTTAAGTCGCCCTCCAAAACCGAACAGTGTTCAACCACTCTCGCAGAGAGATAGCTTCTATTCCCTCCCCCACACTGGAACTCCCCATGGGGTCTAAGGGATGGGATGACCTTGGTCCTAGGATCGCAAGCTCTCCCCCATCTACAGATTCTGAGAAAATGTTCTTTGGATTCTCAGAAAGAAGAATTTGGACATTACAGCCACAGTGAACGATGCAACAATCGCCCAGATTGCGTGTCTCACTCGTTCACTTTAGGGAGGTAGCTGGTAATAAAAGCAAAAGTGAGGAAAGCGGGGCGAAAAGGTAAAACATCAACGAATAAGATTTAATTTTTCAGTTCAGTCTTTCTCCATCAGCATCTACAAGTCTGATCTCCAAGGTAAATGTTGTACATTACACTTAATAAAACAAGTTTATTGCAGTACATTCTATTGTATTGCGTTGTTATACAATGTTCGTCATTTCTAAGCACATTTTTCTCATTTAAAAACATGTAACAAAAAATTTCGGTGTTTTGGGGGAGCCCGGAATGAATTAATGGCATTTCCATTCATTTCAATGGGGAAAACTGATTCGAGATACGAGTATTTCGAATTACGAGCTCCGTCATGGAACAAATTAAACTCGTAAGTCGAGGTACCACTGTATATATATTTTTTACATGAACTTCTAACAGAGTTAAGTTGTACAAATGAAAAGTATACTCTGCTGAACTTTTATTTACTTATTAACATTTCTTTTTTTATAATTCTGAATAATCATCTAATCCACTTCAGCCCCCTCTGCTTTCGTGTATTGGCCACAATAAACCTGAAGACCAGACGCTGCGTAGCAAAACCTGCAAACTCAGCCGAGGGTTTATTTCCCCCGTTCGGTTTATGATTAGTATGGGCCTGGCTACTGGACCAACAGTACAGATCTGCTGACCAATTTGGGCAACCCGGGGCCCTTATAATTCTGAATAAAGATAACCAAAAAATCAGAGACACGGTTAAGTTTGAAAGCAATTCTAAAGGAGCTATCATATATTATTCTGCATTTGTTTGCTTGGAAGTTTTCAAATTTTATATTTCATGAACATTTTATTCAGCTAAATGGGTTCAGGACCCAGTAGATTACAGGCATTAGACAGATTGACTTTGATTGATAAAAGACTTTCTTTGTAAATAGACCTCTTTTTATTGGATGATTGGCACGAATGTGTCTACACACCACCATTTTACAGCCACCAGGGCATAAAATTTTAAAATTTTGCAAAGGAGGTGTCCCAGAATTTTTTTTTTTTAAAAGACAATGATACATTATGATGAAAGATAATGTGAAATAAATAAAAAAAAAATTGCTATTTTATGCAAAAAAGTATAAGAACATGTCAAAATACATACATTTTATACAGAAATTTGGCTTATGAGAATACACAAGAAATCATAATGAACTATAATAAGGAATCATCTATTTGATTCACAGATGCTTAACCAGAAAATCTACAAGATACGTACAAGTTAATGCATCCTAGTACATTAACTTCTTAAAGAAACATTGATTTGCCAATAAGATTCAAAAGAAAAAAATACTTCAAATACAACAGTAAATGTATGTATAACACAAAAAGCATGTAGAAAAAAAAACTTTGATCTTTAGTAAAATAATTGCATTATATATTAGCTTACCTCTGAGAAATATTAGATGGGAGAAATTCAATAGGACAATAACTTGATTCCATAACAAGCCATCTAATAAAATAATACACAATATTTTACAAGCATGATCTTTTAAAAAATATTAAAACATTTCATTTTGATATAATAACTTTAAAGATAATAAACAAATGAATAAACACAGCATACATACATAAAATAATCCACATTACAGATTACACCGGTAGGTTCAAAATTGACAAATATAGAAAGACTGTACAATGGTGAGTTACATTTTATTAGATTTTCTAAAATATTGTTTTGGCCAAATTTCATATATACATACCTGAAATAATAGTGTGTAAGTGTATATACCCATCAATAAATTTAAGGTACAAAAATTATGAGTATCCTTTTAATTCTATAAGGCAAAAATGGCCTTCAAATATTAAAATTTTCTTCACAAATTACCACTAGATTTTCACGAAATAGAAATCTTATGAAAATGTGAATTTCAAAAGGAGAGACTGATATTGAACCTCTCTCTGGTCCTGATTCATTCTCAAATTTTTTCCTGGATGTTCGACAATTTAAGACATGGACAAAGATAGAACACAGGTATCACTGTTCCATTAGTGAAATGTTATGACTTTTAAAGGGAACTCAGTTACATACATGGTAAATATTAAATATTAGTGCATTTGACCTTTGTTCTAATGTTTAAATGTAAAGAAATACAGTGTAGTTTTAAAGATACTATTAATTATCATTTCTAAAAGTAAATGTACTGTATACAGCAGGGGTCGGCGACCTTTTAGCTATGGTGTGCCAAGCCACTCTACCATATAATTCAGGGTGCTGCCTTAATTCTTGTTACTAGAAAGTAATAGTAGGTATATATGTATAGGTGTATATATGTCCATCAAATTATATAATGGAGAAGAATGTGATAACAAATTTATCTTATAAACATATTTATTAAAAGAATAAACAATAGAAAATTCCAAAACAAATTAAAATTTTTTAATGTGAACCTTGTCCCTACACCGCTTTACCTTATATTTCAATATCAGGGGTATAATTTGTCACTTTTAATTTCACACAAAATTCTGAATGTTGAGTTGTTAAACAACTTCTTTGTGGACACAAAATATGTTTCATGTGAGAAAAAATTTGTTCACAGAGATATGTAGAACCAAAGCGGAAAGCAGAGCACTTGCAATTTACTTTAAACAATTAAAACAATTAACATCAAGTTTTTGTTTTTTATTCTCCATTTGATGAAATATGGATGAATTATAACAAAAATTAAACCCAAAAAAATGCAAGTCTTCACAAAAAAAAAACTGAACTTTGTTACATACCATATAACAATATGAGAATTAGTATAAGCTATGTTTCAAATTGTCACAAAGTCAAATTAGTATTCTGTCATTACATTCGTATACCGATGCGCCGAACAGAACGCACTTGGAATGGACCCACTCAATTTACAACGGGAGTGACTATACTTTTACTGCTAGTGTACGTAAATGAAAATGCTGAATTTATTTCCAATGTAGAGTAGTGTAGAGTGCCATTAAGAACTCCACCGCATGCCATAGGTTGCCGACGCCTGGTATACAGACAAATAAAGAAAGACTATACTTACTGGCAGTCAATTCTTTGGTTCATTGATACTATTCCACAGCACTGATTATTCAGAACAATGGCTTCTATGTTTCTTTTCAAATAATACATGCCACCATACACAGCACATAATCTAATTTATAAACGTATTATCAGTCTCAACATTAACATGAATTATTTTTAAAGTGATTTAAATTCCTTATATAAAAACAATTTTTCACTTCTCTACAACAAAACTTCCAGTTATATAACAGAAATAATTAGTTAACCCTGAATCATAGTAATAAAAATAATAAACCAGTATCCTTTAAAATGTTAATTATAAATTGTACTTATTGAAAATTGAACAAATTTGTTCCTTTTCTCAAAGTTTAATTCAAATAGTAGGACCTTGAAATGGTATATATGAAAGAAGCAGCAGGCATTTGCAGTTACATGAAAAGAGTTTGGAAGACGATCCAAGTTAAACAGTACTTCATAATTTTTCAAATTTTCTAACTTTAAAAAGATATAAGTATATAATTTTTTTCCAATGTAGCATAATAATCATCAGCATCAAACCTTTTCTGAAATTTAAATCTGCTATTGACCCATTAGACAAATTTTTGAATCAGTCATAATTTATAAAGTTATGATCTCTAATGATAAGAATCAAAGAATTATAGTTTGGTTCATTTTACATTCGGTGATGAAACACAAAGCCACTTTTCCTAACCACTACAATTTTGATTGCCATCTAGAACAGAGGTATGCAAAATTTTTTTGACCACTACTCACTTTCTTTCAATAAAAAATCACTCACCCCCCGATGAACATTTTTTTGCAACTAGCCAAAAAAAAATAAATAAATAAAAAAAAAAATTGAAAATTGAAAATTGTTAACAAAAAAAAAAAAATAGAAAACAGAAAAAAGCAAATTTTGACATACTAATTTAAAAATCAATACCTGTAGATTTTGAGTGTATATCTACTTTGCATAATAACAATAAAAATGTCTTGTTTACATTCTGCACTTGTTTTTGGCAAATCTCATGCGACTAAAACTTCATTTTTAAATATTAATGTGTATTTCAATTAGGTAAAAATTAACAAAAATTTAAATTATTAAAGAGTATGATTTTTAAATTATAAGCGGCATATTAAAATATTGAAAATTATAAACTTCATCTATTTATATAAAACTAAAATTTTAAAAAATGATGACAAAGGAGTGCCTTGTCCTCAGATAATATTTGCTCAGTATTTGGTAAAATATGTGAGAGCGCTACTCTCATATCATCTTCTGAGTAAAGACTGGATTATTTTTTGGTTTTTACAGCTAATAATTTTGGAAACCCAGACTCAAACAGATAAGAAGAAGCAATGGATCTATAGCCTTTTTCTGATACAGATTTTACTGTAAGACTGTTTGACACCTTATTTAACAATACCATATCATATTATTTAACATATAAAAATATTAAAAATGTGTCATTATAGAAAAAGAATGTTTTTTAATTCAATAAGATATAAATTTACTTCAGACTATCTGTAACCCCTCCAATTTTTTTCATGACCCCTTTGCGGGTTGCAACCCACAGTTTGCACACCACTGGTCTAGAACAATGGTTC
The DNA here is from genome assembly GCA_907164885.2 of Dolomedes plantarius. Classification (NCBI taxonomy): domain Eukaryota; kingdom Metazoa; phylum Arthropoda; class Arachnida; order Araneae; family Dolomedidae; genus Dolomedes; species Dolomedes plantarius. The sequence goes on along the minus strand of OU015491.1, from coordinate 2,893,847 downwards.
TGAACTTATGACCAACCAGTTAATCTGAATTAATAAGCTGTTTTTCTTGGAATCAAGGGAAGGTTGACAGGGATGGTAATTTTATAGAAAGATAGATCAGCTGCAATTTTAGTGTTACAGGTTTTAACACCAGAATCTCTTATTCAAGCAAGATAAATACTTTAACATATTCATATAGGTATTTAAGGAATACATACTAATTTTTATAGACAACTTATAAAAATACAAACACAATTCCCAAGCAACACATAATCCAATGCTTCATTCTGATTAAGTGGCAGCTTCAGTATAGTTATAATTTTCTAAAGACAAATTTTTGTATCTAATAAAGAATAGTAATTTTGTGAGTTATATAAAGTTTTATCTGGTAAACAAAACATCTTTTTATGAATTATTAGTAATATATAATTATGTCTTATTACATTTCCAAATAGAGTTCTGCTTAATATTGTTAAACTAAGAGTAAATCAGTTGCCTAATGAGTCACAAATAAGTACACACATGAATTCAAATTTTACGGAGGATTTTTAATTTTAGTAAATGTCTAATTAGTTGTTGAGGTAGTTTATTCAATAAATTGCTCTTTTTTTCTTTTCAATGAATAACATGTCAATGAAGCTGGAGATAGATATGGTTCTTCTGGTAGAAATTAGAAATAACAAACATATTTCCATGAAATGAAATAATGAAACCAGAGATCTATCAAACAGGGAGATGAAGAAACTTACCTACAAAAACACTGAGGTAGTTCAGCACTTCCATAGCAAGTACAGAGAAAAGGGCTTTTGCCATACCTTCCCAATGACTGCAAAAACTTCTGTGTTGATTTTAGACCCTGTGAAAAGAAGATATAATGTCAGTTCTGTTGCATACACATCCTAAATTCCTATATCTGTTATGCTTTTGAAAAGTCTCATTTTAAATGTTAGTTAGATTTATGAATTTAAATTTTCATTTAAATCCTAGAATAGTTGAGCTTTTGGTATACAGGTATTCTTCAACTTGCGACCGAGACATTGGTCATAAGTTGATTCAGTCGAAAGTCGAGTTTCAAACAAATTTTTTTTATGTATGTACATACATATACCCTGTGAAAAGAAAATATAAAGTCAGTTCTGTTGCATACACATCCTAAATTCCTATATCTGTTATGCTTTTGAAAAGTCTCATTTTAAATGTTAGTTAGATTTATGAATTATGAATTTAAATTTTCATTTACATCCTAGAATAGTTGAGCTTTTGGTATACAGGTATTCTTCAACTTGCGACCGAGACATTGGTCGTAAGTTGATTTAGTCGAAAGTCGTTTCAAATAATTTTTTTTTTTATATGTACATACATATATTTTTTACTTTCATACATACATACTTAATTTAAAATACAATGTACTTTATTTAGAAGACATAATTTTTCCTCGCCACCACTACTTATTATGTTAGTACAATCCATTGGCTCAAAATTTTCAAAAGGAGATACATTGCAAGTTTTTTTAACAAAGTTATCCAAGGAAGTTTGAACAGTTTGCATCTTCTTTTCCTTGTATATTGTCTGGTATAATAGAAAGGCAGATTTTCCTGGCACTTGTAAATCTTTCGTAATTTGGATCCATTGCTTCTAACTGTTGTAATGCTCTATTAATATAGTGAAAAGCTGAAGCCATTTCTTTCAAAACAAATATTTTTTATTTTACTTCAGCTTGTTCGTTTGTTTCATTTCTAAGTTCATTACACTTCTATTATTTCCAGCCATAATGGGAATAAAATTATGTATGCATTTAACTTCACAGATAAAAATCAAACCACTACATATTTAACAATACAAAATAGTTAGTAATATTTTTATGTAATAATAATAAGAAGCAACAACTGTGCACTTGTTTTGTTACCTCACGAATGAAGGTTTGTTTGATTTATCATGTGGATATCGAAACTATTGCATCATAAATTTGTGCAGTATTGCAGAATATTGCATCATATTCTTTAATAATTAGTAATATATATAGGTATGTGCTGTACATTCAAGGTACAATATTTTTGAGAAAAAAATAAAAAGTAAAAATAAAAATTTCAGTCGTAAATCAAGTGGTCATAAGTCCAGGAATACCTGTACTTCATTGTTCAGATATTCTAAGAATCAAGCAATAAAAAAAATAAAATATTCAAAACAGTGTGTAACATTTCACTAGAATTTGAATCACTCGGTAAAGGATGAGTGTGCCTTTTCTTTCGACAAGCATTTGAAAATCATCACTGTCACTGTCATTACTTATGTTATTTCAACATCACTTTCTATATCTAATAACGCATGTGAAAAATTTCCTTGCTCAATTCAAGAGACTGATCTTCCCTTTTGGACTGTCATCTCATTAATAATGAAAGGTTTTTGATAAATTTTATAATATTTTAAATTGAATAGACTCTAATGATGGCTCCTTATTATTCGAGTATAAAATGCAAACACACATTTATCACGTGTTTGTTTATAACAAGAATTCTTCATTGTAATGTTTTATTGACTTGTTATGGCAGTTTCTGACACGATATAGCATGAAGTGCCAAATGGTGAGAATTCAATCCTTCCATCGACAACAGTTAGAAAATGAAAGATGGTCATTCACATCTCTTGTCATCAGAGTGTTAAATATATATTTTTTCAGGTATTTCGTATTTTCAGATATCTAGCATATCTGTTCTGTTATTAATGAAACCTTTACATTTCTATGTGAGATGCAGGGCCCGATTATGAACGCTGGGGGGCCCTGGGCAGATGCTATTTAGGGGCCCCCCCTTACGAACATTTATAAAAATAAAAACTATCTATGGGCTATACATACTATTAGAAGTACTAGGTGCATATACCAAGGGGGTTTTGGGGCCCCCTAGCATCAGGGGGCCCTGGGCAAAGTCCCGATTTGCCCATGCGATAAAAAGGCCCTGGTGAGATGTGCTTTTCAATTAAAGAAAATTTTCTGCCATAACAGGTAGAATTTTAGACATATTAAATACTATTTCAGCACAAACTCTCAGAATTAATGCTAATAATTTTAAACATTTTCATCAGAACTATGCTAAAAAATTATCTCAGGACTATATTACTGCCTTCCACATGGATGAATGGAAAATTTCCCTTTTCATAGTAGTCCCATCACAAAAGAGATTAATCAGAAAAATACCCTAGATTCAATTTGAAAGGTAACAGAAAAATATTTCCTAAAGGCAGTCAAATAACTAGTCTATCACTACAATAATTACAAATCATAAGATACAACTGTAAGACACATACATATCAAAGAAGTTCACATATGAAAGGAGAAATATATAACAACTAGAAGGTAACCCGTCATTTTGACGTCATAATACTAATAATGACGTCATAATGGAAAAAGTATATAAAAGTTAAAAAATATCCCGAATTATCTAACAATATTGCATTTAATCCACACCTTGTAAAAGCAAACCCTTTCATTATTTTTTATTTATTTAGTTTTTGGTGCGATTGGAGTAGTAGACTGCCATCCAGTTTTCTACAGCTCACTACGCGATATGAATACTTGAGCTACTTGATCCATTCACATTCAAGTTTGTTTACTTTCAGAATTCATCGTAAAAGTAAACGGATTTTTAAAAACTGTTAAATATACAGCTAAAAACATCCAATTTTTTTAGTTCTGAATGTTTTATAGAAAAATAGGCTGAACAAACGTGATTTGATGGAGAAGATATTAGTTTTTAGGTAAGAAAAATTCTAATCCACATCTGAAATTGAAATTAAGCCTAACCGACGGTTTGTTTACTGAGGGCTTCAATTGAAAGATGAGTACAGCCCGGACATGTTATACAGAGACAACGGCTATTATATATATAATAAATCAACATCCTGTACCATGGCCATTTAGGTTTTCATCTCTCCTCCCTTTCAAAAGAAAAAGAACAGTTCAGGAATTTCAAGATGACCATTATAAATACATTTCAAAATGGGTTTGGTATGAGGCTCAGTATTATAATGACTCAGCCCAGAAACACATTGACAAGAAAACTCAGGTTTCAGTCCTGATCCAGGAGAAGTTTGAAAAAAAAAAAAGAGTAGACTATGATGGCAATAGATCAAATGCCTTACATTAAGGCTGCTGTGTACTAACCCTATTGGATTCGCTCCCCTCAACCTATGGAGAAAATGTGTCCAAAGATTGCCGACTTGGATTGAAAGATTTTTTCTAAAAAATTGTACTCTGTAATAGAGAAAGAAATTTTAATCCTTGGGGCATTTTTCATTTTTTGAAAAAAATGCAAATAATAGTTTAAAATTTAAATTATTTTGGGGAAAAATCTGGTCTAGTGTGTTTTAAATGCTCATAAATTCCTTTGGTGGATGAAATTTATAAAATGAATCCTGTCGCAAGGTGTAAAAAAAGTTCAGGTTATCTGAAAATACCATTTTTATTTGATTATCAGCATTTATGCAGCTGTAAATAGTGGACACATTTTCTCCGTAGGTTAACACAGAAGTGAGCAAATCCAACACAGCAGCCTTAAGTTTATGCCATGTGACACTTGAGACATAAGTCAAATGACAGTCAAATCAAGGAAGATGTGAAAACAGCCATCTCGCGACAATAATTTTTCAGTGATAATAATATAACTGTTACTGTCAAAAGCATTTTCTCTATAAAATATGCATTTAGATAGGAAAAAAATAAACATAATTTTTTTAAATTCATATATTAGCAAAACAAATATTTAATACTCTTATTTAAAAAAAAAGTTGCATGCAACTGCTTATGTTTCAAGTACCTGAAAATGTAGCATTTCATAAAAAACAACTCAACTATTTAAATATTTATTTTCACTAAGTAAATTTACAATACATCATTTTAATAACTAACAGACAAATCCTCAAATGTTAAAAATAACATTAAATAACCTATTGGCAAGTAAAACCACATGTTTTTATGTATGACAGTTTATACGATGTTTACTTAATTACACAGTGGTATAGGCATTGTCTAAATGAGTAAACAGAGCCAGAGAACATAGTTTTTTTTCAGGAGAGGAAGGGGGGGGGGGTTCAGATCCATTTTTGATTAATACAATTCTAATAGTAAATGAAAGAATAGCTCCCCACTTCCTAACCCTCCTCTGCCTACATCCCAGCAATTAAGAAAGCAAGGTTCAAGAAATAATTAGTTAATAAAACTTTTTATCCTTTAGCATCACTCATCTGCCTGTTTTTAGAACTAAAATTATTTTTGCATTATAAATTCAGACATTTTCTATATGAAATGTATTTACAATAGCTGCCATGTACTTTCACTAAATAATTCTAAAATACAATAATGAAGGGATATCCTCATTCATCATTTGTGTGTTATATCTTAAAAGTAATATATATATATATATATATATATATATATATATATATATATATATATATATATATGTATGTATAAATATATATATATGTATATGTATAAATATATATATGTATATATATAAATATATATATGTATATATATAAATATATATATGTATATATATAAATAAATAAATATATAAATATATAAATAAATAAATAAATAAATATATATAAATAAATAAATAAATATATATATAAATAAATAAATAAATAAATAAATATATATAAATAAATAAATAAATATATATATATATATATATATATATATATATATATATATATATATATATATATACACAGGGCTAGATTTGAGGCGGAACGCACTGAAACGGCGTTCCGGTACCTCTCTTCATCAATAATTTGGAATACCCCCCCACACACCCCGGAAGGTTACCATTCCGGCACCTCTATTTCTAGAAATCTAGCACTGTATATATATATATATGTATGTAATATATATATATATATATACATATATATATATATATATATATATATATATATATATATATATATATATATACAGGGCTAGATTTGAGGCGGAACGCGCCGGAACGGCATTCTGGTACCTCTCTTTATCAATAATTTGGAATACCCCCCCACACACCCCGGAAGGTTACCATTCCGGCACCTCTATTTCTAGAAATCTAGCACTGTATATATATATATATATATATATATATAAGGAATCTTAATTTGTGTGAAAATCTTTTGTATCTTTAAGATACATTACATTAACTAAGACATTACATTAACTAAGAGTTGAAGAATGAAATCAGAAATAATGAGCTTTTAATATAAAATGCATCAATGCCCTCGAAAATGAGCACATATTTTCCAGCCAAGACACCTTGAACGAAATAGTTCTATAAGAATAAAACATTTTCCCTAGATGCCTAGATGGACCAAAAGTTTTAAACATTCACTAGCAGAAAAATATCCTTAATTGTAGAAAAACATTCTTACCTCTATTGTATTACAAAATTCATCAACCATTGCAATGGCATGCATAATATAATGTTCTACATTAGGCGTCAGCTTTTTGGTCTGAAGAAACAGGAAGAAAGGTGCGTCTTCATAACCTAAAAAATATTTTTTTAAGAAGGCCATATAAAAATATGCAAAATAATATTTTTTATGTAAATAATGTAAATAACAATATTAAAATGTTTTAACCATACTTCATTCATACATGAAAATATCCATCAAAACATTTAACACCTTTTAATATACCTATCAAAAATATTTAATTAAGAATTTATTAAATTAGTATATTTACAAAATGGACACAAATTTTAGACATTTTAGGGAAGTAAAAAAAAAAACTGAGGATTCATTAGTTTTGTAAAGAAAACTAAAATTCAAGATTTTTAAAAGAGTTTTTCAAATTGCATACTTTGAATCGAAATTAAAGAAACGTCTTTAAAAAAATTCTCAACTCTGTTTTCTGATAAATAAAGTGAGGATAAAAAGCTAGCATTTTCAAAAATTAAATTTTAAAATGCTAGCTTTATTTAATCCTTACTTTATTTATCAGAAAAAAATTTAAAATAATTTTTAAATATTTGAAGTAACTTTTTAAAAAGGCATCTGTCAAAGAGTACCTGACATTTATTTCTACAAATTATTTATCTAAGAAGAGTCTTATCTAGTCATATCAATAAGACAAGTGGAATCTGCTTGAAGTTTTCAGAACATGCTAACAAAAACCTTTAAAAGAGTTAGCTTAACAAGCAATAAAATCTTGATAAGTCATCACCCAGATAATTTATCCCACTGGACAAAACAACGTTTTCCTTCAGTTTTGTCTCTTTTATGTATATAACAATATGCATAATCTAAGGGGAATAATCCCTAATTCCAACGCAACTTTGCAAAACTTGTCACTGTTAGAACAGACGAGAAAAATAATTTCAGATAAGAGGAAGAAAACTCGTATAAATACCACTAATGTTAAATCAAATAGCACATGATAGTTAAAATATTGTAGAGTTTAAAGCTCTTTAAGATCCTCAAGAACATGGAACTAATGAAGTTATATTGAAAATTATTTTAGCATATCAGATAATTAATATATAAAAGCAAGGAAGGAAGTAAATATTTCTCTTTAAGTAACTGAAATATTATGAAATTTAAATGTTAGTAATATGCAACACGTGGATTTATCTGATAAAACTAAATTACAAAACATGCACAAAAATAAGACGGATTCACAAATTTTTAAAACTGACATTGTTTTTTTAATATGGTCCCTTCAGAATAGAATATAATTTTAATATGGTCCCTTCAGACTGAAAGGACCACTTTCATATGGTCCTTTCAGTCAAATCTGAGTGTCAAATTTTTCAATCAACAGCAATATCAGATAGTAAAATTATGGATGACATCTTACTCAGCTACAATTTTTATAGAATTTATATCCAAAAAACAAAAACAAAAACAAAAAAACATGGTTTTTAATTTCAACTGTAAATAAAGATTAAAACTTATTAACAGTAGATTGATTTTTGATCTAAATTTAGAAACATTGGATATATGACACAGAAATATGCAAAATAATTACAGTAAGGACAATGAAATTAGAAATAGAGTCAGCTAATCTTTCTAGAGACTTTATTTTTTTTTTAACTATGCCCTTTTTATGGGTCCTCAAGGTATTGGTATTAGGAAAATTTTTCTATTTTTTTTGACAATATCCACAAACATAATTTAGTAAGAATATATATATTTAAGTTAAGTACATCTTTATGCAATTTTTTTATGTAAAAAACAAAAATATATGTTTGAATAATAAATATTGGAATCTTTTAACTCTAATCACAAAACATAATAGAAACTTTTCTATGAAAGAGACAGTAATTTCGAAAGAATCTTGGAAGAAAAATATAAAATTTTTACCATCCATTTTAAGTACTGTTGAACCTCCATATATCGAAGTAGCAAATTGCCGGAAAAAAATTCGATATATAGAATTGAGCTTAATTTTATCATAATTCTCCTAAAAAAAATTAAAGCTAATTTTCGTATACGAAACTCCATTTCTAATTTATATGCGAATCCCATTAAATGAAAGTTAATAACTAAAATATGAATTAATATGAAAGATTTATTGAGTATTACATACCTTTAAAAAAAACAATCCAGGCAGTGGTTACAATGATCACAGTTACATTCTTTTAAAAAAAAACAACGAATATCTTGCTGAACAGCAAAGTTTTGCGGAAAGTTCACCAAAGAAATGTTCGCATTTATTCAGTCCACTAAAAACTTCATCAGGGACATTTTCCGCGAATTGAAGTCCACGACATATTGTTTCAAATGCCAAAAATTGGGAGATTTTATTCTAAAGTAGAATAAAATCTCCCAATTTGTCTTGAAAAAAATTTCGATATATAGAGATTTTTTCGATATATAGAAACAATTTTGCTATGTAATGAGCATGGAGATTTGCTAAGAGTTCGATATATAGAAAATTTCGATATGTGGAAGTTCGATATATGGAGGTTCGACTGTATATGCAGAAAAGAAAAAATGAGTGAAATCTTCTTGGTTCCATTAAGCAAAACATACAATCATCAAATATAAAATTGGAAGTAATAGATTAAATTATGAGAAAAATAAGATATGCAAATAATTGATGGTATTCACATATATTAATGATACTAAAAATATGAGTTTTTAATGAATTATGTATGACACTCCTAAAATAAATAATACCTTTGTACTCCTCTTGATGCTCTTCATACTTTAGACAAAAGGTTAAAAACTTCATAAGCATTCGTTTTTCAACAACTGTCACATTTTTAGTACTAAATACATCAGCTCGAGAACATGGTACCTAAATATAGTAAATATATAGCACATATTTCACTATCTACAAAGTTTTCAAGATTGAGGCAACTTTTTTAAGAAGTTAAAAATATAAATATTTAGTTCATGATTGTTGGCAAAAAAGATAACTGTTCTTTAAAGGAAATAAGCTATACCAGTGGTGCACAAATTGTGGGTTGCTAAAAACATTGGTGAGGTCGGGGATAGTTTGAAGTAAATTTATACCATGTTGAATTATTCAATTAAAAAATATGCTTTAAATTTTCTGTAGCCATATATTTTTAATATTTTTATTGATAATCTTTATATGTTAAAAAATATATATGATTTTGCCAAAGATGGTGTCAGACAGTCTTAGAAGACTATACACTGCTTCCTTTGCTTCTACCTATGTGTATGAGACTGTGTTTTCAAAATGAGTAGCTACAAAAATCAAACATTGATCAAGACCGGAGGATGATATGAAAGTAGGACTTATAAATATTTTACAAAAATTGAATAAAAATTATCTGAGGTCCAGACTTACCCTTCTAATTCATTTTTTCTATTTTAGTTTTATATAAATAAATGATGTTTATAGTTTCCAGTGTTTTAATCTAGGGCTCTTAAAATCATGAACTTTTTTTATTTTCTTTAATTTTTACCAAAATGAAATACAAATATGCCTTAATTTTAAATTATGAAGTTTTACAGTCACATGGGATTTGGCAAAAACAAGCATAGAAGGTAAGTGAGACATTTTTTGTTAGTATGCAAAGTAAATATCTATCCAAAATATACAGTTCATTTAATGCATACCACTGAGCTATACTACTCAAAAAGAAGCATAAAAATGGTTGATAATATTTGCTTGAAGTAAATGAAAACTTTGTAAATTTTATATTGTTTTACTATGAGTGTTTTTTTTTTATACTTTTTAACATTTCTATTGCATTCCTTTTTGTTCTTTTATTTTTTTCCACATACCTTTAACATTATAAATTTAAAAAAAAAGTAATCTCTATGCTAAAGCTTGAAAGAAATATAAATAAGAAAAAGATCTAACTCCATTCATTATGCATATTCTGAACTGTTAAGTACATGCTCTCTCATTTCCTTTTCATAATATTAAGAATGAAGAGATTGGAGATTTTTCTTCTGATTACTACAAAAAAACGACCAACTATCATGAAAAAAAAAATTAACTTTTCTGTGCTAAAATTCATATAGCTGCTAACATAATTCAACATGCAAATTATATTATATTTAATATGCATTAAAGTTTCTAGCATAATTTAATGTTGTTGAATTTTATAACTACACTGCAGATAATAAATAACTCATTCTCATATAATATACATAAAAATTAATTCATGACAAACATTTTTTTATTTTTTTTAAATGTAAATATAACCCTAAAACTAAAAAATAGAAAATCTACATTCTTTGTTGAATTTGTACATACATACTATTAATTAGGGTCAAAGGAGATCCAACACATTATTGCATAAAAATTTCAAATTTTATGACCAAATAATATATAAACACATAAACAATAATTGAAGTATTTATAAATCATTAATTATTTCTGCAAAAATTTATTGAAATGAAAAAGAAATTTGAGTTTAGGTAAGTACCTGCTCAATATGACCATTGATATATGTTAAAACTCTGTTCACACACTGAAATTCAGCATAACGAGCTATATTGGAGGAGATCAACAGTTCAACGAGAGAACCCCTTGAGAACATCAACTGAAAAGAAAATCCATATACATACACATATAAACACCCACACACACACACACACATATATATATATATATATATATATATATATATATATATATATATATATATATAAATAAAGAGACAAATAAACAAAAAAAAAAGAAAGAAAAACTGCCTGAAAATGGGAATGTAAAAAGAGAAGTTTACCAAAAGCAGAAACAACTTTCCAGTCTTGTTTAGGTGATAAATAAGCATACACAGCAAGAGAAGTAAAAGAGAAGCGAAAAAAAGAGATGAGAGAAAAAGTTTCAAAAAATGTTTACTCAACACAAGAATTAACTGAAGAGACAATACTAAAAATGTGTAATAGATAAGATTCATTGCATTAAAGGTTACAAAAAAAGATAATTAGAATGTGAACAGAGAATAGATAGAATAACTTATAAAGCTGAAAAATATTTTACAGAGCTTAAACAGAGAAATAAATATAATTTTGGATTTAGATGAGTCTATCAGCAAGCAGTAATAAGCATTATTCATGTATTATACATAAAGTAGTATTAATTTTATGATTTTTTTTTTTTTTGATACTGGTACAAATAAGAGGGAAGCAAACAAAATATTGTCACTACAACTAAGTTTGTATCTTAATTTGTAACAGTAATAATCACATTTCAAAATTACATTTACGGATTGTTATGTGTTTGGTCATCCCTGTATTTACTTGATACTTAACATTGGTAAAGAGTTTTTTTGTTTTTTTTTACAGCTATTAAATCAGACGAATAAAAAGTTACTCCTATAAGGCACTTTTTTGTTCCTTTTCCAATATCCAGTTTGGCATGGCTGCATAAATTGGTTTAAACTTAATTTCCCATAACAACAAATGCAACAATAACTTCACTTTAAAGTGCAGTTAGCATTTCAGTAATTAGTAAGTAAAAATGACATATATTAATATTTCAGGAAGTAAAAGCTGTAGTGTCCCCATAAATTTTAGTAACATTTGAATAGATGAAAAATTTATTGAAAACAAAGGAAAATGAAGCTTTAGTACATATTATTTTAGTGATTAAGACTGATTTACTTTAGGCGAAAGATCAATATTGAATTTCCTTCGATTTTCAATAAATTGGCTAATGGTCCACTCATGATGTATAGGTAAATGAGTAACTTCAGTAGATGGAAGGGATGTTTCCCCAGAAGTCTCACTTTCTGATACACCAGATGAATCCTCACCTAAATCTAAAGATTGAAAATGTGAATCATTTCTACAAAAATATACTAAATACTTAACAAAATTAATAAATAATAACTAAAATATAATGTCCACTTTTTTTTATCATGCTCCAAAGGCTTTTTGATAACAAATATTGGCTGCAAAACTTTACGTAGTTAAAAACAAATTTTACATAATACTATAGTACTCATGACCTGATAAAATGTAATTAAATTTATTAGCCATGCATTCTTCAAAGCAAAATGAAGTAACTATGATAAGTCACTTGAAGTGCAGCAAATGCATGTATACAAACTATATCATAACCACTAAAATAATGGTGAGAAAAAAAAATAAGAAAAATGGTCACTTGGTTTTTATTTCTTTACACAGCATAATGATAGAACATTAAATGTCATGACTGAAACTTTTCAGAATTCCTATGGTCAATTATTAAAAAAAATTAAAAATTCTGAGAAATTGGCAAAAGGTCTATACTATGCAAAAAGCCTGTAACAAGTATCAAATCTAAATCTGAGAAGACTGGCTACACTGGGGATGATTATTTTTTTAAACCTGCAACTTTATAGCTAGGCAAGTTCTAGTTATTAAAAAACACACACAGAAATATCAGGGAGAGGGAGTTGAATAATACTGTGACAGATAATAATTAACAACTTAAATACACACTGATTTTTTCAATGCCTAGGGCATCAATAACTCAGTTGTGATCAACAATCCATTTGGGAACCACTGACCTGTCCTGGAACAGAAGTTAAAAAGCTTTTTAAAAGTATTATTGTAAAAAATCCTTGAAATAAGCCCTATATCCTTTTAAATTCTATATTTTACATCAGGGGTGTCAAACTCGCGGCCCGCAACGAACATTTTTGTGGCCCGGCCAATATATTGGCACACAATAATATATAATAAAATAACCGATGCAGAATTATTATTAGATAGAAAGAATTTGCTAAGTGTTTTTTTAATTATACTCTTTTTTTGCTATTATTAAACAAAATGTGTATATTTATGTTGAATATACTGTAATTAGGTAATATACTGTAAAAAACCAACGTTTCTATTAATATTGTGTTTTTTTGCAGCCCACCTATAGTTAAACCTTGTTTGTTTGGCCCAAGTCAGCCTTTGAGTTTGACACCCCTATTTTACATGAATGTTAATCATCCAGAAATATAAAATATTTAAATCAAAATTGAATAATCTAAACTTAACAAATTTCACTTCAAAAATAATGCATAATGAAACCACTACTTACAATTCTTATAATATTTATTTTTTGAGTTTTTACTAAACATATAAAGCATTTTTATATTAAAGAGGAATCTATCATAAATAAATATCATAATCCAAATAGTTTCAAAAGCCATCTTTAAATGAATAAAATAATTGAATAAGTAAAATATCAAAATCTAATTTTTAAATTTTTTTTATCCTTGTTAAATATAAATCATATAATGCACCATTCAATAAATAAATAAATAAATAAATAAAAAATCAGCAAACAAAGCTACATTTCTTGATTTTGTTTTGAAACGAGACAAAATGCAAAGAGAATACTTAAATTAAAAAATTAAATTGCTCGCAAAAACTTAAAAACTGTATCTTTATTATGAATTAAAAGTAAAATATACATTTTCAAAGTGATACTTCATGCTTGAAATATCACTGATCGCAAACATTATTATATTCACAGATAAATCCTCTAACATTTTTAGTACAACTAACCTTAATAAATTATATTTTCTGTAATAACATACTTTCATCAGACTCAACTTCATTAGCAGGAGCTAAGTGTTCAGCCTCCACAGTTGAATTTTCAGGCACTGGTGTAACAGGTGAAGATGACAGAGACACATTATTAACTATAGCTGATGAGCTTGGAGTTTCACTAAAATATATAGTTCAATAAATAAATGATTATTAAACAGTGCATCTAAAAAATATCAATGAAAATGCAGAAAAAAAAAATCTTCAATGTTCCCTCTCTTTGTCTAATTCAAAAATTATGTACTTTTTCAGGACTTGTACCCTTTTAAGTAATTTTATTTGTATTTCATACAATGTCTGTCACGATTCTGTGATAGGTTTGCTTTATGATCTAAGTTGTATTATCATGTTGTTTGCAAATCAATAATCTAATAAATAATAGTATATAGTTGTATAAAGTTACCCATAGTTTTAATGTATGGACCTAATAGTTAATAGTATTACACAGAATCAAATTTTAGATGGAAGAAACGCCTACAATAGCAATTACCATTTATCCCCATTTAGAGGTATCAGATTTAAGAACAAACAAACAACAACAACAACAAAAAAAGCAAGATTGGTTGCTGATGGCTTTGGAGGCCAAAATGAATGGCATGTATATGCAATGGTTGTTAAAAGTTCCTGGTAAAGAAAAAAAAAAAAACAGTTGGGATAATTTTCCCAAATGTGGGTCATTTTTCTATACCCCTTGATAGAGCCTTTGGCATAATAGAGTAAGAAATTAAAGAACATCAAATAATAATTGATTCAAAAGAATATGTTGAGATATTTTCAAAAACAGCTTTAAAGTTAGTCAGAGACTATAAAGTATATGATTGGCAAAGTGAAATTTTAAAAAATGTAAAGCTTCCAGTTAATTGACCCTTTAAATTTTCTCCAACAAAAAGGTTCTATATTGAATGTAATACAAAAGGCTCCATTATTGATAGGGGTGAAGAGTTTTACAAAAGTGATTACTGCAAGGCAAAAATATTTTAAAGAAAGGTAGACCACCGAATATGATCAATCAATGATAGCATAAATGTCAACACTTTGAAACTAGAAGATGTAAATAGACTACTTTCCAAACACTTTGGAGAAAAATGGCACAATATTAAAGAATTATGTTACTACAAGAAAACCATATCTGTTCAAATTCCAGAAGCCTAAAATGGAGTCCTTAAAAACTAACTTTATACTACTTAGAAAAATCCTTAAAAACTAACATTTCTATACTACTTAGAATCAACTTATGCATCAAATTCACTTAATATTAAAATATAAAAAAAAGCCAAAATATAAACTACAAAACTTTACAGAAGAAAATACAAAGCGTAAAAGGAACTGTTGCTGTGGGAACCCATTCACCTTGGTTACACTTTAAGTATCAAAGCCGTTTTCGCAACAGTGACTGTAGATTCTTTTACTACTTGCAAATTATAAAATTTCAACAACCTTAATTCATTATATTAAAAATGATTTTTTAAATCAAATGATAAACTCTATCACCTTAAGAGTATTGTAATTGTTCTGCTTTTTTTCCCCCTTGCTCTATTACATCTCAATTCTTCTTCTATTGCAGTGAAAACTAACTAAAGCTTGGCAGCTGACTGCTAGGTAGGTCTTTTGCCAGGCATCTGCATATTGGGAATAACCTAAGACATAAAAGCTCATAGACCAAAAGAATGCATAGCTCATCTCACCCACCCACAATCTGGGCTAGATCGAAAAAAAAAAACATATTTCTTAGTTCATCAGTGATCTGTCAGAAAAAATAAAAAAAGGGGGGGGGGGGGTTTATTTTTAACTGTTTGGTTTCATGAGTTAAAAATTTAAACACCATACAGAATTTTTTAACACTTTTAATTGAAAATTAAACACAAGTTATTAACTAGTTAAAGATTTTTAAAAAACTGTAGAAACCCTGCTGCTCTTATCTAAAATTTGAATAGTTAATATATAATTTTACATTCAACTTACCTAATATAAGATTTTACCGTTAAATTAGAAATTGTGTTAGATTTTAATCTGCAAAAAGCCAATCTTTCATTTTCCCTTAAAAAAGAAGCCAAAGAATCTTCTAAGTTACCATCAGCTTGTGAAATTTGCTCTGTATCCTATAAGATTAATGAAATTTTATAAACATTTATAGGTGAATAAGGAGAAAACAACATATACATAATTACTCATGTTCTAACCTGAATGGCAAAATGAAATTTGGTGATTAATCTCATTCGACAAATAGCTCAAAATTAAGACTAAAAGTACTTTTGTACATAGTTGCACATCCAAATTAAGAGATCAGCATTATTAAATAATATAGTTACTAGTAAGCCTCAAAAAACAACCCACAGGTTTTTTGTTTGTTATACTTTATATACACTCCATGTTAACAAAATTGGCTATGAAAGTTATTCAGATAGCCAGTAAAAAAAATCATAACTGGTAGGAGTGAAGCATGGTCTGTTAAGCAATGAATGACTTTTCCTAAATAACCTGAAACTGTGTTTTGATAATCCAAAAAGTAATAATTGATAAAATTATTCCAATAACACGCTTTTTCAACCTATTTAAAATCACTGCACCTCAAAATAGCTTAATAATCCTAATTTTACTTTTATTAAGAGGTATAATATATCTTGACTTCTCTCCAATTTAAAGCTCCTCAACTAGACACAGATGCTGAACACATCAAGGACAGCACAATTTTATAAGCTGAATCACTCCATAGTTTCAAGATAAAAGTTATTCTTGTCAACAAATTAATCAGTTAGCTTTACAAAAAATAAAACTTTTCATACACTGTTGAGAAAACTGCCAGCATCAACTAAAAAAAGATGATGATTACAGTTCATGTTAAGAGCAAGGGTTTTCACTATGTTTTAAATGAGGATTGACTGTTACCAACTCAATGGTTGATTCCTCATGTTTTAAAAACTACACACACACACACATAAAAAAAAGTCCAAATTCAAAGGACAAAATATAACCACTAAAGAAAAATGTAAAATTCTAATCTCCACATAGAAATGAAATATTTATAAAATTATTTTTAGACTATTACCTTTGTCTCCTCAATCCATTCTAAAAACTTATCAAAACTAAAACTTGACCAGTCACCACCATAGTAACCATTCCTAAATTAAATAATAAATAAGATTATGCAAAATGTTATAAAAGGAAAGGAAAAACTTAAATCAAAGTTGAAAAAATGAAATTAAACCACAAAATTTAATTTCACATCTTTGATATGTAAGTGTGCAGAATATTTTATTTTTATAATTTGGTTTAATAACACAGTTATAACTATGAGCAACAGTGGACTGCCAAGCATTTATTGAGTTTTAAAAGACTTAACTTTTATTAAAACTACATTACATAACTCAAATTAAAATTATAATCTCATGATACATAGTATATGATACTGCAGTGAGAATTATACATAATATTTTTATTTATAACATGCTTTCAGCACTTGGCTAATAAATGTTCATAAGAGTAACATTTAAACTCTATTTGATGAATTAAAATTACATCTCTGATCATTTACATATTTTCTTCCTTTTTATTTATTGGATACAATTGGCTATTTATGTAATAATTTTTTTTTTAAATTTCCAATGCGGAGGTGCTTGTCTTCTGATGGTAGGTACTACTTCTGACTTGGCCCTTCAAGATCCGTGAAGTTTTGCTGACTACTTCTTTATAATGGGAGCACCATATTAGGTGAGCCAGCATTGCTCCCTGTGTGTGGACATCATGATAACAACCACGCCTTATTTGGGATTCAAACCCAAGCCTACAGCATGGAAGAGTAGGATGCTATCCACTATACCATGTGGGCGGCATGTAATAAAATATAAAAATTTTTAACTTAAAGTCTTCAGATTTAATTTAATATATTATCATTTCACTGAATAAAAATGAATATTTTTACTCAATTAAAAGACATTTATAGAACAATATATTTCACTTAAAATTAAAGGCTAATGTTTTTAGTACAAGAACTATAATAGTTTGAAACAATTTCAAAATTTATTACTCGATTCAGTTTTCGGCACATTTAATTTTCTCATATTAATGAGAGATGAAGTGTTATTACTTTAATTACATATTCTGCCATGAACATTTTTTAGAGGTAATGCTCTTATATCAGAAGACTGCTATGGTTTTGCTTGTATCCTGGTCATGCAAAATTTTTGACACTTATTTCCATAAATAAATTAGCTACATGAACTCTTCTATTTGGCCAGGTGCAAAATTATTATACTTGAACTACAATTCAAAATTTTCTTAACAGCACAAGGTAAAAGATTAACTCTTTGATCATTCCGGTAGTATTTTGCGGTACTACTGGTTCCTAAATGCGAGTGTACAGTTTTTGACAAAAAAGTTTCTGTGTCAAAAATTATGAATAAAAATCATTTGATATACTGTTAAAAGTGATTTGATAGAGTTTTAAGAGACAAATATTCTAAAAATGTGCTTTAATTTTTTTAATTAGTGCAATTTGGCAAATATAGGTGTTTTGGGTTATAAGTCAGCACAGTTTGTCACAATGGGTTCAATGGCATAATCCTAGAATCTATCTTGAAAGGATATAATCTATCTGATCATGGGTTTGACAAAAAAAAAGTCTTTTTATAAAATATCCAGGAGGTCAATTTAAAATATTATTCTTTTAACTTTAGTAGTAATAACAATAAAAATAGATGTTATAAAATGATTATACTGAATTATGAAATGTAAAAACATCATAGTATGTTGCTTAAGATACTCTTCAATAAAAAGTTTGTTATGCTTAAAAGAAATTAATGGATTTTATAAAAATAACTCTTTGTTGCCATGATTTTCATTATGAAATAACAGAAAAACCTTTCCTGTAGTGCATAAGATACCTTAATAAATAACTTAATATAATCAGGTTTAAAAAATAATGAAACACCACTTAACTTTCCAAATGTAAGACTGTTTTGCCAACTCTAGCAGCAGCCGCAGCAACTATACATTCAGGCATTCCTAAAAAAAATTGTTAAGTTTCATAAAATAAGGCAAATAAATGATACTCTTGACTGGTAAGAAGATAATGCAATAATAATGGATAAATAAAAACCAAGAAGACTTTAAATCCCAGATATAAGTAAAATTACTTACTTGATAAAAAATCTTGATTTAAACATTTTTTTTTAGTACATTGTTTTATATCAGTTAACTTCATTATAGAACATTTTAACGTTAATTGTAACTAGTTGAAAATTACTCTAATTTCCTTAATCAGCTGAATTTGAAAAATAAAATAAATTAAAACCACTCTATAGAAGACAGAGATAGTATGGATTTTACATTTTAATAAGAATGTCAATGCAAATACATACTTCATAAAACAACATGACAAGAATATTGGAATCACGTATATGAAAAACATATATTAAAAATTGTACTTTGTAGCCAATATAATTTTTGTAATCTATTATGAACTAATTTATTTTGTTTTAAGATTTATTGTGAACTGAAATGTAATTCTATAAAGGCATAACTTCAGGAAATCTTTTAACATTTCTTATATTCCTACCAACATGAAACTTAAATGTTCATTTAATTCAATAATTGTACCAGACTCAATTATTTCAGGTATCCTTTAACCATGCATTATGGTTGGAAATGAATTTCTCAAGATTATACATTACATATTAACTGAATTCAAACTTCTCTCTCGTCTCTCCCTCTCAACAAACAAACAAACAAATAAAAGAAAGAAAAAAAACTATTATTTAAATAGATTATCTCCTAAAATTTAATACTCTTTCCAAAAACTTCAGGAAAGAAGCACTGCTATACGCAAATAAATAAATAAAAATACTTAACTGGATATTTTATCATGTACAGTGGGGATACTAGCTAAATAATTTTTTAATACTTAGTTTCTTTTTAAAAAATCTGCTTTTAGTTGTTAAGAAAACAAAATCTCAAGAGGAAAAGTTTTCAATTTAACTACGTACGTACTTTTCTCGCGACCATCAATGAGTTTACGAATCGTAGTTGTTTATCTTGTCTCTCACTTTCTTTATCTATCTACCTATATAAATATCTCTCTCTATGCATATATATATTGTGCCCCCTATATTAATCAGAATTGCTCTAACACCACCTTAAGTACTCCCTCGTATAGTGTCTAATGCCAAGTATTAATCTAATCAATAAATCAAATGCCACTGTAAATGAGATAACGAAGAAAGCAATGGGAAAAGTAGTTTCCTTTAACAGTTTATTAAACACAGAAATTCAAACAAATAAAAGGTGAAAAAAATTTTAGTACCTGTCCCTATAACTACTACATCAAAGTAGTTTGGTAATTCATCCATGATAAAAGAAAATGGATGTTTTTACGGCCCTCAGAGTCTATATACACAGTAATCAAATGAATGAAATGAACTTCCTAAAACATTTAATTGCTGAAAATTTGATATCTGTGATTTTTTATCTTTGACAGACTGAGAACAGCAGTGAAAAACAAAACTGACACTTATTCACTTTTTTTCGATTGGAAAACTGATTTCAAACTATTCGAATAAAGAATTGAATGAAGAATCGAATTACAGTTCTAGCAACTAATATGATCCTTGTAGGTTAGGACACAGTGGCACACCCAGGGAGTCAGCAAGGGGCCCTGGCCCCTCCAAAAGAAATAGAAATTGCATGATGAATATTGAATTTGCATTATAAATATTTTTATCTGTTCAATTCGGTCCTCCCCCCCCCCCCCAAGATTAAATCCTGGACGCGCCACTGTTAGGACACACACACGCACCTACCCACCCACACATTATATATATATACATACATATATATTTCTTTTCCCCACTTTCAAACCTTTACTTTATGGTGCTCTTCAAAACATACATAAATATATACTGTTGCGAATGGCAGCGCCTCACCAGCCAATCAGGAGCAGCGCGAGCTGACGTCAGATGTTGATGCTCTTACTTTTTCAGCCTTTTGATCTTGTAACTTTCGTCTATGTAGTTCTGTTTTTGTGTGCTTCAGTAAATGTTCTTTATGCTTCACATCCCGTGTTTTATTCAGTAGATTTAATTAATCTGTCGAGATACGACATCGGGTAGATGTCAGCCCTGCATCAATATTTTGAGTTGTTCCGTTACTGAGCGTGACGCTACATATTTTCTGGCGCCCAACGTGGGGCCATTTTCGGCAGCTAGTTGATTAAATTGAGCCTGAAATGGATGTGACACAGCTTAAAACACAACGGAAAGCGCTTCGTGCGTCGTTTACTGCCTGTGTGAACAAAATTGAGGCTGAGCTTTCAAAAGAAGATCCTGATGTTAAGGAACTTTCGGTTTTGAAATCGCAAATTGGCGATAAATTTACGCGCCTCGAGACGTGCCAAACAGACATTACGAACCTTATTTTGAAAGGTAAAGACGCCGAGAATGTGTATGAAAAAGATTTTCTGTCTGCCGAAGAATATAGAGATAAGTTTTCCGAACTATGCTCGCAAATCGAACAGTTATCTTTGAAAGAACCGAAAACGAAAGAATGCTTTGAAACGAGAAAATTCAAGCTACCAAAAATAGAGCTGAAGAAGTTTAATGGGGATGTAAAGGAATATTTAACGTTCTGGAGCCAGTTTAGTAAAATTCACGAGGATACAGGTATCCCTAATGAAGATAAATTCCAGTACCTCCTGCAAGCTGTTGTTCCAAAATCGAAAGCAGCTCGAGTGGTGGAGAGTTTCCCTGCAACGGCGGAGAATTATCCCAAGGCGATATCCCAGCTTAAAGAGAGATTTGGACGCGATGATTTGTTGGTACAAATTTATATTCGTGACTTACTGACCATGGTTATGAAAAATGCTGTCACCGGACGCTCAAAAACAGATCTTCCGACATTGTATGACGAGTTGAAAGCAAAGATACGTGCTCTTGAGAGTCTAGGACGAACGCAAGAGAAGTACGGCGATTTTCTAAGTCCTTTAGTGGAATCCTGTTTGCCAGAAGAGACATTGCTAGCTTGGGAAAGAAGCAGAAACATAAAACTAGTGCCTGAAGCTGAAAATCGTTCCCTGGAGAATCTGATGAATTTTCTGAAACAAGAAGTGAAAGGAGAAGAAATGGTCGAGCTAGCTCGAACAGGCTTTGCATCTTCTTCTTACTTAAAGAGAAAAGAAACAGTGAACAAAATGGATAATTACCCCACTGCTGCGTCATTGGTAAGCACTGACATTAGGAGCAACCCGGGTAAGAGAAATTTATTATGTGTCTTTTGTAATAAGAAACATCCTTCCAAGGACTGTTTTGAAGCTAGAAAAATGTCTTTGGATGAAAAGAGAAAATGTTTATTGAAAAATAGAGCCTGTTTTTCATGTTTCTCTGTCTCGCACTTTTCTAAGTTCTGTAAAGTTAAAAATTCTTGTTTATATTGTGCCAAGCCGCACCATTATTTAATGTGTGATCATCCTAAAGAAAGTAGTAAAACTGATGTCATCGAAACTAATTCATTGTCTAACAGTTGTGTTAAGCATAACATTTTCTAATGACTTTAATTGTAAAAGTAAGTGCGAATGACAGAGAAGAAACATTTCGAGCTCTGATTGATAGCGGTTCTCAGTATTCTTATATTTCCCAGCATGCAATCGAGAAACTGGGTTTGGAGTCAAATAACAAAATTAAAATGCAGCATATGTTATTTGGGGGGAGAGAAACGCAGAGTCAGATACACGATGTTTATAAAATACTTGTCAGTTCTTTAGATGACTCATTCTCATTGACCGTTGAAGCTCTCTCGGAAAAGAGAATTTGTGGCAATGTGCCAAAAATCAGCAGTTCTACGGTTATAGATGAGTTGTATAAAAAAGGGATTACTTTGTCGGATTTAGCGACAGGCGATTGCGAAATAAATTTGCTCTTGGGAGCCGATGTTGTGGGGTTCTTGTTTATGGATAAATCTGTCAAATTGGATTCGGGTTTGTTTTTGTTAAAGACGCGTTTAGGATTTATTTTAACGGGGAAAGTGGAAGTGCCTAGTAAATGTAATGTAATCTCCGATACTGTTTTGAATGCTATTTCATTATATGTTAACAACTCGTCTATTAATGAGTTGTGGGACATCGAAAGCCTTGGGATTCAGGACCCAATCCAAAGGTTAAATAAAAATACTGAACATTTAAAGGTGGTACATGAATTTGAAAACAGTATGAAAATTCTGCCGGACGGTAGATACGAACTTTGTTTGCCGTTCAAATCGAATACAAATGAGTTGCCTTCCAATAAAGAATTGACATGGAAACGGCATAGGCGAATGTGCGAACGCGCACAACGGGATAGGCTTTTAGACGATTATAAAGCTGTATTTAAAGAATGGGAGGAATTAGGGATAACTGAAAGAATCGAGAGTGAAAACGAAACCTCTCATTTTTTGCCGCATCGACCGGTTGTGAAAACCGATAGTAGTACCACCAAAATAAGGCCGGTTTTTGACGCTTCGGCTCGGGAAACTGGAAAGAGTTCATTAAATGATTTACTGCACAAAGGTCCAAATTTAATTGAACAAATTCCGGACATAATTGATAGGTTTAGAAGTTATCCTATTGGAATGTCTGCCGATATCGGAAAGGCTTTCCTCCAATTGGAAATTGTCCCTGAGCATAGAGATTTTTTGAGATTCTTTTATCCCACAGAAAATGAGCAAGTTGTGTATCGACATCGACGAGTGGTCTTTGGTGTGTCATCGAGTCCCTTTATGTTAGCTGCGGCACTTTCACACTTGCTCGAACATGTGCCAGCTGAAGATTCTGAAATAGCCGATAAGTTGAAACTTTCGTTTTATGTTGACAACTGTGTCGCGGGAGTGAGTGATGTTAGACAGCAAGAAGAATTTATTTCGAAGGCTAGGACAATTTTGTCTCGGGGTTGTTTTAATTTACGAATTTGGGAAAGTAATGCCGAATGTAAGTACATAGCTAAGAGCACAGGAACAACGAAAATTTTGGGAATTTTATGGGATCTTGATATAGATGTTTTAAAATGCAATGTTTGTGTGGGAGATTTAAAATCTGATTGTAATATTACAAAAAGATTTATTTTAGCAGCCGTACAGAAAATTTTTGACCCACTCGGCATTTTATGTTCTGCAACTCTACCACCTAAAATACTGTTGCAGAATACATGGAAATTAAAATTATCATGGGATTCACCTTTGCCAGAAGATGTTGTGAAACCCTTTCTAAAGTGGTGGGGTGAAGTAGATAGACTCGCAGATATAGAAATTCCGCGTTATTTAGAAATTAACGATACCACTCAGATGCACGTTTTTGTTGATGCCTGCAAAGAGGCGTATGCAACTTGCGTATTTCTTAGATCAGACACTTCTCAAGGTGTAAAGGTCGTACTTGTCAGAGCAAAATCAAGAGTGGCTCCTTTAAAACAGGTGACTATCCCCAGGTTGGAGCTTATGGCATGCTGTATAGGTGCCAGATTAGCACATTCGGTGCAGCAAGCACTTAACATTACAGAAATGGAAACCATTTTTTGGAGCGATTCCATGGTTGCTTTGTATTGGATGAAAGATAAGGGGGGGTGGTCAGTTTTTGTATCAAATAGAATTAAAGAAATAAAGACTCTTTTTCCTAAAAGCGAGGCGGCTATAGAGCGAAAATCGAAATGTGGTAAAATCTCGAAAAATAATAAAAATAGAAATTAAATTGCACTTCCCCCTTTCTTCTGCTCGGGGGTACGTGCCGTGTCTGCAATTTAATTAAATTCGGACGGTAATTTTTTTTGTTAGCCTCACATTCAGGTTTCAGAATGCGTTTGGGAGCGAAATACGCTTATCGGCGTATGTGCGATTTTGACTTACCGCCGTAATTATTGTAATTACCGCACGATCCGAAAGTTTTCGATTGCGTCGGCTTTTGTACCCGCGCACTGAACTATAGCATCCCGTTTCTAAGCTGTGAGTCAAAAATTGAAGGAGTTAGGACCAATTCAATTATCGCACATTTCGGTCACTATGGCGGCTATAGAGCGAAAATCGAAATGTGGTAAAATCTCGAAAAATAATAAAAATAGAAATTAAATTGCACTTCCCCCTTTCTTCTGCTCGGGGGTACGTGCCGTGTCTGCAATTTAATTAAATTCGGACGGTAATTTTTTTTGTTAGCCTCACATTCAGGTGTCAGAATGCGTTTGGGAGCGAAATACGCTTATCGGCGTATGTGCGATTTTGACTTACCGCCGTAATTATTGTAATTACCGCACGATCCGAAAGTTTTCGGTTGCGTCGGCTTTTGTACCCGCGCACTGAACTATAGCATCCCGTTTCTAAGCTGTGAGTCAAAAATTGAAGGAGTTAGGACCAATTCAATTATCGCACATTTCGGTCACTATGGCGGCTATAGAGCGAAAATCGAAATGTGGTAAAATCTCGAAAAATAATAAAAATAGAAATTAAATTGCACTTCCCCCTTTCTTCTGCTCGGGGGTACGTGCCGTGTCTGCAATTTAATTAAATTCGGACGGTAATTTTTTTTGTTAGCCTCACATTCAGGTGTCAGAATGCGTTTGGGAGCGAAATACGCTTATCGGCGTATGTGCGATTTTGACTTACCGCCGTAATTATTGTAATTACCGCACGATCCGAAAGTTTTCGATTGCGTCGGCTTTTGTACCCGCGCACTGAACTATAGCATCCCGTTTCTAAGCTGTGAGTCAAAAATTGAAGGAGTTAGGACCAATTCAATTATCGCACATTTCGGTCACTATGGCGGCTATAGAGCGAAAATCGAAATGTGGTAAAATCTCGAAAAATAATAAAAATAGAAATTAAATTGCACTTCCCCCTTTCTTCTGCTCGGGGGTACGTGCCGTGTCTGCAATTTAATTAAATTCGGACGGTAATTTTTTTTGTTAGCCTCACATTCAGGTGTCAGAATGCGTTTGGGAGCGAAATACGCTTATCGGCGTATGTGCGATTTTGACTTACCGCCGTAATTATTGTAATTACCGCACGATCCGAAAGTTTTCGGTTGCGTCGGCTTTTGTACCCGCGCACTGAACTATAGCATCCCGTTTCTAAGCTGTGAGTCAAAAATTGAAGGAGTTAGGACCAATTCAATTATCGCACATTTCGGTCACTATGGCGGCTATAGAGCGAAAATCGAAATGTGGTAAAATCTCGAAAAATAATAAAAATAGAAATTAAATTGCACTTCCCCCTTTCTTCTGCTCGGGGGTACGTGCCGTGTCTGCAATTTAATTAAATTCGGACGGTAATTTTTTTTGTTAGCCTCACATTCAGGTGTCAGAATGCGTTTGGGAGCGAAATACGCTTATCGGCGTATGTGCGATTTTGACTTACCGCCGTAATTATTGTAATTACCGCACGATCCGAAAGTTTTCGGTTGCGTCGGCTTTTGTACCCGCGCACTGAACTATAGCATCCCGTTTCTAAGCTGTGAGTCAAAAATTGAAGGAGTTAGGACCAATTCAATTATCGCACATTTCGGTCACTATGGCGGCTATAGAGCGAAAATCGAAATGTGGTAAAATCTCGAAAAATAATAAAAATAGAAATTAAATTGCACTTCCCCCTTTCTTCTGCTCGGGGGTACGTGCCGTGTCTGCAATTTAATTAAATTCGGACGGTAATTTTTTTTGTTAGCCTCACATTCAGGTGTCAGAATGCGTTTGGGAGCGAAATACGCTTATCGGCGTATGTGCGATTTTGACTTACCGCCGTAATTATTGTAATTACCGCACGATCCGAAAGTTTTCGGTTGCGTCGGCTTTTGTACCCGCGCACTGAACTATAGCATCCCGTTTCTAAGCTGTGAGTCAAAAATTGAAGGAGTTAGGACCAATTCAATTATCGCACATTTCGGTCACTATGGCGGCTATAGAGCGAAAATCGAAATGTGGTAAAATCTCGAAAAATAATAAAAATAGAAATTAAATTGCACTTCCCCCTTTCTTCTGCTCGGGGGTACGTGCCGTGTCTGCAATTTAATTAAATTCGGACGGTAATTTTTTTTGTTAGCCTCACATTCAGGTGTCAGAATGCGTTTGGGAGCGAAATACGCTTATCGGCGTATGTGCGATTTTGACTTACCGCCGTAATTATTGTAATTACCGCACGATCCGAAAGTTTTCGATTGCGTCGGCTTTTGTACCCGCGCACTGAACTATAGCATCCCGTTTCTAAGCTGTGAGTCAAAAATTGAAGGAGTTAGGACCAATTCAATTATCGCACATTTCGGTCACTATGGCGGCTATAGAGCGAAAATCGAAATGTGGTAAAATCTCGAAAAATAATAAAAATAGAAATTAAATTGCACTTCCCCCTTTCTTCTGCTCGGGGGTACGTGCCGTGTCTGCAATTTAATTAAATTCGGACGGTAATTTTTTTTGTTAGCCTCACATTCAGGTGTCAGAATGCGTTTGGGAGCGAAATACGCTTATCGGCGTATGTGCGATTTTGACTTACCGCCGTAATTATTGTAATTACCGCACGATCCGAAAGTTTTCGGTTGCGTCGGCTTTTGTACCCGCGCACTGAACTATAGCATCCCGTTTCTAAGCTGTGAGTCAAAAATTGAAGGAGTTAGGACCAATTCAATTATCGCACATTTCGGTCACTATGGCGGCTATAGAGCGAAAATCGAAATGTGGTAAAATCTCGAAAAATAATAAAAATAGAAATTAAATTGCACTTCCCCCTTTCTTCTGCTCGGGGGTACGTGCCGTGTCTGCAATTTAATTAAATTCGGACGGTAATTTTTTTTGTTAGCCTCACATTCAGGTGTCAGAATGCGTTTGGGAGCGAAATACGCTTATCGGCGTATGTGCGATTTTGACTTACCGCCGTAATTATTGTAATTACCGCACGATCCGAAAGTTTTCGGTTGCGTCGGCTTTTGTACCCGCGCACTGAACTATAGCATCCCGTTTCTAAGCTGTGAGTCAAAAATTGAAGGAGTTAGGACCAATTCAATTATCGCACATTTCGGTCACTATGGCGGCTATAGAGCGAAAATCGAAATGTGGTAAAATCTCGAAAAATAATAAAAATAGAAATTAAATTGCACTTCCCCCTTTCTTCTGCTCGGGGGTACGTGCCGTGTCTGCAATTTAATTAAATTCGGACGGTAATTTTTTTTGTTAGCCTCACATTCAGGTTTCAGAATGCGTTTGGGAGCGAAATACGCTTATCGGCGTATGTGCGATTTTGACTTACCGCCGTAATTATTGTAATTACCGCACGATCCGAAAGTTTTCGGTTGCGTCGGCTTTTGTACCCGCGCACTGAACTATAGCATCCCGTTTCTAAGCTGTGAGTCAAAAATTGAAGGAGTTAGGACCAATTCAATTATCGCACATTTCGGTCACTATGGCGGCTATAGAGCGAAAATCGAAATGTGGTAAAATCTCGAAAAATAATAAAAATAGAAATTAAATTGCACTTCCCCCTTTCTTCTGCTCGGGGGTACGTGCCGTGTCTGCAATTTAATTAAATTCGGACGGTAATTTTTTTTGTTAGCCTCACATTCAGGTGTCAGAATGCGTTTGGGAGCGAAATACGCTTATCGGCGTATGTGCGATTTTGACTTACCGCCGTAATTATTGTAATTACCGCACGATCCGAAAGTTTTCGGTTGCGTCGGCTTTTGTACCCGCGCACTGAACTATAGCATCCCGTTTCTAAGCTGTGAGTCAAAAATTGAAGGAGTTAGGACCAATTCAATTATCGCACATTTCGGTCACTATGGCGGCTATAGAGCGAAAATCGAAATGTGGTAAAATCTCGAAAAATAATAAAAATAGAAATTAAATTGCACTTCCCCCTTTCTTCTGCTCGGGGGTACGTGCCGTGTCTGCAATTTAATTAAATTCGGACGGTAATTTTTTTTGTTAGCCTCACATTCAGGTTTCAGAATGCGTTTGGGAGCGAAATACGCTTATCGGCGTATGTGCGATTTTGACTTACCGCCGTAATTATTGTAATTACCGCACGATCCGAAAGTTTTCGGTTGCGTCGGCTTTTGTACCCGCGCACTGAACTATAGCATCCCGTTTCTAAGCTGTGAGTCAAAAATTGAAGGAGTTAGGACCAATTCAATTATCGCACATTTCGGTCACTATGGCGGCTATAGAGCGAAAATCGAAATGTGGTAAAATCTCGAAAAATAATAAAAATAGAAATTAAATTGCACTTCCCCCTTTCTTCTGCTCGGGGGTACGTGCCGTGTCTGCAATTTAATTAAATTCGGACGGTAATTTTTTTTGTTAGCCTCACATTCAGGTGTCAGAATGCGTTTGGGAGCGAAATACGCTTATCGGCGTATGTGCGATTTTGACTTACCGCCGTAATTATTGTAATTACCGCACGATCCGAAAGTTTTCGGTTGCGTCGGCTTTTGTACCCGCGCACTGAACTATAGCATCCCGTTTCTAAGCTGTGAGTCAAAAATTGAAGGAGTTAGGACCAATTCAATTATCGCACATTTCGGTCACTATGGCGGCTATAGAGCGAAAATCGAAATGTGGTAAAATCTCGAAAAATAATAAAAATAGAAATTAAATTGCACTTCCCCCTTTCTTCTGCTCGGGGGTACGTGCCGTGTCTGCAATTTAATTAAATTCGGACGGTAATTTTTTTTGTTAGCCTCACATTCAGGTGTCAGAATGCGTTTGGGAGCGAAATACGCTTATCGGCGTATGTGCGATTTTGACTTACCGCCGTAATTATTGTAATTACCGCACGATCCGAAAGTTTTCGGTTGCGTCGGCTTTTGTACCCGCGCACTGAACTATAGCATCCCGTTTCTAAGCTGTGAGTCAAAAATTGAAGGAGTTAGGACCAATTCAATTATCGCACATTTCGGTCACTATGGCGGCTATAGAGCGAAAATCGAAATGTGGTAAAATCTCGAAAAATAATAAAAATAGAAATTAAATTGCACTTCCCCCTTTCTTCTGCTCGGGGGTACGTGCCGTGTCTGCAATTTAATTAAATTCGGACGGTAATTTTTTTTGTTAGCCTCACATTCAGGTTTCAGAATGCGTTTGGGAGCGAAATACGCTTATCGGCGTATGTGCGATTTTGACTTACCGCCGTAATTATTGTAATTACCGCACGATCCGAAAGTTTTCGGTTGCGTCGGCTTTTGTACCCGCGCACTGAACTATAGCATCCCGTTTCTAAGCTGTGAGTCAAAAATTGAAGGAGTTAGGACCAATTCAATTATCGCACATTTCGGTCACTATGGCGGCTATAGAGCGAAAATCGAAATGTGGTAAAATCTCGAAAAATAATAAAAATAGAAATTAAATTGCACTTCCCCCTTTCTTCTGCTCGGGGGTACGTGCCGTGTCTGCAATTTAATTAAATTCGGACGGTAATTTTTTTTGTTAGCCTCACATTCAGGTGTCAGAATGCGTTTGGGAGCGAAATACGCTTATCGGCGTATGTGCGATTTTGACTTACCGCCGTAATTATTGTAATTACCGCACGATCCGAAAGTTTTCGATTGCGTCGGCTTTTGTACCCGCGCACTGAACTATAGCATCCCGTTTCTAAGCTGTGAGTCAAAAATTGAAGGAGTTAGGACCAATTCAATTATCGCACATTTCGGTCACTATGGCGGCTATAGAGCGAAAATCGAAATGTGGTAAAATCTCGAAAAATAATAAAAATAGAAATTAAATTGCACTTCCCCCTTTCTTCTGCTCGGGGGTACGTGCCGTGTCTGCAATTTAATTAAATTCGGACGGTAATTTTTTTTGTTAGCCTCACATTCAGGTGTCAGAATGCGTTTGGGAGCGAAATACGCTTATCGGCGTATGTGCGATTTTGACTTACCGCCGTAATTATTGTAATTACCGCACGATCCGAAAGTTTTCGGTTGCGTCGGCTTTTGTACCCGCGCACTGAACTATAGCATCCCGTTTCTAAGCTGTGAGTCAAAAATTGAAGGAGTTAGGACCAATTCAATTATCGCACATTTCGGTCACTATGGCGGCTATAGAGCGAAAATCGAAATGTGGTAAAATCTCGAAAAATAATAAAAATAGAAATTAAATTGCACTTCCCCCTTTCTTCTGCTCGGGGGTACGTGCCGTGTCTGCAATTTAATTAAATTCGGACGGTAATTTTTTTTGTTAGCCTCACATTCAGGTGTCAGAATGCGTTTGGGAGCGAAATACGCTTATCGGCGTATGTGCGATTTTGACTTACCGCCGTAATTATTGTAATTACCGCACGATCCGAAAGTTTTCGGTTGCGTCGGCTTTTGTACCCGCGCACTGAACTATAGCATCCCGTTTCTAAGCTGTGAGTCAAAAATTGAAGGAGTTAGGACCAATTCAATTATCGCACATTTCGGTCACTATGGCGGCTATAGAGCGAAAATCGAAATGTGGTAAAATCTCGAAAAATAATAAAAATAGAAATTAAATTGCACTTCCCCCTTTCTTCTGCTCGGGGGTACGTGCCGTGTCTGCAATTTAATTAAATTCGGACGGTAATTTTTTTTGTTAGCCTCACATTCAGGTGTGAGAATGCGTTTGGGAGCGAAATACGCTTATCGGCGTATGTGCGATTTTGACTTACCGCCGTAATTATTGTAATTACCGCACGATCCGAAAGTTTTCGGTTGCGTCGGCTTTTGTACCCGCGCACTGAACTATAGCATCCCGTTTCTAAGCTGTGAGTCAAAAATTGAAGGAGTTAGGACCAATTCAATTATCGCACATTTCGGTCACTATGGCGGCTATAGAGCGAAAATCGAAATGTGGTAAAATCTCGAAAAATAATAAAAATAGAAATTAAATTGCACTTCCCCCTTTCTTCTGCTCGGGGGTACGTGCCGTGTCTGCAATTTAATTAAATTCGGACGGTAATTTTTTTTGTTAGCCTCACATTCAGGTTTGAGAATGCGTTTGGGAGCGAAATACGCTTATCGGCGTATGTGCGATTTTGACTTACCGCCGTAATTATTGTAATTACCGCACGATCCGAAAGTTTTCGGTTGCGTCGGCTTTTGTACCCGCGCACTGAACTATAGCATCCCGTTTCTAAGCTGTGAGTCAAAAATTGAAGGAGTTAGGACCAATTCAATTATCGCACATTTCGGTCACTATGGCGGCTATAGAGCGAAAATCGAAATGTGGTAAAATCTCGAAAAATAATAAAAATAGAAATTAAATTGCACTTCCCCCTTTCTTCTGCTCGGGGGTACGTGCCGTGTCTGCAATTTAATTAAATTCGGACGGTAATTTTTTTTGTTAGCCTCACATTCAGGTGTCAGAATGCGTTTGGGAGCGAAATACGCTTATCGGCGTATGTGCGATTTTGACTTACCGCCGTAATTATTGTAATTACCGCACGATCCGAAAGTTTTCGGTTGCGTCGGCTTTTGTACCCGCGCACTGAACTATAGCATCCCGTTTCTAAGCTGTGAGTCAAAAATTGAAGGAGTTAGGACCAATTCAATTATCGCACATTTCGGTCACTATGGCGGCTATAGAGCGAAAATCGAAATGTGGTAAAATCTCGAAAAATAATAAAAATAGAAATTAAATTGCACTTCCCCCTTTCTTCTGCTCGGGGGTACGTGCCGTGTCTGCAATTTAATTAAATTCGGACGGTAATTTTTTTTGTTAGCCTCACATTCAGGTGTCAGAATGCGTTTGGGAGCGAAATACGCTTATCGGCGTATGTGCGATTTTGACTTACCGCCGTAATTATTGTAATTACCGCACGATCCGAAAGTTTTCGGTTGCGTCGGCTTTTGTACCCGCGCACTGAACTATAGCATCCCGTTTCTAAGCTGTGAGTCAAAAATTGAAGGAGTTAGGACCAATTCAATTATCGCACATTTCGGTCACTATGGCGGCTATAGAGCGAAAATCGAAATGTGGTAAAATCTCGAAAAATAATAAAAATAGAAATTAAATTGCACTTCCCCCTTTCTTCTGCTCGGGGGTACGTGCCGTGTCTGCAATTTAATTAAATTCGGACGGTAATTTTTTTTGTTAGCCTCACATTCAGGTGTCAGAATGCGTTTGGGAGCGAAATACGCTTATCGGCGTATGTGCGATTTTGACTTACCGCCGTAATTATTGTAATTACCGCACGATCCGAAAGTTTTCGATTGCGTCGGCTTTTGTACCCGCGCACTGAACTATAGCATCCCGTTTCTAAGCTGTGAGTCAAAAATTGAAGGAGTTAGGACCAATTCAATTATCGCACATTTCGGTCACTATGGCGGCTATAGAGCGAAAATCGAAATGTGGTAAAATCTCGAAAAATAATAAAAATAGAAATTAAATTGCACTTCCCCCTTTCTTCTGCTCGGGGGTACGTGCCGTGTCTGCAATTTAATTAAATTCGGACGGTAATTTTTTTTGTTAGCCTCACATTCAGGTGTCAGAATGCGTTTGGGAGCGAAATACGCTTATCGGCGTATGTGCGATTTTGACTTACCGCCGTAATTATTGTAATTACCGCACGATCCGAAAGTTTTCGGTTGCGTCGGCTTTTGTACCCGCGCACTGAACTATAGCATCCCGTTTCTAAGCTGTGAGTCAAAAATTGAAGGAGTTAGGACCAATTCAATTATCGCACATTTCGGTCACTATGGCGGCTATAGAGCGAAAATCGAAATGTGGTAAAATCTCGAAAAATAATAAAAATAGAAATTAAATTGCACTTCCCCCTTTCTTCTGCTCGGGGGTACGTGCCGTGTCTGCAATTTAATTAAATTCGGACGGTAATTTTTTTTGTTAGCCTCACATTCAGGTGTCAGAATGCGTTTGGGAGCGAAATACGCTTATCGGCGTATGTGCGATTTTGACTTACCGCCGTAATTATTGTAATTACCGCACGATCCGAAAGTTTTCGATTGCGTCGGCTTTTGTACCCGCGCACTGAACTATAGCATCCCGTTTCTAAGCTGTGAGTCAAAAATTGAAGGAGTTAGGACCAATTCAATTATCGCACATTTCGGTCACTATGGCGGCTATAGAGCGAAAATCGAAATGTGGTAAAATCTCGAAAAATAATAAAAATAGAAATTAAATTGCACTTCCCCCTTTCTTCTGCTCGGGGGTACGTGCCGTGTCTGCAATTTAATTAAATTCGGACGGTAATTTTTTTTGTTAGCCTCACATTCAGGTGTCAGAATGCGTTTGGGAGCGAAATACGCTTATCGGCGTATGTGCGATTTTGACTTACCGCCGTAATTATTGTAATTACCGCACGATCCGAAAGTTTTCGATTGCGTCGGCTTTTGTACCCGCGCACTGAACTATAGCATCCCGTTTCTAAGCTGTGAGTCAAAAATTGAAGGAGTTAGGACCAATTCAATTATCGCACATTTCGGTCACTATGGCGGCTATAGAGCGAAAATCGAAATGTGGTAAAATCTCGAAAAATAATAAAAATAGAAATTAAATTGCACTTCCCCCTTTCTTCTGCTCGGGGGTACGTGCCGTGTCTGCAATTTAATTAAATTCGGACGGTAATTTTTTTTGTTAGCCTCACATTCAGGTGTCAGAATGCGTTTGGGAGCGAAATACGCTTATCGGCGTATGTGCGATTTTGACTTACCGCCGTAATTATTGTAATTACCGCACGATCCGAAAGTTTTCGGTTGCGTCGGCTTTTGTACCCGCGCACTGAACTATAGCATCCCGTTTCTAAGCTGTGAGTCAAAAATTGAAGGAGTTAGGACCAATTCAATTATCGCACATTTCGGTCACTATGGCGGCTATAGAGCGAAAATCGAAATGTGGTAAAATCTCGAAAAATAATAAAAATAGAAATTAAATTGCACTTCCCCCTTTCTTCTGCTCGGGGGTACGTGCCGTGTCTGCAATTTAATTAAATTCGGACGGTAATTTTTTTTGTTAGCCTCACATTCAGGTGTCAGAATGCGTTTGGGAGCGAAATACGCTTATCGGCGTATGTGCGATTTTGACTTACCGCCGTAATTATTGTAATTACCGCACGATCCGAAAGTTTTCGGTTGCGTCGGCTTTTGTACCCGCGCACTGAACTATAGCATCCCGTTTCTAAGCTGTGAGTCAAAAATTGAAGGAGTTAGGACCAATTCAATTATCGCACATTTCGGTCACTATGGCGGCTATAGAGCGAAAATCGAAATGTGGTAAAATCTCGAAAAATAATAAAAATAGAAATTAAATTGCACTTCCCCCTTTCTTCTGCTCGGGGGTACGTGCCGTGTCTGCAATTTAATTAAATTCGGACGGTAATTTTTTTTGTTAGCCTCACATTCAGGTGTCAGAATGCGTTTGGGAGCGAAATACGCTTATCGGCGTATGTGCGATTTTGACTTACCGCCGTAATTATTGTAATTACCGCACGATCCGAAAGTTTTCGGTTGCGTCGGCTTTTGTACCCGCGCACTGAACTATAGCATCCCGTTTCTAAGCTGTGAGTCAAAAATTGAAGGAGTTAGGACCAATTCAATTATCGCACATTTCGGTCACTATGGCGGCTATAGAGCGAAAATCGAAATGTGGTAAAATCTCGAAAAATAATAAAAATAGAAATTAAATTGCACTTCCCCCTTTCTTCTGCTCGGGGGTACGTGCCGTGTCTGCAATTTAATTAAATTCGGACGGTAATTTTTTTTGTTAGCCTCACATTCAGGTGTCAGAATGCGTTTGGGAGCGAAATACGCTTATCGGCGTATGTGCGATTTTGACTTACCGCCGTAATTATTGTAATTACCGCACGATCCGAAAGTTTTCGATTGCGTCGGCTTTTGTACCCGCGCACTGAACTATAGCATCCCGTTTCTAAGCTGTGAGTCAAAAATTGAAGGAGTTAGGACCAATTCAATTATCGCACATTTCGGTCACTATGGCGGCTATAGAGCGAAAATCGAAATGTGGTAAAATCTCGAAAAATAATAAAAATAGAAATTAAATTGCACTTCCCCCTTTCTTCTGCTCGGGGGTACGTGCCGTGTCTGCAATTTAATTAAATTCGGACGGTAATTTTTTTTGTTAGCCTCACATTCAGGTTTGAGAATGCGTTTGGGAGCGAAATACGCTTATCGGCGTATGTGCGATTTTGACTTACCGCCGTAATTATTGTAATTACCGCACGATCCGAAAGTTTTCGGTTGCGTCGGCTTTTGTACCCGCGCACTGAACTATAGCATCCCGTTTCTAAGCTGTGAGTCAAAAATTGAAGGAGTTAGGACCAATTCAATTATCGCACATTTCGGTCACTATGGCGGCTATAGAGCGAAAATCGAAATGTGGTAAAATCTCGAAAAATAATAAAAATAGAAATTAAATTGCACTTCCCCCTTTCTTCTGCTCGGGGGTACGTGCCGTGTCTGCAATTTAATTAAATTCGGACGGTAATTTTTTTTGTTAGCCTCACATTCAGGTGTCAGAATGCGTTTGGGAGCGAAATACGCTTATCGGCGTATGTGCGATTTTGACTTACCGCCGTAATTATTGTAATTACCGCACGATCCGAAAGTTTTCGGTTGCGTCGGCTTTTGTACCCGCGCACTGAACTATAGCATCCCGTTTCTAAGCTGTGAGTCAAAAATTGAAGGAGTTAGGACCAATTCAATTATCGCACATTTCGGTCACTATGGCGGCTATAGAGCGAAAATCGAAATGTGGTAAAATCTCGAAAAATAATAAAAATAGAAATTAAATTGCACTTCCCCCTTTCTTCTGCTCGGGGGTACGTGCCGTGTCTGCAATTTAATTAAATTCGGACGGTAATTTTTTTTGTTAGCCTCACATTCAGGTGTCAGAATGCGTTTGGGAGCGAAATACGCTTATCGGCGTATGTGCGATTTTGACTTACCGCCGTAATTATTGTAATTACCGCACGATCCGAAAGTTTTCGGTTGCGTCGGCTTTTGTACCCGCGCACTGAACTATAGCATCCCGTTTCTAAGCTGTGAGTCAAAAATTGAAGGAGTTAGGACCAATTCAATTATCGCACATTTCGGTCACTATGGCGGCTATAGAGCGAAAATCGAAATGTGGTAAAATCTCGAAAAATAATAAAAATAGAAATTAAATTGCACTTCCCCCTTTCTTCTGCTCGGGGGTACGTGCCGTGTCTGCAATTTAATTAAATTCGGACGGTAATTTTTTTTGTTAGCCTCACATTCAGGTGTCAGAATGCGTTTGGGAGCGAAATACGCTTATCGGCGTATGTGCGATTTTGACTTACCGCCGTAATTATTGTAATTACCGCACGATCCGAAAGTTTTCGGTTGCGTCGGCTTTTGTACCCGCGCACTGAACTATAGCATCCCGTTTCTAAGCTGTGAGTCAAAAATTGAAGGAGTTAGGACCAATTCAATTATCGCACATTTCGGTCACTATGGCGGCTATAGAGCGAAAATCGAAATGTGGTAAAATCTCGAAAAATAATAAAAATAGAAATTAAATTGCACTTCCCCCTTTCTTCTGCTCGGGGGTACGTGCCGTGTCTGCAATTTAATTAAATTCGGACGGTAATTTTTTTTGTTAGCCTCACATTCAGGTGTCAGAATGCGTTTGGGAGCGAAATACGCTTATCGGCGTATGTGCGATTTTGACTTACCGCCGTAATTATTGTAATTACCGCACGATCCGAAAGTTTTCGGTTGCGTCGGCTTTTGTACCCGCGCACTGAACTATAGCATCCCGTTTCTAAGCTGTGAGTCAAAAATTGAAGGAGTTAGGACCAATTCAATTATCGCACATTTCGGTCACTATGGCGGCTATAGAGCGAAAATCGAAATGTGGTAAAATCTCGAAAAATAATAAAAATAGAAATTAAATTGCACTTCCCCCTTTCTTCTGCTCGGGGGTACGTGCCGTGTCTGCAATTTAATTAAATTCGGACGGTAATTTTTTTTGTTAGCCTCACATTCAGGTGTCAGAATGCGTTTGGGAGCGAAATACGCTTATCGGCGTATGTGCGATTTTGACTTACCGCCGTAATTATTGTAATTACCGCACGATCCGAAAGTTTTCGGTTGCGTCGGCTTTTGTACCCGCGCACTGAACTATAGCATCCCGTTTCTAAGCTGTGAGTCAAAAATTGAAGGAGTTAGGACCAATTCAATTATCGCACATTTCGGTCACTATGGCGGCTATAGAGCGAAAATCGAAATGTGGTAAAATCTCGAAAAATAATAAAAATAGAAATTAAATTGCACTTCCCCCTTTCTTCTGCTCGGGGGTACGTGCCGTGTCTGCAATTTAATTAAATTCGGACGGTAATTTTTTTTGTTAGCCTCACATTCAGGTGTCAGAATGCGTTTGGGAGCGAAATACGCTTATCGGCGTATGTGCGATTTTGACTTACCGCCGTAATTATTGTAATTACCGCACGATCCGAAAGTTTTCGGTTGCGTCGGCTTTTGTACCCGCGCACTGAACTATAGCATCCCGTTTCTAAGCTGTGAGTCAAAAATTGAAGGAGTTAGGACCAATTCAATTATCGCACATTTCGGTCACTATGGCGGCTATAGAGCGAAAATCGAAATGTGGTAAAATCTCGAAAAATAATAAAAATAGAAATTAAATTGCACTTCCCCCTTTCTTCTGCTCGGGGGTACGTGCCGTGTCTGCAATTTAATTAAATTCGGACGGTAATTTTTTTTGTTAGCCTCACATTCAGGTGTCAGAATGCGTTTGGGAGCGAAATACGCTTATCGGCGTATGTGCGATTTTGACTTACCGCCGTAATTATTGTAATTACCGCACGATCCGAAAGTTTTCGGTTGCGTCGGCTTTTGTACCCGCGCACTGAACTATAGCATCCCGTTTCTAAGCTGTGAGTCAAAAATTGAAGGAGTTAGGACCAATTCAATTATCGCACATTTCGGTCACTATGGCGGCTATAGAGCGAAAATCGAAATGTGGTAAAATCTCGAAAAATAATAAAAATAGAAATTAAATTGCACTTCCCCCTTTCTTCTGCTCGGGGGTACGTGCCGTGTCTGCAATTTAATTAAATTCGGACGGTAATTTTTTTTGTTAGCCTCACATTCAGGTGTCAGAATGCGTTTGGGAGCGAAATACGCTTATCGGCGTATGTGCGATTTTGACTTACCGCCGTAATTATTGTAATTACCGCACGATCCGAAAGTTTTCGATTGCGTCGGCTTTTGTACCCGCGCACTGAACTATAGCATCCCGTTTCTAAGCTGTGAGTCAAAAATTGAAGGAGTTAGGACCAATTCAATTATCGCACATTTCGGTCACTATGGCGGCTATAGAGCGAAAATCGAAATGTGGTAAAATCTCGAAAAATAATAAAAATAGAAATTAAATTGCACTTCCCCCTTTCTTCTGCTCGGGGGTACGTGCCGTGTCTGCAATTTAATTAAATTCGGACGGTAATTTTTTTTGTTAGCCTCACATTCAGGTTTGAGAATGCGTTTGGGAGCGAAATACGCTTATCGGCGTATGTGCGATTTTGACTTACCGCCGTAATTATTGTAATTACCGCACGATCCGAAAGTTTTCGGTTGCGTCGGCTTTTGTACCCGCGCACTGAACTATAGCATCCCGTTTCTAAGCTGTGAGTCAAAAATTGAAGGAGTTAGGACCAATTCAATTATCGCACATTTCGGTCACTATG
This sequence comes from Dolomedes plantarius, assembly GCA_907164885.2. NCBI lineage: Eukaryota > Metazoa > Arthropoda > Arachnida > Araneae > Dolomedidae > Dolomedes > Dolomedes plantarius. The sequence goes on along the minus strand of OU015491.1, from coordinate 2,854,250 downwards.
GCGGCTATAGAGCGAAAATCGAAATGTGGTAAAATCTCGAAAAATAATAAAAATAGAAATTAAATTGCACTTCCCCCTTTCTTCTGCTCGGGGGTACGTGCCGTGTCTGCAATTTAATTAAATTCGGACGGTAATTTTTTTTGTTAGCCTCACATTCAGGTTTCAGAATGCGTTTGGGAGCGAAATACGCTTATCGGCGTATGTGCGATTTTGACTTACCGCCGTAATTATTGTAATTACCGCACGATCCGAAAGTTTTCGGTTGCGTCGGCTTTTGTACCCGCGCACTGAACTATAGCATCCCGTTTCTAAGCTGTGAGTCAAAAATTGAAGGAGTTAGGACCAATTCAATTATCGCACATTTCGGTCACTATGGCGGCTATAGAGCGAAAATCGAAATGTGGTAAAATCTCGAAAAATAATAAAAATAGAAATTAAATTGCACTTCCCCCTTTCTTCTGCTCGGGGGTACGTGCCGTGTCTGCAATTTAATTAAATTCGGACGGTAATTTTTTTTGTTAGCCTCACATTCAGGTTTGAGAATGCGTTTGGGAGCGAAATACGCTTATCGGCGTATGTGCGATTTTGACTTACCGCCGTAATTATTGTAATTACCGCACGATCCGAAAGTTTTCGGTTGCGTCGGCTTTTGTACCCGCGCACTGAACTATAGCATCCCGTTTCTAAGCTGTGAGTCAAAAATTGAAGGAGTTAGGACCAATTCAATTATCGCACATTTCGGTCACTATGGCGGCTATAGAGCGAAAATCGAAATGTGGTAAAATCTCGAAAAATAATAAAAATAGAAATTAAATTGCACTTCCCCCTTTCTTCTGCTCGGGGGTACGTGCCGTGTCTGCAATTTAATTAAATTCGGACGGTAATTTTTTTTGTTAGCCTCACATTCAGGTTTGAGAATGCGTTTGGGAGCGAAATACGCTTATCGGCGTATGTGCGATTTTGACTTACCGCCGTAATTATTGTAATTACCGCACGATCCGAAAGTTTTCGGTTGCGTCGGCTTTTGTACCCGCGCACTGAACTATAGCATCCCGTTTCTAAGCTGTGAGTCAAAAATTGAAGGAGTTAGGACCAATTCAATTATCGCACATTTCGGTCACTATGGCGGCTATAGAGCGAAAATCGAAATGTGGTAAAATCTCGAAAAATAATAAAAATAGAAATTAAATTGCACTTCCCCCTTTCTTCTGCTCGGGGGTACGTGCCGTGTCTGCAATTTAATTAAATTCGGACGGTAATTTTTTTTGTTAGCCTCACATTCAGGTGTCAGAATGCGTTTGGGAGCGAAATACGCTTATCGGCGTATGTGCGATTTTGACTTACCGCCGTAATTATTGTAATTACCGCACGATCCGAAAGTTTTCGGTTGCGTCGGCTTTTGTACCCGCGCACTGAACTATAGCATCCCGTTTCTAAGCTGTGAGTCAAAAATTGAAGGAGTTAGGACCAATTCAATTATCGCACATTTCGGTCACTATGGCGGCTATAGAGCGAAAATCGAAATGTGGTAAAATCTCGAAAAATAATAAAAATAGAAATTAAATTGCACTTCCCCCTTTCTTCTGCTCGGGGGTACGTGCCGTGTCTGCAATTTAATTAAATTCGGACGGTAATTTTTTTTGTTAGCCTCACATTCAGGTGTCAGAATGCGTTTGGGAGCGAAATACGCTTATCGGCGTATGTGCGATTTTGACTTACCGCCGTAATTATTGTAATTACCGCACGATCCGAAAGTTTTCGGTTGCGTCGGCTTTTGTACCCGCGCACTGAACTATAGCATCCCGTTTCTAAGCTGTGAGTCAAAAATTGAAGGAGTTAGGACCAATTCAATTATCGCACATTTCGGTCACTATGGCGGCTATAGAGCGAAAATCGAAATGTGGTAAAATCTCGAAAAATAATAAAAATAGAAATTAAATTGCACTTCCCCCTTTCTTCTGCTCGGGGGTACGTGCCGTGTCTGCAATTTAATTAAATTCGGACGGTAATTTTTTTTGTTAGCCTCACATTCAGGTGTCAGAATGCGTTTGGGAGCGAAATACGCTTATCGGCGTATGTGCGATTTTGACTTACCGCCGTAATTATTGTAATTACCGCACGATCCGAAAGTTTTAGGTTGCGTCGGCTTTTGTACCCGCGCACTGAACTATAGCATCCCGTTTCTAAGCTGTGAGTCAAAAATTGAAGGAGTTAGGACCAATTCAATTATCGCACATTTCGGTCACTATGGCGGCTATAGAGCGAAAATCGAAATGTGGTAAAATCTCGAAAAATAATAAAAATAGAAATTAAATTGCACTTCCCCCTTTCTTCTGCTCGGGGGTACGTGCCGTGTCTGCAATTTAATTAAATTCGGACGGTAATTTTTTTTGTTAGCCTCACATTCAGGTGTCAGAATGCGTTTGGGAGCGAAATACGCTTATCGGCGTATGTGCGATTTTGACTTACCGCCGTAATTATTGTAATTACCGCACGATCCGAAAGTTTTCGGTTGCGTCGGCTTTTGTACCCGCGCACTGAACTATAGCATCCCGTTTCTAAGCTGTGAGTCAAAAATTGAAGGAGTTAGGACCAATTCAATTATCGCACATTTCGGTCACTATGGCGGCTATAGTGCGAAAATCGAAATGTGGTAAAATCTCGAAAAATAATAAAAATAGAAATTAAATTGCACTTCCCCCTTTCTTCTGCTCGGGGGTACGTGCCGTGTCTGCAATTTAATTAAATTCGGACGGTAATTTTTTTTGTTAGCCTCACATTCAGGTGTCAGAATGCGTTTGGGAGCGAAATACGCTTATCGGCGTATGTGCGATTTTGACTTACCGCCGTAATTATTGTAATTACCGCACGATCCGAAAGTTTTCGGTTGCGTCGGCTTTTGTACCCGCGCACTGAACTATAGCATCCCGTTTCTAAGCTGTGAGTCAAAAATTGAAGGAGTTAGGACCAATTCAATTATCGCACATTTCGGTCACTATGGCGGCTATAGAGCGAAAATCGAAATGTGGTAAAATCTCGAAAAATAATAAAAATAGAAATTAAATTGCACTTCCCCCTTTCTTCTGCTCGGGGGTACGTGCCGTGTCTGCAATTTAATTAAATTCGGACGGTATTT
>OU015491.1:2662044-2850614 GCA_907164885.2 Dolomedes plantarius | reverse complement strand
TTGATTTATTGCGAAAAGTCATTTTCGCGCCTATATGGCTATATGCACCGATTTTCGCGAAAAATGATTTGGCCGTAACTCGTCGAATTTTGCTCCGATCGCTTAGAAATCGCATGTTTTGTACGCGTCCCCCTCGCCCGCAGCCGATTCCAGTGGTTTCTTTTTGATCGTGCGGTAATTAGAATAATTACGGCGGTAAGTCAATTTCGCACGTTCGTAACATGGCCTGAAACGCTAAAACCTGAATGCGAGACTAACTAAAAAAATTACCGTCCGAATTTAATTAAATTGCACATTCGGCACGTTCCGCGGTGCAATAAGAGGACGGAAGTGCAATTTAGTGTCTGCTTTTGTTATTTTTTGAGTATTGCGAAAAGTCATTTTCGCGCCTATATGGCTATATGCACCGATTTTCGCGAAAAATGATTTGGCCGTAACTCGTGGAATTTTGCTCCGACGATCACTTAGAAATCGCATGTTTTGTACGCGTCCCCCTCGCCCGCAGCCGATTCCAGTGGTTTCTTTTTGATCGTGCGGTAATTAGAATAATTACGGCGGTAAGTCAATTTCGCACGTTCGTAACATGGCCTGAAACGCTAAAACCTGAATGCGAGACTAACGAAAAAAATTACCGTCCGAATTTAATTAAATTGCACATTCGGCACGTTCCGCGGTGCAATAAGAGGACGGAAGTGCAATTTAGTGTCTGCTTTAGTTATTTTTTGAGTTATTGCGAAAAGTCATTTTCGCGCCTATATGGCTATATGCACCGATTTTCGCGAAAAATGATTTGGCCGTAACTCGTCGAATTTCGCTCCGATCGCTTAGAAATCGCATGTTTTGTACGCGTCCCCCTCGCCCGCAGCCGATTCCAGTGGTTTCTTTTTGATCGTGCGGTAATTAGAATAATTACGGCGGTAAGTCAATTTCGCACGTTCGTAACATGGCCTGAAACGCTAAAACCTGAATGCGAGACTAACGAAAAAAATTACCGTCCGAATTTAATTAAATTGCACATTCGGCACGTTCCGCGGTGCAATAAGAGGACGGAAGTGCAATTTAGTGTCTGCTTTAGTTATTTTTTGAGTTATTGCGAAAAGTCATTTTCGCGCCTATATGGCTATATGCACCGATTTTCGCGAAAAATGATTTGGCCGTAACTCGTCGAATTTTGCTCCGATCGCTTAGGAAATCGCATGTTTTGTACGCGTCCCCCTCGCCAGCAGCCGATTCCAGTGGTTTCTTTTTGATCGTGCGGTAATTAGAATAATTACGGCGGTAAGTCAATTTCGCACGTTCGTAACATGGCCTGAAACGCTAAAACCTGAATGCGAGACTAACTAAAAAAATTACCGTCCGAATTTAATTAAATTGCACATTCTGCACGTTCCGCGGTGCAATAAGAGGACGGAAGTGCAATTTAGTGTCTGCTTTAGTTATTTTTTGAGGTATTGCGAAAAGTCATTTTCGCGCCTATATGGCTATATGCACCGATTTTCGCGAAAAATGATTTGGCCGTAACTCGTGGAATATTGCTCCGACGATCACTTAGAAATCGCATGTTTTGTACGCGTCCCCCTCGCCCGCAGCTGATTCCAGTGGTTTCTTTTTGATCGTGCGGTAATTAGAATAATTACGGCGGTAAGTCAATTTCGCACGTTCGTAACATGGCCTGAAACTCTAAAACCTGAATGCGAGACTAAATAAAAAAATTACCGTCCGAATTTAATTAAATTGCACATTCGGCACGTTCCGCGGTGCAATAAGAGGACGGAAGTGCAATTTAGTGTCTGCTTTAGTTATTTTTTGAGTTATTGCGAAAAGTCATTTTCGCGCCTACATGGCTATATGCACCGATTTTCGCGAAAAATGATTTGGCCGTAACTCGTCGAATTTTGCTCCGATCGCTTAGAAATCGCATGTTTTGTACGCGTCCCCCTCGCCCGCAGCCGATTCCAGTGGTTTCTTTTTGATCGTGCGGTAATTAGAACAATTACGGCGGTAAGTCAATTTCGCACGTTCGTAACATGGCCTGAAACGCTAAATCCTGAATGCGAGACTAACTAAAAAATTACCGTCCGAATTTAATTAAATTGCACATTCGGCACGTTCCGCGGTGAAATAAGAGGACGGAAGTGCAATTTAGTGTCTGCTTTTGTTATTTTTTGAGACATTGCGAAAAGTCATTTTCGCGCCTATATGGCTATATGCACCGATTTTCGCGAAAAATGATTTGGCCGTAACTCGTCGAATTTTGCTCCGGTCGCTTGGAAATCGCATGTTTTGTACGCGTCCCCCTCGCCAGCAGCCGATTCCAGTGGTTTCTTTTTGATCGTGCGGTAATTAGAACAATTACGGCGGTAAGTCAATTTCGCACGTTCGTAACATGGCCTGAAACGCTAAAACCTGAATGCGAGACTAACGAAAAAAATTACCGTCCGAATTTAATTAAATTGCACATTCTGCACGTTCCGCGGTGCAATAAGAGGACGGAAGTGCAATTTAGTGTCTGCTTTAGTTATTTTTTGAGGTATTGCGAAAAGTCATTTTCGCGCCTATATGGCTATATGCACCGATTTTCGCGAAAAATGATTTGGCGGTAACTCGTGGAATATTTCTCCGACGATCACTTAGAAATCGCATGTTTTGTACGCGTCCCCCTCGCCCGCAGCTGATTCCAGTGGTTTCTTTTTGATCGTGCGGTAATTAGAATAATTACGGCGGTAAGTCAATTTCGCACGTTCGTAACATGGCCTGAAACGCTAAAACCTGAATGCGAGACTAACGAAAAAAATTACCGTCCGAATTTAATTAAATTGCACATTCGGCACGTTCCGCGGTGCAATAAGAGGACGGAAGTGCAATTTAGTGTCTGCTTTAGTTATTTTTTGAGTTATTGCGAAAAGTCATTTTCGCGCCTATATGGCTATATGCACCGATTTTCGCGAAAAATGATTTGGCCGTAACTCGTCGAATTTCGCTCCGATCGCTTAGAAATCGGATGTTTTGTACGCGTCGCCCTCGCCCGCAGCCGATTCCAGTGGTTTCTTTTTGATCGTTCGGTAATTAGAATAATTACGGCGGTAAGTCAATTTCGCACGTTCGTAACATTGCCCGAAACGCTAAAACCTGAATGCGAGACTAACTAAAAAAATTACCGGCCGAATTTAATTGAATTGCACATTCTGCACGTTCCGCGGTGCAATAAGAGGACGGAAGTGCAATTTAGTGTCTGCTTTTGTTATTTTTTGAGTTATTGCGAAAAGTCATTTTCGCGCCTATATGGCTATATGCACCGATTTAAGCGAAAAATGATTTGGCCGTAACTCGTCGAATTTTGCTCCGATCGCTTAGAAATCGCATGTTTTGTACGCGTCCCCCTCGCCCGCAGCCGATTCCAGTGGTTTCTTTTTGATCGTGCGGTAATTAGAACAATTACGGCGGTAAGTCAATTTCGCACGTTCGTAACATGGCCTGAAACGCTAAAACCTGAATGCGAGACTAACGAAAAAAATTACCGTCCGAATTTAATTAAATTGCACATTCGGCACGTTCCGCGGTGCAATAAGAGGACGGAAGTGCAATTTAGTGTCTGCTTTAGTTATTTTTTGAGTTATTGCGAAAAGTCATTTCTCGCGCCTATATGGCTATATGCACCGATTTTCGCGAAAAATGATTTGGCCGTAACTCGTCGAATTTTGCTCCGATCGCTTGGAAATCGCATGTTTTGTACGCGTCCCCCTCGCCAGCAGCCGATTCCAGTGGTTTCTTTTTGATCGTGCGGTAATTAGAATAATTACGGCGGTAAGTCAATTTCGCACGTTCGTAACATTGCCTGAAACGCTAAAACCTGAATGCGAGACTAACTAAAAAAATTACCGTCCGAATTTAATTAAATTGCACATTCTGCACGTTCCGCGGTGCAATAAGAGGACGGAAGTGCAATTTAGTGTCTGCTTTAGTTATTTTTTGATTTATTGCGAAAAGTCATTTTCGCGCCTACATGGCTATATGCACCGATTTTCGCGAAAAATGATTTGGCCGTAACTCGTCGAATTTTGCTCCGATCGCTTAGAAATCGGATGTTTTGTACGCGTCCCCCTCGCCCGCAGCCGATTCCAGTGGTTTCTTTTTGATCGTGCGGTAATTAGAACAATTACGGCGGTAAGTCAATTTCGCACGTTCGTAACATGGCCTGAAACGCTAAATCCTGAATGCGAGACTAACGAAAAAAATTACCGTCCGAATTTAATTAAATTGCACATTCGGCACGTTCCGCGGTGAAATAAGAGGACGGAAGTGCAATTTAGTGTCTGCTTTTGTTATTTTTTGAGACATTGCGAAAAGTCATTTTCGCGCCTATATGGCTATATGCACCGATTTTCGCGAAAAATGATTTGGCCGTAACTCGTCGAATTTTGCTCCGGTCGCTTGGAAATCGCATGTTTTGTACGCGTCCCCCTCGCCAGCAGCCGATTCCAGTGGTTTCTTTTTGATCGTGCGGTAATTAGAACAATTACGGCGGTAAGTCAATTTCGCACGTTCGTAACATGGCCTGAAACGCTAAAACCTGAATGCGAGACTAACGAAAAAAATTACCGTCCGAATTTAATTAAATTGCACATTCTGCACGTTCCGCGGTGCAATAAGAGGACGGAAGTGCAATTTAGTGTCTGCTTTAGTTATTTTTTGAGGTATTGCGAAAAGTCATTTTCGCGCCTATATGGCTATATGCACCGATTTTCGCGAAAAATGATTTGGCGGTAACTCGTGGAATATTTCTCCGAAGATCACTTAGAAATCGCATGTTTTGTACGCGTCCCCCTCGCCCGCAGCTGATTCCAGTGGTTTCTTTTTGATCGTGCGGTAATTAGAATAATTACGGCGGTAAGTCAATTTCGCACGTTCGTAACATGGCCTGACACGCTAAAACCTGAATGCGAGACTAACGAAAAAAATTACCGTCCGAATTTAATTAAATTGCACATTCGGCACGTTCCGCGGTGCAATAAGAGGACGGAAGTGCAATTTAGTGTCTGCTTTAGTTATTTTTTTAGTTATTGCGAAAAGTCATTTTCGCGCCTATATGGCTATATGCACCGATTTTCGCGAAAAATGATTTGGCCGTAACTCGTCGAATTTCGCTCCGATCGCTTAGAAATCGGATGTTTTGTACGCGTCCCCCTCGCCCGCAGCTGATTCCAGTGGTTTCTTTTTGATCGTGCGGTAATTAGAATAATTACGGCGGTAAGTCAATTTCGCACGTTCGTAACATGGCCTGAAACGCTAAAACCTGAATGCGAGACTAACGAAAAAAATTACCGTCCGAATTTAATTAAATTGCACATTCGGCACGTTCCGCGGTGCAATAAGAGGACGGAAGTGCAATTTAGTGTCTGCTTTAGTTATTTTTTGAGTTATTGCGAAAAGTCATTTTCGCGCCTATATGGCTATATGCACCGATTTTCGCGAAAAATGATTTGGCCGTAACTCGTCGAATTTTGCTCCGATCGCTTAGAAATCGCATGTTTTGTACGCGTCCCCCTCGCCCGCAGCCGATTCCAGTGGTTTCTTTTTGATCGTTCGGTAATTAGAATAATTACGGCGGTAAGTCAATTTCGCACGTTCGTAACATGGCCCGAAACGCTAAAACCTGAATGCGAGACTAACTAAAAAAATTACCGTCCGAATTTAATTAAATTGCACATTCTGCACGTTCCGCGGTGCAATAAGAGGACGGAAGTGCAATTTAGTGTCTGCTTTAGTTATTTTTTGAGTTATTGCGAAAAGTCATTCTCGCGCCTACATGGCTATATGCACCGATTTTCGCGAAAAATGATTTGGCCGTAACTCGTCGAATTTTGCTCCGATCGCTTGGAAATCGCATGTTTTGTACGCGTCCCCCTCGCCAGCAGCCGATTCCAGTGGTTTCTTTTTGATCGTGCGGTAATTAGAATAATTACGGCGGTAAGTCAATTTCGCACGTTCGTAACATGGCCTGAAACGCTAAAACCTGAATGCGAGACTAACTAAAAAAATTACCGTCCGAATTGAATTAAATTGCACATTCTGCACGTTCCGCGGTGCAATAAGAGGACGGAAGTGCAATTTAGTGTCTGCTTTAGTTATTTTTTGAGGTATTGCGAAAAGTCATTTTCGCGCCTATATGGCTATATGCACCGATTTTCGCGAAAAATGATTTGGCCGTAACTCGTGGAATATTGCTCCGACGATCACTTAGAAATCGCATGTTTTGTACGCGTCGCCCTCGCCCGCAGCTGATTCCAGTGGTTTCTTTTTGATCGTTCGGTAATTAGAATAATTACGGCGGTAAGTCAATTTCGCACGTTCGTAACATTGCCCGAAACGCTAAAACCTGAATGCGAGACTAACTAAAAAAATTACCGGCCGAATTTAATTGAATTGCACATTCTGCACGTTCCGCGGTGCAATAAGAGGACGGAAGTGCAATTTAGTGTCTGCTTTAGTTATTTTTTGAGTTATTGCGAAAAGTCATTCTCGCGCCTACATGGCTATATGCACCGATTTTCGCGAAAAATGATTTGGCCGTAACTCGTCGAATTTTGCTCCGATCGCTTGGAAATCGCATGTTTTGTACGCGTCCCCCTCGCCAGCAGCCGATTCCAGTGGTTTCTTTTTGATCGTGCGGTAATTAGAATAATTACGGCGGTAAGTCAATTTCGCACGTTCGTAACATGGCCTGAAACGCTAAAACCTGAATGCGAGACTAACTAAAAAAATTACCGTCCGAATTTAATTAAATTGCACATTCTGCACGTTCCGCGGTGCAATAAGAGGACGGAAGTGCAATTTAGTGTCTGCTTTAGTTATTTTTTGAGGTATTGCGAAAAGTCATTTTCGCGCCTATATGGCTATATGCACCGATTTTCGCGAAAAATGATTTGGCCGTAACTCGTGGAATATTGCTCCGACGATCACTTAGAAATCGCATGTTTTGTACGCGTCCCCCTCGCCCGCAGCCGATTCCAGTGGTTTCTTTTTGATCGTTCGGTAATTAGAATAATTACGGCGGTAAGTCAATTTCGCACGTTCGTAACATGGCCTGAAACGCTAAAACCTGAATGCGAGACTAAATAAAAAAATTACCGTCCGAATTTAATTAAATTGCACATTCGGCACGTTCCGCGGTGCAATAAGAGGACGGAAGTGCAATTTAGTGTCTGCTTTAGTTATTTTTTGAGTTATTGCGAAAAGTCATTTTCGCGCCTACATGGCTATATGCACCGATTTTCGCGAAAAATGATTTGGCCGTAACTCGTCGAATTTTGCTCCGATCGCTTAGAAATCGGATGTTTTGTACGCGTCCCCCTCGCCCGCAGCCGATTCCAGTGGTTTCTTTTTGATCGTGCGGTAATTAGAACAATTACGGCGGTAAGTCAATTTCGCACGTTCGTAACATGGCCGGAAACGCTAAATCCTGAATGCGAGACTAACTAAAAAATTACCGTCCGAATTTAATTAAATTGCACATTCGGCACGTTCCGCGGTGAAATAAGAGGACGGAAGTGCAATTTAGTGTCTGCTTTTGTTATTTTTTGAGACTATTGCGAAAAGTCATTTTCGCGCCTATATGGCTATATGCACCGATTTTCGCGAAAAATGATTTGGCCGTAACTCGTCGAATTTTGCTCCGGTCGCTTGGAAATCGCATGTTTTGTACGCGTCCCCCTCGCCAGCAGCCGATTCCAGTGGTTTCTTTTTGATCGTGCGGTAATTAGAACAATTACGGCGGTAAGTCAATTTCGCACGTTCGTAACATTGCCCGAAACGCTAAAACCTGAATGCGAGACTAACTAAAAAAATTACCGTCCGAATTTAATTAAATTGCACATTCTGCACGTTCCGCGGTGCAATAAGAGGACGGAAGTGCAATTTAGTGTCTGCTTTAGTTATTTTTTGAGTTATTGCGAAAAGTCATTTTCGCGCCTATATGGCTATATGCACCGATTTTCGCGAAAAATGATTTGGCCGTAACTCGTCGAATTTTGCTCCGATCGCTTGGAAATCGCATGTTTTGTACGCGTCCCCCTCGCCAGCAGCCGATTCCAGTGGTTTCTTTTTGATCGTGCGGTAATTAGAATAATTACGGCGGTAAGTCAATTTCGCACGTTCGTAACATGGCCTGAAACGCTAAAACCTGAATGCGAGACTAACTAAAAAAATTACCGTCCGAATTTAATTAAATTGCACATTCTGCACGTTCCGCGGTGCAATAAGAGGACGGAAGTGCAATTTAGTGTCTGCTTTAGTTATTTTTTGAGGTATTGCGAAAAGTCATTTTCGCGCCTATATGGCTATATGCACCGATTTTCGCGAAAAATGATTTGGCCGTAACTCGTGGAATATTGCTCCGACGATCACTTAGAAATCGCATGTTTTGTACGCGTCCCCCTCGCCCGCAGCTGATTCCAGTGGTTTCTTTTTGATCGTGCGGTAATTAGAATAATTACGGCGGTAAGTCAATTTCGTACGTTCGTAACATGGCCTGAAACCATAAAACCTGAATGCGAGACTAAATAAAAAAATTACCGTCCGAATTTAATTAAATTGCACATTCGGCACGTTCCGCGGTGCAATAAGAGGACGGAAGTGCAATTTAGTGTCTGCTTTAGTTATTTTTTGAGTTATTGCGAAAAGTCATTTTCGCGCCTACATGGCTATATGCACCGATTTTCGCGAAAAATGATTTGGCCGTAACTCGTCGAATTTTGCTCCGATCGCTTAGAAATCGGATGTTTTGTACGCGTCCCCCTCGCCCGCAGCCGATTCCAGTGGTTTCTTTTTGATCGTGCGGTAATTAGAACAATTACGGCGGTAAGTCAATTTCGCACGTTCGTAACATGGCCTGAAACGCTAAATCCTGAATGCGAGACTAACTAAAAAATTACCGTCCGAATTTAATTAAATTGCACATTCGGCACGTTCCGCGGTGAAATAAGAGGACGGAAGTGCAATTTAGTGTCTGCTTTTGTTATTTTTTGAGACATTGCGAAAAGTCATTTTCGCGCCTATATGGCTATATGCACCGATTTTCGCGAAAAATGATTTGGCCGTAACTCGTCGAATTTCGCTCCGATCGCTTAGAAATCGGATGTTTTGTACGCGTCGCCCTCGCCCGCAGCTGATTCCAGTGGTTTCTTTTTGATCGTGCGGTAATTAGAATAATTACGGCGGTAAGTCAATTTCGCACGTTCGTAACATTGCCTGAAACGCTAAAACCTGAATGCGAGACTAACTAAAAAAATTACCGTCCGAATTGAATTAAATTGCACATTCTGCACGTTCCGCGGTGCAATAAGAGGACGGAAGTGCAATTTAGTGTCTGCTTTAGTTATTTTTTGAGGTATTGCGAAAAGTCATTTTCGCGCCTATATGGCTATATGCACCGATTTTCGCGAAAAATGATTTGGCCGTAACTCGTGGAATATTGCTCCGACGATCACTTAGAAATCGCATGTTTTGTACGCGTCCCCCTCGCCCGCAGCTGATTCCAGTGGTTTCTTTTTGATCGTGCGGTAATTAGAATAATTACGGCGGTAAGTCAATTTCGCACGTTCGTAACATGGCCTGAAACCATAAAACCTGAATGCGAGACTAACTAAAAAAATTACCGTCCGAATTTAATTAAATTGCACATTCGGCACGTTCCGCGGTGCAATAAGAGGACGGAAGTGCAATTTAGTGTCTGCTTTAGTTATTTTTTGAGTTATTGCGAAAAGTCATTTTCGCGCCTACTATGGCTATATGCACCGATTTTCGCGAAAAATGATTTGGCCGTAACTCGTCGAATTTTGCTCCGATCGCTTAGAAATCGGATGTTTTGTACGCGTCCCCCTCGCCCGCAGCCGATTCCAGTGGTTTCTTTTTGATCGTGCGGTAATTAGAACAATTACGGCGGTAAGTCAATTTCGCACGTTCGTAACATGGCCTGAAACGCTAAATCCTGAATGCGAGACTAACTAAAAAATTACCGTCCGAATTTAATTAAATTGCACATTCGGCACGTTCCGCGGTGCAATAAGAGGACGGAAGTGCAATTTAGTGTCTGCTTTTGTTATTTTTTGAGTTCTTGCGAAAAGTCATTTTCGCGCCTATATGGCTATATGCACCGATTTTCGCGAAAAATGATTTGGCCGTAACTCGTCGAATTTTGCTCCGATCGCTTAGAAATCGCATGTTTTGTACGCGTCCCCCTCGCCAGCAGCCGATTCCAGTGGTTTCTTTTTGATCGTGCGGTAATTAGAATAATTACGGCGGTAAGTCAATTTCGCACGTTCGTAACATTGCCCGAAACGCTAAAACCTGAATGCGAGACTAACTAAAAAAATTACCGGCCGAATTTAATTGAATTGCACATTCTGCACGTTCCGCGGTGCAATAAGAGGACGGAAGTGCAATTTAGTGTCTGCTTTAGTTATTTTTTGAGTTATTGCGAAAAGTCATTTTCGCGCCTATATGGCTATATGCACCGATTTTCGCGAAAAATGATTTGGCCGTAACTCGTCGAATTTTGCTCCGATCGCTTAGAAATCGCATGTTTTGTACGCGTCCCCCTCGCCCGCAGCCGATTCCAGTGGTTTCTTTTTGATCGTGCGGTAATTAGAACAATTACGGCGGTAAGTCAATTTCGCACGTTCGTAACATGGCCTGAAACGCTAAAACCTGAATGCGAGACTAACTAAAAAAATTACCGTCCGAATTTAATTAAATTGCACATTCTGCACGTTCCGCGGTGCAATAAGAGGACGGAAGTGCAATTTAGTGTCTGCTTTAGTTATTTTTTGAGTTATTGCGAAAAGTCATTCTCGCGCCTACATGGCTATATGCACCGATTTTCGCGAAAAATGATTTGGCCGTAACTCGTCGAATTTTGCTCCGATCGCTTGGAAATCGCATGTTTTGTACGCGTCCCCCTCGCCAGCAGCCGATTCCAGTGGTTTCTTTTTGATCGTGCGGTAATTAGAATAATTACGGCGGTAAGTCAATTTCGCACGTTCGTAACATTGCCTGAAACGCTAAAACCTGAATGCGAGACTAACTAAAAAAATTACCGTCCGAATTGAATTAAATTGCAAATTCTGCACGTTCCGCGGTGCAATAAGAGGACGGAAGTGCAATTTAGTGTCTGCTTTAGTTATTTTTTGAGGTATTGCGAAAAGTCATTTTCGCGCCTATATGGCTATATGCACCGATTTTCGCGAAAAATGATTTGGCCGTAACTCGTGGAATATTGCTCCGACGATCACTTAGAAATCGCATGTTTTGTACGCGTCCCCCTCGCCCGCAGCTGATTCCAGTGGTTTCTTTTTGATCGTGCGGTAATTAGAATAATTACGGCGGTAAGTCAATTTCGCACGTTCGTAACATGGCCTGAAACTATAAAACCTGAATGCGAGACTAAATAAAAAAATTACCGTCCGAATTTAATTAAATTGCACATTCGGCACGTTCCGCGGTGCAATAAGAGGACGGAAGTGCAATTTAGTGTCTGCTTTAGTTATTTTTTGAGTTATTGCGAAAAGTCATTTTCGCGCCTACATGGCTATATGCACCGATTTTCGCGAAAAATGATTTGGCCGTAACTCGTCGAATTTTGCTCCGATCGCTTAGAAATCGGATGTTTTGTACGCGTCCCCCTCGCCCGCAGCCGATTCCAGTGGTTTCTTTTTGATCGTGCGGTAATTAGAACAATTACGGCGGTAAGTCAATTTCGCACGTTCGTAACATGGCCTGAAACGCTAAATCCTGAATGCGAGACTAACTAAAAAAATTACCGTCCGAATTTAATTAAATTGCACATTCGGCACGTTCCGCGGTGAAATAAGAGGACGGAAGTGCAATTTAGTGTCTGCTTTTGTTATTTTTTGAGACATTGCGAAAAGTCATTTTCGCGCCTATATGGCTATATGCACCGATTTTCGCGAAAAATGATTTGGCCGTAACTCGTCGAATTTTGCTCCGATCGCTTAGAAATCGCATGTTTTGTACGCGTCCCCCTCGCCCGCAGCCGATTCCAGTGGTTTCTTTTTGATCGTGCGGTAATTAGAATAATTACGGCGGTAAGTCAATTTCGCACGTTCGTAACATGGCCTGAAACGCTAAAACCTGAATGCGAGACTAACTAAAAAAATTACCGTCCGAATTTAATTAAATTGCACATTCTGCACGTTCCGCGGTGCAATAAGAGGACGGAAGTGCAATTTAGTGTCTGCTTTAGTTATTTTTTGAGGTATTGCGAAAAGTCATTTTCGCGCCTATATGGCTATATGCACCGATTTTCGCGAAAAATGATTTGGCCGTAACTCGTGGAATATTGCTCCGACGATCACTTAGAAATCGCATGTTTTGTACGCGTCCCCCTCGCCCGCAGCTGATTCCAGTGGTTTCTTTTTGATCGTGCGGTAATTAGAATAATTACGGCGGTAAGTCAATTTCGCACGTTCGTAACATGGCCTGAAACCATAAAACCTGAATGCGAGACTAAATAAAAAAATTACCGTCCGAATTTAATTAAATTGCACATTCGGCACGTTCCGCGGTGCAATAAGAGGACGGAAGTGCAATTTAGTGTCTGCTTTAGTTATTTTTTGATTTATTGCGAAAAGTCATTTTCGCGCCTACATGGCTATATGCACCGATTTTCGCGAAAAATGATTTGGCCGTAACTCGTCGAATTTTGCTCCGATCGCTTAGAAATCGGATGTTTTGTACGCGTCCCCCTCGCCCGCAGCCGATTCCAGTGGTTTCTTTTTGATCGTGCGGTAATTAGAACAATTACGGCGGTAAGTCAATTTCGCACGTTCGTAACATGGCCTGAAACGCTAAATCCTGAATGCGAGACTAACTAAAAAATTACCGTCCGAATTTAATTAAATTGCACATTCGGCACGTTCCGCGGTGAAATAAGAGGACGGAAGTGCAATTTAGTGTCTGCTTTTGTTATTTTTTGAGACATTGCGAAAAGTCATTTTCGCGCCTATATGGCTATATGCACCGATTTTCGCGAAAAATGATTTGGCCGTAACTCGTCGAATTTTGCTCCGGTCGCTTGGAAATCGCATGTTTTGTACGCGTCCCCCTCGCCAGCAGCCGATTCCAGTGGTTTCTTTTTGATCGTGCGGTAATTAGAACAATTACGGCGGTAAGTCAATTTCGCACGTTCGTAACATGGCCTGAAACGCTAAAACCTGAATGCGAGACTAACTAAAAAAATTACCGGCCGAATTTAATTAAATTGCACATTCTGCACGTTCCGCGGTGCAATAAGAGGACGGAAGTGCAATTTAGTGTCTGCTTTAGTTATTTTTTGAGTTATTGCGAAAAGTCATTCTCGCGCCTATATGGCTATATGCACCGATTTTCGCGAAAAATGATTTGGCCGTAACTCGTCGAATTTTGCTCCGATCGCTTAGAAATCGCATGTTTTGTACGCGTCCCCCTCGCCAGCAGCCGATTCCAGTGGTTTCTTTTTGATCGTGCGGTAATTAGAATAATTACGGCGGTAAGTCAATTTCGCACGTTCGTAACATTGCCTGAAACGCTAAAACCTGAATGCGAGACTAACTAAAAAAATTACCGTCCGAATTTAATTAAATTGCACATTCTGCACGTTCCGCGGTGCAATAAGAGGACGGAAGTGCAATTTAGTGTCTGCTTTAG
This sequence comes from Dolomedes plantarius, assembly GCA_907164885.2. NCBI lineage: Eukaryota > Metazoa > Arthropoda > Arachnida > Araneae > Dolomedidae > Dolomedes > Dolomedes plantarius. The sequence goes on along the minus strand of OU015491.1, from coordinate 2,836,913 downwards.
TTATTTTTTGAGTTATTGCGAAAAGTCATTTTCGCGCCTATATGGCTATATGCACCGATTTTCGCGAAAAATGATTTGGCCGTAACTCGTCGAATTTGCTCCGATCGCTTAGAAATCGCATGTTTTGTACGCGTCCCCCTCGCCCGCAGCCGATTCCAGTGGTTTCTTTTTGATCGTGCGGTAATTAGAATAATTACGGCGGTAAGTCAATTTCGCACGTTCGTAACATGGCCTGAAACGCTAAAACCTGAATGCGAGACTAACTAAAAAAATTACCGTCCGAATTTAATTAAATTGCACATTCTGCACGTTCCGCGGTGCAATAAGAGGACGGAAGTGCAATTTAGTGTCTGCTTTAGTTATTTTTTGAGTTATTGCGAAAAGTCATTTTCGCGCCTATATGGCTATATGCACCGATTTTCGCGAAAAATGATTTGGCCGTAACTCGTCGAATTTTGCTCCGATCGCTTAGAAATCGCATGTTTTGTACGCGTCCCCCTCGCCCGCAGCCGATTCCAGTGGTTTCTTTTTGATCGTGCGGTAATTAGAACAATTACGGCGGTAAGTCAATTTCGCACGTTCGTAACATGGCCTGAAACGCTAAATCCTGAATGCGAGACTAACTAAAAAAATTACCGTCCGAATTTAATTAAATTGCACATTCGGCACGTTCCGCGGTGCAATAAGAGGACGGAAGTGCAATTTAGTGTCTGCTTTAGTTATTTTTTGAGTTATTGCGAAAAGTCATTTTCGCGCCTACATGGCTATATGCACCGATTTTCGCGAAAAATGATTTGGCCGTAACTCGTCGAATTTTGCTCCGATCGCTTAGAAATCGCATGTTTTGTACGCGTCCCCCTCGCCAGCAGCCGATTCCAGTGGTTTCTTTTTGATCGTGCGGTAATTAGAACAATTACGGCGGTAAGTCAATTTCGCACGTTCGTAACATGGCCTGAAACGCTAAAACCTGAATGCGAGACTAACGAAAAAAATTACCGTCCGAATTTAATTAAATTGCACATTCTGCACGTTCCGCGGTGCAATAAGAGGACGGAAGTGCAATTTAGTGTCTGCTTTAGTTATTTTTTGAGGTATTGCGAAAAGTCATTTTCGCGCCTATATGGCTATATGCACCGATTTTCGCGAAAAATGATTTGGCGGTAACTCGTGGAATATTTCTCCGACGATCACTTAGAAATCGCATGTTTTGTACGCGTCCCCCTCGCCCGCAGCTGATTCCAGTGGTTTCTTTTTGATCGTGCGGTAATTAGAATAATTACGGCGGTAAGTCAATTTCGCACGTTCGTAACATGGCCTGAAACGCTAAAACCTGAATGCGAGACTAACGAAAAAAATTACCGTCCGAATTTAATTAAATTGCACATTCGGCACGTTCCGCGGTGCAATAAGAGGACGGAAGTGCAATTTAGTGTCTGCTTTAGTTATTTTTTGAGTTATTGCGAAAAGTCATTTTCGCGCCTATATGGCTATATGCACCGATTTTCGCGAAAAATGATTTGGCCGTAACTCGTCGAATTTTGCTCCGATCGCTTGGAAATCGCATGTTTTGTACGCGTCCCCCTCGCCAGCAGCCGATTCCAGTGGTTTCTTTTTGATCGTTCGGTAATTAGAATAATTACGGCGGTAAGTCAATTTCGCACGTTCGTAACATTGCCTGAAACGCTAAAACCTGAATGCGAGACTAACTAAAAAAATTACCGTCCGAATTTAATTAAATTGCACATTCTGCACGTTCCGCGGTGCAATAAGAGGACGGAAGTGCAATTTAGTGTCTGCTTTTGTTATTTTTTGAGTTATTGCGAAAAGTCATTTTCGCGCCTATATGGCTATATGCACCGATTTTCGCGAAAAATGATTTGGCCGTAACTCGTCGAATTTTGCTCCGATCGCTTAGAAATCGCATGTTTTGTACGCGTCCCCCTCGCCCGCAGCCGATTCCAGTGGTTTCTTTTTGATCGTGCGGTAATTAGAACAATTACGGCGGTAAGTCAATTTCGCACGTTCGTAACATGGCCTGAAACGCTAAACCTGAATGCGAGACTAACGAAAAAAATTACCGTCCGAATTTAATTAAATTGCACATTCGGCACGTTCCGCGGTGCAATAAGAGGACGGAAGTGCAATTTAGTGTCTGCTTTTGTTATTTTTTGAGACATTGCGAAAAGTCATTTTCGCGCCTATATGGCTATATGCACCGATTTTCGCGAAAAATGATTTGGCCGTAACTCGTCGAATTTTGCTCCGGTCGCTTGGAAATCGCATGTTTTGTACGCGTCCCCCTCGCCAGCAGCCGATTCCAGTGGTTTCTTTTTGATCGTGCGGTAATTAGAACAATTACGGCGGTAAGTCAATTTCGCACGTTCGTAACATGGCCTGAAACGCTAAAACCTGAATGCGAGACTAACGAAAAAAATTACCGTCCGAATTTAATTAAATTGCACATTCTGCACGTTCCGCGGTGCAATAAGAGGACGGAAGTGCAATTTAGTGTCTGCTTTAGTTATTTTTTGAGGTATTGCGAAAAGTCATTTTCGCGCCTATATGGCTATATGCACCGATTTTCGCGAAAAATGATTTGGCCGGTAACTCGTGGAATATTTCTCCGACGATCACTTAGAAATCGCATGTTTTGTACGCGTCCCCCTCGCCCGCAGCCGATTCCAGTGGTTTCTTTTTGATCGTGCGGTAATTAGAACAATTACGGCGGTAAGTCAATTTCGCACGTTCGTAACATGGCCTGAAACGCTAAAATCTGAATGCGAGACTAACGAAAAAAATTACCGTCCGAATTTAATTAAATTGCACATTCTGCACGTTCCGCGGTGCAATAAGAGGACGGAAGTGCAATTTAGTGTCTGCTTTAGTTATTTTTTGAGTTATTGCGAAAAGTCATTTTCGCGCCTATATGGCTATATGCACCGATTTTCGCGAAAAATGATTTGGCCGTAACTCGTCGAATTTTGCTCCGATCGCTTGGAAATCGCATGTTTTGTACGCGTCCCCCTCGCCAGCAGCCGATTCCAGTGGTTTCTTTTTGATCGTGCGGTAATTAGAATAATTACGGCGGTAAGTCAATTTCGCACGTTCGTAACATGGCCTGAAACGCTAAAACCTGAATGCGAGACTAACTAAAAAAATTACCGTCCGAATTTAATTAAATTGCACATTCTGCACGTTCCGCGGTGCAATAAGAGGACGGAAGTGCAATTTAGTGTCTGCTTTAGTTATTTTTTGAGGTATTGCGAAAAGTCATTTTCGCGCCTATATGGCTATATGCACCGATTTTCGCGAAAAATGATTTGGCCGTAACTCGTCGAATTTTGCTCCGATCGCTTGGAAATCGCATGTTTTGTACGCGTCCCCCTCGCCAGCAGCCGATTCCAGTGGTTTCTTTTTGATCGTGCGGTAATTAGAATAATTACGGCGGTAAGTCAATTTCGCACGTTCGTAACATGGCCTGAAACGCTAAAACCTGAATGCGAGACTAACGAAAAAAATTACCGTCCGAATTTAATTAAATTGCACATTCGGCACGTTCCGCGGTGCAATAAGAGGACGGAAGTGCAATTTAGTGTCTGCTTTTGTTATTTTTTGAGTTATTGCGAAAAGTCATTTTCGCGCCTATATGGCTATATGCACCGATTTTCGCGAAAAATGATTTGGCCGTAACTCGTCGAATTTCGCTCCGATCGCTTAGAAATCGCATGTTTTGTACGCGTCCCCCTCGCCCGCAGCCGATTCCAGTGGTTTCTTTTTGATCGTGCGGTAATTAGAACAATTACGGCGGTAAGTCAATTTCGCACGTTCGTAACATGGCCTGAAACGCTAAAACCTGAATGCGAGACTAACGAAAAAAATTACCGTCCGAATTTAATTAAATTGCACATTCTGCACGTTCCGCGGTGCAATAAGAGGACGGAAGTGCAATTTAGTGTCTGCTTTAGTTATTTTTTTAGTTATTGCGAAAAGTCATTTTCGCGCCTATATGGCTATATGCACCGATTTTCGCGAAAAATGATTTGGCCGGTAACTCGTCGAATATTTGCTCCGATCGCTTAGAAATCGCATGTTTTGTACGCGTCCCCCTCGCCCGCAGCCGATTCCAGTGGTTTCTTTTTGATCGTGCGGTAATTAGAACAATTACGGCGGTAAGTCAATTTCGCACGTTCGTAACATGGCCTGAAACGCTAAAACCTGAATGCGAGACTAACGAAAAAAATTACCGTCCGAATTTAATTAAATTGCACATTCTGCACGTTCCGCGGTGCAATAAGAGGACGGAAGTGCAATTTAGTGTCTGCTTTAGTTATTTTTTGAGTTATTGCGAAAAGTCATTTTCGCGCCTATATGGCTATATGCACCGATTTTCGCGAAAAATGATTTGGCCGTAACTCGTCGAATTTTGCTCCGATCGCTTGGAAATCGCATGTTTTGTACGCGTCCCCCTCGCCAGCAGCCGATTCCAGTGGTTTCTTTTTGATCGTGCGGTAATTAGAATAATTACGGCGGTAAGTCAATTTCGCACGTTCGTAACATGGCCCGAAACGCTAAAATCTGAATGCGAGACTAACGAAAAAAATTACCGTCCGAATTTAATTAAATTGCACATTCGGCACGTTCCGCGGTGCAATAAGAGGACGGAAGTGCAATTTAGTGTCTGCTTTAGTTATTTTTTGAGTTATTGCGAAAAGTCATTTTCGCGCCTACATGGCTATATGCACCGATTTTCGCGAAAAATGATTTGGCCGTAACTCGTCGAATTTCGCTCCGATCGCTTAGAAATCGGATGTTTTGTACGCGTTCCCCTCGCCCGCAGCCGATTCCAGTGGTTTCTTTTTGATCGTTCGGTAATTAGAATAATTACGGCGGTAAGTCAATTTCGCACGTTCGTAACATGGCCCGAAACGTTAAAACCTGAATGCGAGACTAACGAAAAAAATTACCGTCCGAATTTAATTAAATTGCACATTCGGCACGTTCCGCGGTGCAATAAGTGGACGGAAGTGCAATTTAGTGTCTGCTTTTGTTATTTTTTGAGTTATTGCGAAAAGTCATTTTCGCGCGTATATGGCTATATGCACCGATTTTCGCGAAAAATGATTTGGCCGTAACTCGTCGAATTTTGCTCCGATCGCTTAGAAATCGGATGTTTTGTACGCGTCCCCCTCGCCCGCAGCCGATTCCAGTGGTTTCTTTTTGATCGTGCGGTAATTAGAACAATTACGGCGGTAAGTCAATTTCGCACGTTCGTAACATGGCCTGAAACGCTAAATCCTGAATGCGAGACTAACTAAAAAATTACCGTCCGAATTTAATTAAATTGCACATTCGGCACGTTCCGCGGTGAAATAAGAGGACGGAAGTGCAATTTAGTGTTTGCTTTTGTTATTTTTTGAGACATTGCGAAAAGTCATTTTCGCGCCTATATGGCTATATGCACCGATTTTCGCGAAAAATGATTTGGCCGTAACTCGTCGAATTTTGCTCCGGTCGCTTGGAAATCGCATGTTTTGTAGGCCTCCCCCTCGCCAGCAGCCGATTCCAGTGGTTTCTTTTTGATCGTGCGGTAATTAGAACAATTACGGCGGTAAGTCAATTTCGCACGTTCGTAACATGGCCCGAAACGCTAAAACCTGAATGCGAGACTAACGAAAAAAATTACCGTCCGAATTTAATTAAATTGCACATTCTGCACATTCTGCGGTGCAATAAGAGGACGGAAGTGCAATTTAGTGTCTGCTTTAGTTATTTTTTGAGGTATTGCGAAAAGTCATTTTCGCGCCTATATGGCTATATGCACCGATTTTCGCGAAAAATGATTTGGCGGTAACTCGTGGAATATTTCTCCGACGATCACTTAGAAATCGCATGTTTTGTACGCGTCCCCCTCGCCCGCAGCTGATTCCAGTGGTTTCTTTTTGATCGTGCGGTAATTAGAATAATTACGGCGGTAAGTCAATTTCGCACGTTCGTAACATGGCCTGACACGCTAAAACCTGAATGCGAGACTAACGAAAAAAATTACCGTCCGAATTTAATTAAATTGCACATTCGGCACGTTCCGCGGTGCAATAAGAGGACGGAAGTGCAATTTAGTGTCTGCTTTAGTTATTTTTTTAGTTATTGCGAAAAGTCATTTTCGCGCCTATATGGCTATATGCACCGATTTTCGCGAAAAATGATTTGGCCGTAACTCGTCGAATTTTGCTCCGGTCGCTTGGAAATCGCATGTTTTGTACGCGGTCCCCTCGCCAGCAGCCGATTCCAGTGGTTTCTTTTTGATCGTTCGGTAATTAGAATAATTACGGCGGTAAGTCAATTTCGCACGTTCGTAACATTGCCTGAAACGCTAAAACCTGAATGCGAGACTAACTAAAAAAATTACCGTCCGAATTTAATTAAATTGCACATTCGGCACGTTCCGCGGTGCAATAAGAGGACGGAAGTGCAATTTAGTGTCTGCTTTAGTTATTTTTTGAGTTATTGCGAAAAGTCATTTTCGCGCCTACATGGCTATATGCACCGATTTTCGCGAAAAATGATTTGGCCGTAACTCGTCGAATTTCGCTCCGATCGCTTAGAAATCGGATGTTTTGTACGCGTTCCCCTCGCCCGCAGCCGATTCCAGTGGTTTCTTTTTGATCGTTCGGTAATTAGAATAATTACGGCGGTAAGTCAATTTCGCACGTTCATAACATGGCCCGAAACGTTAAAACCTGAATGCGAGACTAACGAAAAAAATTACCGTCCGAATTTAATTAAATTGCACATTCGGCACGTTCCGCGGTGCAATAAGATGGACGGAAGTGCAATTTAGTGTCTGCTTTTGTTATTTTTTGAGTTATTGCGAAAAGTCATTTTCGCGCCTTATATGGCTATATGCACCGATTTTCGCGAAAAATGATTTGGCCGTAACTCGTCGAATTTTGCTCCGATCGCTTAGAAATCGGATGTTTTGTACGCGTCCCCCTCGCCCGCAGCCGATTCCAGTGGTTTCTTTTTGATCGTGCGGTAATTAGAACAATTACGGCGGTAAGTCAATTTCGCACGTTCGTAACATGGCCTGAAACGCTAAATCCTGAATGCGAGACTAACTAAAAAATTACCGTCCGAATTTAATTAAATTGCACATTCGGCACGTTCCGCGGTGCAATAAGAGGACGGAAGTGCAATTTAGTGTCTGCTTTTGTTATTTTTTGAGACATTGCGAAAAGTCATTTTCGCGCCTATATGGCTATATGCACCGATTTTCGCGAAAAATGATTTGGCCGTAACTCGTCGAATTTTGCTCCGATCGCTTGGAAATCGCATGTTTTGTACGCGTCCCCCTCGCCAGCAGCCGATTCCAGTGGTTTCTTTTTGATCGTGCGGTAATTAGGATAATTACGGCGGTAAGTCAATTTCGCACGTTCGTAACATTGCCTGAAACGCTAAAATCTGAATGCGAGACTAACGAAAAAAATTACCGTCCGAATTTAATTAAATTGCACATTCTGCACGTTCCGCGGTGCAATAAGAGGACGGAAGTGCAATTTAGTGTCTGCTTTAGTTATTTTTTTAGTTATTGCGAAAAGTCATTTTCGCGCCTATATGGCTATATGCACCGATTTTCGCGAAAAATGATTTGGCCGTAACTCGTCGAATTTTGCTCCGATCGCTTGGAAATCGCATGTTTTGTACGCGTCCCCCTCGCCAGCAGCCGATTCCAGTGGTTTCTTTTTGATCGTGCGGTAATTAGGATAATTACGGCGGTAAGTCAATTTCGCACGTTCGTAACATTGCCTGAAACGCTAAAACCTGAATGCGAGACTAACTAAAAAAATTACCGTCCGAATTTAATTAAATTGCACATTCTGCACGTTCCACGGTGCAATAAGAGGACGGAAGTGCAATTTAGTGTCTGCTTTTGTTATTTTTTGAGTTATTGCGAAAAGTCATTTTCGCGCCTATATGGCTATATGCACCGATTTTCGCGAAAAATGATTTGGCCGTAACTCGTCGAATTTTGCTCCGATCGCTTAGAAATCGCATGTTTTGTACGCGTCCCCCTCGCCCGCAGCTGATTCCAGTGGTTTCTTTTTGATCGTTCGGTAATTAGAATAATTACGGCGGTAAGTCAATTTCGCACGTTCGTAACATGGCCCGAAACGCTAAAATCTAAATGCGAGACTAACGAAAAAAATTACCGTCCGAATTTAATTAAATTGCACATTCGGCACGTTCCGCGGTGCAATAAGAGGACGGAAGTGCAATTTAGTGTCTGCTTTAGTTATTTTTTGAGTTATTGCGAAAAGTCATTTTCGCGCCTACATGGCTATATGCACCGATTTTCGCGAAAAATGATTTGGCCGTAACTCGTCGAATTTCGCTCCGATCGCTTAGAAATCGGATGTTTTGTACGCGTTCCCCTCGCCCGCAGCCGATTCCAGTGGTTTCTTTTTGATCGTTCGGTAATTAGAATAATTACGGCGGTAAGTCAATTTCGCACGTTCGTAACATGGCCCGAAACGTTAAAACCTGAATGCGAGACTAACGAAAAAAATTACCGTCCGAATTTAATTAAATTGCACATTCGGCACGTTCCGCGGTGCAATAAGTGGACGGAAGTGCAATTTAGTGTCTGCTTTTGTTATTTTTTGAGTTATTGCGAAAAGTCATTTTCGCGCGTATATGGCTATATGCACCGATTTTCGCGAAAAATGATTTGGCCGTAACTCGTGGAATTTTGCTCCGATCTCTTAGAAATCGCATGTTTTGTACGCGTCCCCCTCGCCCGCAGCCGATTATAGTGGTTTCTTTTTGATCGTGCGGTAATTAGAACAATTACGGCGGTAAGTCAATTTCGCACGTTCGTAACATGGCCTGAAACGCTAAAACCTGAATGCGAGACTACCTACAAAAATTACCGTCCGAATTTAAAAAAATTGCACATTCGGTACGTTCCGCGATAGAATAAGAGGACGGAAGTCCAATTTAGTGTCTGCTTTTGTTATTTTTTTAGTTCTTGCGAAAAGTCCTTTTCGCGCCTACATGGCTATACAGTCGGCAGCAAAACCAGTCGAGCAACAGTCCCTTTGAAGATTTTTCTTAAATCAAGTTTAATTTAACGATCCCTTCCAACGAAAGAATAAATAAAAAATATTTGCCTCAAATTAAAAAAAACAACTTTTTTATCAATAATAATAAATATCAGTAATTGTTGTTGCCTTTCGTGAAATTCCCATAGTGGAAATTATTTTTGACCCCAAGTGAAGTTGTAACAAATATTGGATTCTCTTACTATAATTATGTGTAGAAATTAAGTTGTATTTATAAAAAAATAAATAAATTTAATAAAATATAATTGAAGAATCAAAAACAGTAATAACAAACGTTCAGATGATTTTTCAAAATTCTTTCGAGCCTGAATAAAATCGGTTTTCAAAACATGGTATTTAACTGCTGCTGGAGAATCATTCTCTAAGCGATAGAGGGCAAGTATTTCCGGACTCGACCTACAGTTGTTAGTACTTATGCAAAGTGGACGCCCAATACAATGCAGCACACTGTTTGTCATTGCTTAAACATCTGGCCATAATGTTTTGGCTCGTTACAGTATAGTTTTCAGTTTGAAAATATAAATAATTTTGTGCACTATCGGAAAATTTCAATAAAACGTGAGCTGTAGAATTTAACGAATTTTTTTTTTTCAGACGCACTATCAAATGGCCTATTGCAACTAATCCCAGACCAGAAATACGAGATTTCTTCCCTCCCTTAGATGTAAATACAATACTATTTGTGTTGTTATTAATAAATAGTGGTGGGACAAATCAATCACTGAGGTGCTATAAAAGTGCAGTGCGGTTTGTCAATGGTCTTCCTTTGATGAATATCTATATATATATAAAACGCGTAGGCACAAAAATCGACGACCGGCTGCAACTACCTGATGTAAACATTAGCGGCCAGGATTTACGCAATGAAATCAGGAAAGCGATCAAGTGAAAATTCGGAAGTCTCAAGAAAGAAATAATTCATTAAAAGAGAGCATAAATGATCTCGAGGTGCCAGTTTATTTTCTACACCATTTTATAAGCGAAGAAATTTTTTCAACGATTTATTATTTGATGTGATTAAGTGTAGATATCTGAACATAAAGAGAGTGATGACGCTATATTTTACTCCATTTTTTTTTAAGTGAAAAAAAATTCCCCAACTATTTCTTACTTGATAAAGTGTATATATCTCAATTTTGGAAAATAGTACATACAGAGAGGGATGTAATTTATAAAACCATCTTTAAATCTGTTCTGAAGTAATGGAAATTCCCATTTTTTAATCACGATGTTTAAGAATCAGATTTATAGAGAACAACGTATGTTTCTGATGAGGTTAAGTTGTTTTGCAAAAGAAAATATAAAACTAAAAGCGACCATGCTGGTCGCGCAGCGGCTAGTTTATAACTAAAAATGAATAAACCAACAGAGATATAATAAGAATATACACAAAAAGAAATCAGGGCAAGATTCTGTTCCGAACCATAAAACGACACCGATGAATATTTGTACCCCGTTCAAGGTTTTATCCGAACGCTTAAGAAAAATGCTTAACTCATTAGTTGCAATAATGATCATTACTGAATTTAATCAACTAAAATTGATTACTGACTAATTAAATTGCGGGACCAAAATTTTAGTTCGTTATATACCGGTTTCGAATTATTATTACTAGGTTGCTTTTTTACACTATCGAGGAAGAAAGTAAAACTTTTTCTGCAATCATAAAACTTTCTATGCGGATTGAATGGGGTCTCAAAAAAAAAAAAAAAAGCATCCTCAATGCAGTCGTCCGAAGCTCAGTGTTCAAAAAGTTGTGAGCATAAAATTATACAGCCGATGCACGTAATTCAGCGATTGGATAATCGGTCCGAATACGAAAGGTGCTTGTACAGAATCCGAGGACAAACGAAAAATGGATTTAGTGCAGTATTAAAAATAGTGAAAAACTTATAAATTGGCTCGGCAAATCAAACCGTGAAACGTAAGCTTGAATGTTAGACACCCGCAAATTTCATGCATGCAAAATTAAACTTTTTCGCCCACCACATTTTTATAAAGTCAAAAATGTTTTTCCCCGAAATCGACAATTTTGATGGCCAAATAAAAAATGTTATCATAAAGGCAATGATAGGAATTTTATTAGTTCAAAAAAAAAGAGAACCGCTTATAAGAATCACATATTACTGTTATTTTTTCATCATAAACCGGTATTTGGGAACGTGAGATTTTCTTTCAATAAGCGGAATTAATTTAAGAATTAAACGCAATTCGATATGAATTTAAAAGAAGAAATCGAGTTCAAAAGCAAAGAATGCCACTCGAATTTTTATCTCGACACAATTTTTGAAAAGAATCATTATATTTTGCCAACCTAAAATACTGAAACTTATTAGTGATGTCTAAAAATAAAAGGTCTTGACAATATTATTTTAGTTTACGAGAAGCCCCAGGCTCTAAATTATATTATCAATGTAACTAACTTTTTTTTAATAAGAAAAATTGCGTAACCTATTTGGGAGGAAATTTATGTAATAGTTTTAGAGGCTTCTGTAATAACCTCGCAATTGTTCCTCATTTTTAATATTCAAAGAAATGTTATATTCAAGGGTCAATCCTTAAAGTGTTTATATACCGGACACGTAGGTGATCAATAACGAATTTTGCATACAGTACAATGTTGCTATTCACCAAACAAAAGCAATATACCGAGCCAATTTATAAGTTTTTCACCATTTTTAATACTGCACTAAATCCATTTTTCGTTTGTCCTCGGATTCTGTACAAGCACCTTTCGTATTCGGACCGATTATCCAATCGCTGAATTACGTGCATCGGCTGTATAATTTTATGCTCACAACTTTTTGAACACTGAGCTTGGGACGACTGCATTGAGGATGCTTTTTTTTTTTTTGAGACCCCATTCAATCCGCATAGAAAGTTTTATGATTGCAGAAAAAGTTTTACTTTCTTCCTCGATAGTGTAAAAAAGCAACCTAGTAATAATAATTCGAAACCGGTATATAACGAACTAAAATTTTGGTCCCGCAATTTAATTAGTCAGTAATCAATTTTAGTTGATTAAATTCAGTAATGATCATTATTGCAACTAATGAGTTAAGCATTTTTCTTAAGCGTTCGGATAAAACCTTGAACGGGGTACAAATATTCATCGGTATCGTTTTATGGTTCGGAACAGAATCTTGCCCTGATTTCTTTTTGTGTATATTCTTATTATATCTCTGTTGGTTTATTCATTTTTAGTTATAAACTAGCCGCTGCGCGACCAGCATGGTCGCTTTTAGTTTTATATTTTCTTTTGCAAAACAACTTAACCTCATCAGAAACATACGTTGTTCTCTATAAATCTGATTCTTAAACATCGTGATTAAAAAATGGGAATTTCCATTACTTCAGAACAGATTTAAAGATGGTTTACATCCCTCTCTGTATGTACTATTTTCCAAAATTGAGATATATACACTTTATCAAGTAAGAAATAGTTGGGGAAATTTTTTTTCACTTAAAAAAAATGGAGTAAAATATAGCGTCATCACTCTCTTTATGTTCAGATATCTACACTTAATCACATCAAATAATAAATTGTTGAAAAAATTTCTTCGCTTATAAAATGGTGTAGAAAATAAACTGGCACCTCGAGATCATTTATGCTCTCTTTTAATGAATTATTTCTTTCTTGAGACTTCCGAATTTTCACTTGATCGCTTTCCTGATTTCATTGCGTAAATCCCGGCCGCTAATGTTTACATCAGGTAGTTGCAGCCGGTCGTCGATTTTTGTGCCTACGCGTTATATATATATATAGATATTCATCAAAGGAAGACCATTGACAAACCGCACTGCACTTTTATAGCACCTCAGTGATTGATTTGTCCCACCACTATTTATTAATAACAACACAAATAGTATTGTATTTACATCTAAGGGAGGGAAGAAATCTCGTATTTCTGGTCTGGGATTAGTTGCAATAGGCGTCTGAAAAAGTTAGTTGATAGTGCGTCTGAAAAAAAAAAATTCGTTAAATTCTACAGATCACGTTTTATTGAAATTTTCCGATAGTGCACAAAATTATTTATATTTTCAAACTGAAAACTATACTGTAACGAGCCAAAACATTATGGCCAGATGTTTAAGCAATGACAAACAGTGTGCTGCATTGTATTGGGCGTCCACTTTGCATAAGTACTAACAACTGTAGGTCGAGTCCGGAAATACTTGCCCTCTATCGCTTAGAGAATGATTCTCCAGCAGCAGTTAAATACCATGTTTTGAAAACCGATTTTATTCAGGCTCGAAAGAATTTTGAAAAATCATCTGAACGTTTGTTATTACTGTTTTTGATTCTTCAATTATATTTTATTAAATTTATTTATTTTTTTATAAATACAACTTAATTTCTACACATAATTATAGTAAGAGAATCCAATATTTGTTACAACTTCACTTGGGGTCAAAAATAATTTCCACTATGGGAATTTCACGAAAGGCAACAACAATTACTGATATTTATTATTATTGATAAAGAAGTTGTTTTTTTTTAATTTGAGGCAAATATTTTTTATTTATTCTTTCGTTGGAAGGGATCGTTAAATTAAACTTGATTTAAGAAAAATCTTCAAAGGGACTGTTGCTCGACTGGTTTTGCTGCCGACTGTAAGTGCAGCACATAACAAAATAACACTTTCAACGTATGGCTTATGACGCAATTAATTTACCAATCAAAAATTTCTTTTGGTCGAAGGCCTATGTCAAGAAATATTTCCTGAATTATCTAAAATGGAATTTGGAAACCAAATAGCTACCCAGTGAAACAAAAGTTTAGATGATTAGAAAACGGTCCAAATTAGTAAATAAAGTACAGATGATGTGTGTAAAGAACCCGAATGGACATCCTTAAGCAACACAACTCACTAACATTATGATAATTTAAAAAAATAAGCGATAAAATAATGGTAAATAACAGCTTTGCAAACAAGTGCACGATGCAGCCGAATGTTTTGCCAGCCATGGGGGCGTTGCTTAAGCGTGACGTCCTTCATGACGTGTCCAGAAGAAAACAGTTGAATATCCCTATTTGATTGGCTGCGAGGGAATAATATGTCATGGACTCGTAGGGTTTCTAATTTCTGTAACCTTTCCCGTTAAGTTGTTGTTTTCAACGATGTATGTGTAATGTGTTTCTAGTTCTACAGTGTTACATTTTTCATAATAGGGTCTGTGAGGAAGTTTGTAAGTAGTTTTTCTTACGAAGGCGGCACCTCTCGTAGTGATTGATCCTGTTTAGTATATGATATATATTTAATGTAAATACGTGACATATTTTAGTTTGCTAATATTCGAGGTTTGTTTATTAGTTTCAAACTTTAAGAGATTGCTCTTGTCACTCTTGTGCATATTTTCACAACGCCACCTATTAATATGGGTGATACAGTCAAGGATTCGCTAAATGATCGACTTCAGAAATTCAAGGATCTCCAGTTTAAAAGAAAGGAATCGCGTAAATTGAATTATCTAGAAGTTGTCGAGGAAGATAGACGTTCAAAATTGCCTGCAAATTACGAGACGAAAAACAAATGGGCTCAGTATCTCATTGATCAGGAAGAAAAGAAAAAAGAAGCTGCTGCAAAGGGTGTTGATTATAATCGATCCAAATTGTTGGATGTAACGGCTGAGGATGCTGAAAAATGGGAACGTATGAAAAAAAAGAGAAACCCAGATCCAGGTTTCTCTAGTTACGAAGATGCTGCTGTCCGTCAGTATGACAGGTTGACGAAGAAATTAAAGCCTGATATGGAATCATATGAAAAAGAAAAACATGTTATGGGAGATGCTTTTTATCCAACTAAAGACACGATAATTCACGGATTACATAAAGATAGCGCAGAAAGTATCGATAATATGGTCGAGGACCTTGAAAAGCAAATAGAAAAGCATTCGAAATTCAGCCGGAGACGTCGATATAATGATGATGCTGATATTAATTATATTAATGAACGCAATATGAGATTCAATAAGAAGTTAGAACGCTTTTACGGCCAGTATACTGCAGAAATAAAACAAAATCTGGAAAGAGGTACTGCTGTTTAAAAGTTCTTGCATGGTCAGTATACTATCTAAAATACTATATACTATAAAATAAATAATGAAATAAGAGTAATAAAAGTGATACTGTTGCATGAAAATTTTCTGGCAGTTTTCAATTATTGTTTAGGTGGCATGAAGTTTGTATCAAAATTCAGTTCACAGAATTACATTTGAAACTGACCATGTGGCTATATTAATGGACTATCTACAAGGTTCTCCGGGACTACTCTAGATTTGTGTGCACGGCCGCCATCTTGGATTTTTTTTGCCCTAACTCTGACTAATAGCAATGAATCACCAAAATATTATGCCAATATATTGTTAATTAGAAAAAAAATACAGCATTTTCGTACCACCTAAATAACTTGCAATTTAAAATATCTAAAATTCAGCTTTGAAAAATGTAAAATAATTATGAACCCATAAATTTATGGTGAGTAACCAGATCCTCTTTTTTTTTTTGGTTAGGGCATTGTGGTAATGAAATTTTACTTCAGATTTGACCTTAACCAAATATTTGGTGCATACAATAACATCGGGACAAGGATTATTTAACCATTTATCCTGCTGTGTTGGAAATAAGAAAAAAAAAAAACCTTTTCCTAAACCAATAACTTAACCTTAACTAACTTTTTAACTTAGGTGCCTGGGGAGAGAGAAGTTGAACTTCAGTTATTTAAATTTATTTGTAATCCACTACAACTTGGAATTATAAAATATTTTAAAATATATTGTATTTAAAATGTATACTGTATTTTACATTTTATGAAAAAATGATGGCAGATAATTTTTACTTCAAATAAATGAAATGGTGTATCATTATAGTATACTAATTGACAATCGATAAAGAAAATTAAAAGCAACTTAAATTTAATACGTTAACAAAAAACTGATAATGGATTCAAAAATTTTCAACAAAAAGACTCTTAGTTTTAAAAATAATTTACTCTTTTGAGTATAGTCAATTTGACTCAGATTTCCAGGTCAAGGCCGAGATCTGACCTAAAATTATTATACTGTAATTAAAAGATTACATCAGAAATAACTGTTTGATCTTAGAATTAGAGAATTTGACATGGGTTATTTTTACCAGAACGCAATAATTATCGCCATGCAAAATGTGCCAAACCCTGGCGGAAAAATCCAAGATGGTGGCCGTGCACACAAATCTAGAGTATCCCCGATTCTCCTATTACAATGCACTTATGAAATTTATGTTGTATACATGAATATATACTGAATTACTGTAAAACTTATTTTCTGATGTTTAAAGTTTCATGAAGTGTAATCAATCCTTAATTAGTAAATTATTTTAGTGGTACTAGTATGTATGCTACTGGTCCTTACAAACATCATAATCTCTAATTTTTCTTTATTATTTTAGCAAATTAATGAAAAGTATAGCCCCTTTTTTTTCTTTGTGTAACAACTATGTAATACAGCATCATTTAACATTTTGTAATTATTTTTGTGTTTTAGTAAAACTGATTTGTTTTATCTCACATTTGCTCCAAGCCATTATTTGGGCCAAGCGCTTGGTGCAATGCTGGGTTTGCTAAAATGGGGATTTTAAGATGTTTATTTTTCCCTCATGGTTCTCCTATTTGTGTTGTGAAAAAGCTAACTATTGTAGATGTGTGCCACAAGCTCAAATAGATGCACAGGCTACGCAGTAAAACAAACTTACCACTGGCTGTATAAACCTCGTAGCCTGAATTGGCCATGTGTGCCAGTGTTCACATGGCAGCCTCCCCTTCACTATGGTGCACCCAGGGGGGGAGCAAGGGCCCCCCCCCCCCAAAAAAAGAAATAGAAATTGCATTATAAATATTTTTATCTGTTCATCTCGCCCCCCCCCCCCCCCCCCCAAGAAAAATTCTTGGGTGCGCTACTGATGACAATACTGTTATAGTCAACCTCCTGCCAGAAGAGACCTGGCACTAGTTTTAGGACCTGTTTCTCAGGAAGGCAATACCTCATGTGGATCTATCTACTGTCGGCTATATCATAAATCTGCTGTTGATGCAATCAGTAAAACAAACGCAATATAGTTTTGGTTTGGTTTATAAATTTCTTTGCCATATTTACTAATAAATTTCATGGGACATGACATGCTTTAATTTTTAGAAGGGATGCCTTAACAAATTTTTTTCTTTAATGCCAAAAGCTTTTGTAATTTCGAATTAAAATTTTTTGGAAGTCCACATTAAGTTCATTTATCTGTAACTCATAATGCCCTTTTTTACTATTTCTGTTTCAACACAAAATTTTTAGTTGTCAAACTTGTTTTAAATATCATAAAATCTGTTTTCTTACTTCTACAAGTAAGTATTAAAAGATATATTGATATACATTTCCAAATGTTATCAATATTAACTTGCCATCAAGAAATGTATTTCTCATCATTGGAATAAACTTCACATGTAAAGACATTTTAACCAGACTTTAGTTTCACTACCTCTCACTGATAATGAATATATTGTACCTTGTAAAATCTCAGTCTTGAGTGTGATTGGTTCATATTTTATTAGGCTACAAGAGATATTTTCTAAGATAAAATGTTACAAAATAAGTACTCTGAATTGAAATATTTCCCTTTATTTTTATTGATTTCAACCATTTCATATTCTTGACTTTCATGTCTTAGAAAATGGTTCTAATAATGTTTATGTGTAAAATATTTTTGTATATTGGTTTCATTTTTGTACATTAGCCTGCTTCGTGCTCTGAAATCTTTACACTACATTTCCTTAAATTTATTTTCTGTGTCTTTTTTCTTAAATATATATCATTTTTCTTAAAAAAGTAGTCTTCTATTTTAATGATTACATTTTATCTGCTACAGTTTACTGCTTTTAAATGTCTATATTTAAGTTGTATTGTCATATCATTGTTCAAGTTGTAGTCTTCATTAAACTTTTCTACAGTAAAAAAATGCTTCTTGTCATTGATTTGGAATAAAAATAGCAGTTTAAAAATAAAAAAATTATTTTTATTCCCACATTCATGAAGAGTTTAGATAATTTACTGATAACAAAATGGGGTTTTGTTTTTTCTTTTCTTACTATTTTTGAGATACTTTTTAGAGAAATGAATTTAGATAATAAAATAGACAATAATTCAATAGAGATTGTAGCAAGTAGTGCTTTTTTAGTATGACTGTTGGCCTTGGACCATAACCATATCATCGGTATTGAATGTTTAAAACAGTAGTTTACAGTATAGAATGTTTAAAACAGCACATACTTAAGTCGGTACAGATGTAGTATACGCAACGAACACCAAGGGGCGATTTTTCGCCATATCTGAATGTTGTTTGGCGGTTTTTATATTTTCAAGATCGGGTGGTATTTTTTTTTGCGATAAGCTTTGTTTTACTGACCGCTATAGCCAGCGGAAGCTTTTTTTTTTACTGTACAACAGCCAGCGGTATGTAGCAAAACCAGCGGCTGGGGATTTTCTGTAATGTTTTTGGACGGATGCGTAGCGGAGTGAAGCAAGGGTATCTGAGCGAAGCGAAGATCCCATGTGTGCCTACAAGTTTCATAAAGCCAGCAGTAAGTTTGTTTTCCAATTTATTGTTTACATTTCGCAGTTTAAGCCTAACAGGTCTCCGAACGGGATTTTGGCACCAGATTGGCGATGGCCCGTTGTGTATACTACATCTGTTCCCCTAAGTCTAAATATAAGAAAAGCTGAGGTATGAAATTAAGTAATTAGTATTTACTTAAAACTAATAGGAGTGCATAATTTAGACATACCTCAATATATTTTGAGGATAAAAAAAATACTGTCCGACCACAGTACGAACAACATGCGCAACAGCTTCCAGGGACCTTGCTTCCGTGGTCGGACTGTACTTCAGTAATATCTGAGCCTAAGACAGTTCATCATAACATAAAATTACATCATAGAGCTGTGGCTGCCAATAGAGTAAAATAAGTAAAATGTAGTACTACTGCAGATATACATGTAGAAGTTAGGTATAGCAATCAGTCTGGTAAAAATAATTTACATATGCTTGGCTAATTGACCAATTATAATATATCACATGCTGATACTATTCTGACAATCCAAATCAGCACATGGTTTAGTAGGAAACAAGAAAGCATGAGATATTTTCATTCAAGTTACAATATCACTGCTGTGCAGGTAAAACGTATACTGGATAACTTTATTCCATTTAAACTTTGTTTTTACCACAATATCTAACAGTGACAAGTAAATGGTGTGCTAAAGAATCTGTTTACAAATGAAATTGATGCAGTTTTGACATCACTTTTATTATGTTGGCTTGTATTGTTTTTCAGTATTCAATGGAATTTTCAATAATTTAAAGTTTAAACCAGATGTGGCCCCGACAGCTAGTAATGCAGTCCTACAATATGTTAAATTTTATGAGAAAATTATCCCTAAAATCCGAATCATGCCATATGCATAACACCTTTTTTGGTTCTATGTAAACAATTATTTTCAAAAACAAAATTCATGAACAGTAAAATTAGATAAAAAATTTCTGATGAGTCCACTAAGAATTGCAACCACATCCATCAAATCAAACTAAAACACAAATATCTCACTAGTTTGATGTATATGCTTCCCTTGTTTTTCAAATGTTGCAATAGAAAATAAATGTAGTTTTGTTACTTAATACACCAACTGTATTATATATTTTATATGTTGCCCAATGTTGGACAGTCATGGTTTAGAATATTCTACCAATTTTGTGCTGTTTCATAGACCTTTGAGTAGTAGAAAGATTATGAATTCTGTGTACTTGTCATACAAATATTTTGGTGTTTTATCATTTACTTGCTAGATGAGAAAGAATTAGATTATTTCTTATACTACCTGAAAAAATTTAAAATGCAATATAATTGATTTCTTCAGTACCCTCAATTCCTAACCAGATTTTGCATTGATAAATTATCTAACAGTGCTACAAGACATTACCAATTAACTTTATTAATTAGAAAGATGATTAAAAATATTTATTTGGAAACTTTATATTTTATAAAGTATTTTGAATCTTAATTATTGTAACTAAGTGAATTGACTGTAAATGATTACTTAATATTCATAGAGAAAAAATGTTCAGAGCAATCACTATGTATGTTTTCTAAAAATTTATCTGAAAGATTTGTGCTCTTTTTTGTCATTTTATTGAGAAAAATTAAATTTATTACAGTACTGTTTGTGTATATTCAAATATATGAATACACAATTCATTTGTGTATACGCACACATGCTTTGAAGCCAAAAATGCATAGTATAAGGGTTCAGAGAGGAAAATGTGTTACAATAATTTAGAAAAATTATAGTATTCAACTCATTTTTAAATCTGTGGCTTCAAAGCTTCAGTGAATTAGCAATGTTTCTTTAATATTTCGGTTATGCTTATGTTAACCAAGAGCAAGAATGCTTTAATTATTAACTACAAAGATAGCTTGCTAATAGTGTCCATAATTATATCTTTGTATTATGTTTTACTTTCAGCACTTTTTGGAAAACTTGCAATAAGAAGATTGATTCCTCTAGCAGTGTAAAAGTGCATAAAATTACATTGCTACAAAACATTTTTTTTTAAGGCTTTTAGGATCTTGTTTATGTTTTTCCGATTATTTTTCCCCCTCAAGAATACTGAGGAAACATAGATTCCCATAAAATTGTAAGTCTTCAAAGGTTAATAGAGGATTTCATATACATTATCATTGTTTCTGTTATTTTAATGATTTTATTATTTCAGTTGATAGACAATATCTTGCTGTGCTATTAATTACTATTTATCAGAGTAAAATTGAATTATGGATTGTGTCGAAATATGTTACATATTAATTTTTTTAGGAAATGGGAATAAAATATTAGATTGATAAATTATCCAAATCTGGTATTCTTTTTGATTTTCTGTCAGTTTTCTTTATGAATTTGGCACTGTTAATCAGGTTTAATTAGCCCTTGTGAAGGTAGATGATCATAATGTTCCCAATCAGCCACTATCAGTCTGATGATCAGGATTTTGACTTGTGGTAGAGAATCTGTGATTGAGCCCCACAGTTTTGACGTGAAACCTCTTTATCCATGGTATATTCACAGTAGCTTAAGTTTGCCTGGGTGAGAGTAAAAAGTGAAATGCATCGCAATGATAGAAGCTGAGAGTGAAGGGAGGGAGAAATATTCAAACTATTTTTGTTTTATATAGAAATTGGTGATTGCATTGCATGCTATGAGTATAAAATGTACTTTAATATATAATGTGACTATTAATTAGCCCCAGAAATTATATATGAAGTTTTCATGGTAAATTACATAATATTTTTGTTTTATTCATAACTATAAACAAAGCTGAATTGAACCTATGTTTGCATTTTTACTATGTTTAAATATTCTTTTAATTTACATTGTTTTGAAATTGTACTAGTATTATTGATCTCTAGATGTGAAAGATTTCTTGTTGAATTCTTTACTTATATTTGTCTAAATCTGAAGTAATAATAAATAAAACTGATCTAAACTTCTTTTTATAGTAATGTATAACTTATTAAATTAATTTCAACCTGAATTTAGTTGATTAATTGTTTCAATAGAATAGACAAGCTAAAAATTAAAAGTATTTGGCAATGAATATCAGTTAGTAAAAGTATATAGCATCAAAAACATCAGTTATCAAACAGAAAGCAGTTTCTTGCCATTAATGCAAAGCCATTGCTGAAGCAAGAAATGATCATGAGACTGACACTGAAGTGATAACTCTGCAGGTCAGAAATATGTAAATTTTGCTCTTTTGCAGTGTAGTTACTACTCATACGATAAGAAGTTTTACTTCCGATGCATGAGAGTTCCATGCACAGTTATTTTTAAACATTTAGATCCACTTTTAAATGTATTACCCTTACCGTGAAGAACAAAGAGAGCAAAAGATTATAATTAGCACCTTAAAACACCCAACCAACCAATTAGTATACTTTTTACTGCCCCCGAACTACACTATTCTATGCTACTTTTTTATTACTTTGAGCTAATCATGATAATTCAAAGTGCACCATTTAATTCATTAATTTACTGTGTGATTCACTACAACGTTATGTAGATTTCTGTAGAGTTATCATTCATAAAAGTCTAACTTAGTTTTATACATAGGGGCAGTTATTTCATTGACACCATACATTATTTTTCACCTAAGACTAACTGCTGGTTCTAACTCTAATGTATAACATAACAAGAATCATAAATTTAATAGGTAAAAAGTAGAGATACTGATTTATTACTAAATACTTTTTGACTCCGTATAGTAAAGTTGAGTTCCATATAAAGGACAAGTAAACCTATTTCAAGTTTCAGAAGTGTTACAAATGAGTAAAAGGAAAACAACTTTTGTGTTGGACAAAATTATTTTATTATTGTGAAGAATAAAATGGAGTCAGAAAAATAAATTAAGAATGACAAACATTTTAAATGCTTGTTCCTAGTATGCACATTAATAATTAACTGGATTGTTAGAATTGAGTCAACACTACTACTAGAAGATCCCTATTGGATGATTCTAAACAGTACTGTATGATGATTGGGATTTCCAGTTAAGGATTAAAAATTTTGTTTCACATTATCAAAATACCAGGATACAAAGTGCAAACCATTTTATGTAAAATTACAAATATTGTAATAATTAACATGTAACTAATAACTGCAATGAGAGCAGGACATCCCAAAAAACCCTGACACATTTTAAAAATTTACACAAAAAAAAGTATACAAGGTAGGAACTGGAAATTCCCAGATGTGTTACTATATATAATAGTTTTTTTCTGTGTCAAAAAAGTTCAACATTGTTCCCTAAGAGCAAAAGTTGTAAAATGGCTACTCCATCAGAAAAAGCAATATGTGTTGGCTAGTATTTCAAAACGGAATCTGTTAATGCAAGTGCAACAAAACTTTTGGAGAAAATCTCCCCAAGTCATAACATCATCTTAGTTTGGCATTAAAAAGTTTTTGGAAATGGGAAGTGTCCTTGATGTGAGAGACCGTCTAAGGACAATATCGAAAGAATTGAGGATTAATGACATCGTATGATTGGACTATTCTTCCACGACAAACGGTAACAAAAGAAATTTACTTAGACAAGATTCAGATTTTTGCTACCCCCACAAAATTCCTATTTGCAACCCAAAATCATTTGGCAATAATACGGTGCACCACCTCATTGAGCTATAATTGTACGAGACTTTTTAAATGAGGAATTTCCAAACAGGTGGATTGGATAAGATGGTCCCATCTAATGGCATCCTCAATTTCCAGACATTGCACCTCTTGACTTTTTTCATTCGGGATTTGTCAAAAACGAAGTTAATTCAACAAAAGTGGACAGTGTTGAAAAACTCAAAAGACGCATAATTGCTGGAATTTCACCTGTCACAGAATGCAAAGGGGCTGAGTTTGATTACCAACTAGATGTTCTCCGCCCTACAAAAGGTGCACATATTGAAATTCATCGACTATACTAAAAATACTCTAATATACTCTACACATGTGATTTTCTAGATCCTTGTGTGCTTTTTTTGTTATACATTTTAAAAATGTGTCAAGGTTTTGGGGGACACCCTGTATGTTTGAACTTCAGTAGTCTTCCAATCCCATTTTCAGTCACTTCAACTATGTAGCTTTGAGTTGATACATATGGACAAAAAAGCACTATTGGTGAAAATCCTTCTAATTTAAACATTTGTGAAGAATTTCTGTGTGCATTATGAATAAGTAAGTCATCTATATATATAAAACAGTTCCGTGACTGACTGACAGATAACGCACAGACCAAACCGCTGGAATTTTGTATGGTAATTCTTCTTATAGTGTAGGGGTGCACTAAGATTTTAGAAAAATTCTTAGATTTTATAAAATTAAATTTTTAAGCTGTTTTTGTAACTTCTTTAAGTTTGCATTTAAAATAATAATCTGAGGGTTATAAAATTTATATCATGAGAAAGATCATAAAAATTCCTTTAAAATGAAATCCTTACCACCATTTTCCGATTTTTGGTGAATTTTTAGAATTTAATTTATTAAATGCTGATCACGTGATTTCTTTTTCTGGTACTTTAAATTAATTTTGTGTCACGTGCATAACAACAAAATAAATTGACAAAAAAAATTAAAATATAGTAAAAGATAAAATTTAACCACTAGACTAATTGAGATGGAAGTTTTTTAAGAATTTAATTCAAATTACTGACTACCACCCAGGAAATGACAGATCACATTTATCCAGGCATTGCTCCAATAGAATGGTTTTGCAAAAGAGCTATTTTGACATCAAAAAATGATGAAGATGTGTTCATCAATGACATGTTGCTAAAGTCTTTTGACTGGGAAGAAATGGTCTGAAAGTCGATAGACACTGTCTGCAATTCAGATGATACCGTTAACTATCTGGTAGTTTTTAAATTCCCTTAAACAACTGGGTCTTCCATACCATAAGCTCTCTTTAAAGAATCCCGTAAAGCTCCTTCGGTTTGGTTTGGAGCTCTATGGTCAATTTTTGCTACACGAGGACTAATTAGACTGGGACCTACTGCTTAAAGCCGATTCCGAACGGCTACAAACGTCCATGCCAAGAGTGGGATTTGAACCCACAGACTTTGGTACCGAATATCAGTGCCCTAGCCTTTCGGCCATTGACCAGCAATGCTCCTTCGGAATTTAAAACCACCGAAATTGTGTAATGGCAGACTAAAAGTCAAAGCCCTGTATAAAAATTTAATCAAAGCCATTATTTTAACCAGGTGTGCTCAAGGAGAAAAAGTGTTCATGACACGCATTCCTTTGACTTTAGAATGGCAATTTTACCTCAAAGTATGCTTTGCCATGACGATAAATAAGTCTCGAGGACAAACTTTCAAATACGCTGGCATAGATTTAAGAGAAAATCGTTTCTCTTAAATCTACGCCACGGTCAGTTTTACGCAGCTTTCTTATGCGTAAGTTCGTGGACGAGCCTGGTAATATTAGTTCCGCCCAATGAAGAAACAAAAAATATTGTTTATAAGGAAATCCTCTAAAAAGCAGTTTAATTATTTTTTCATTGTAATTATCCTAAAATGTACTTTGTAGCGAAGCACGGGTATTCAGCTAGTGTAATAATATTTCATTTCTATGGTATAATTTTAAGATTATAGTCATTCCTAAATCTTCCCATCCTTGCCACAGTCACGCAGCTGTATTAATAATTCAAATAAAATTACAATGTAATTTCACTTTTCTTTGGAAAGAACTTCCTAGAATCCATTTCTATATTTAACTGCCTCTGTAAAGACTCTTGACTAATACATTTGATATATCTTTGTCCTAACTATTGAAAAAAAAAAATCTTGTGAATGCCATAAACTGCAATAGATATTCTTTAAGAGGAATGAGAGAGAGAAATCTAAGGTGGTGATGTTTTGGTGCATGTCGATAAGTATTATTTTTGTAAAATTTGTTTTGCAATGTCTTTGCTCCTGAAGTTTCTGATCTGTTGAACTTTCCTATTTCATATTAAGTATACATTACTCACGGTTCAAAGATTAATAATTTGCAAGCCCAAACTTTCAAATGTCTTAACTTTTGTAGAACATTTAAATGAAATTATTAATAAAAATCAATGTATTTTTTGTTTCCCATTAGATAGCATTGATTTTCTTTATAAGATCAAATGTTTTATTTCACTTTATCCATTGATTTTAGGCTTTAGATCAGTGGTGCGCAAACTTTTGTCGACCGCAAACAATTTTCTTTCAATAAATAATCATGTCACACCATGAAAATTTATTGGTAAAACTAGGAAAATGTTAACAAAGATATAGAAAACCGAAAAAGGCAAATTTTGAAACTATTTCAAAAATCAATGAACTGTCAATTTTAGGTATCTATTTACTTTGCATAATAACAGTTTGAAAAAAAAGTCTTCCTTACCATTGACACTTGCTTTTAGCCAAATCTCATGTGACTAATAATTCTTATTTAAATATTGGTATGCATTTGTATTTCATTTAGATAAACATTAGCTAAAATTAAAATAGAGAATTATTTTAAAATGATAAGCCTCCTATTGAAACACTGAAAATTATATACTTCATTTATCTATTTAAAATTAAACTAGAAAAGAATCAATGAGAAGTGTGAACCTGGACTTCATATAATATTAGTACAATATTTGGTGAAATGTGTGAGAATGCCACTCGTACCCCCAATTGTTTGGTTTTTATAGCTATTCAATTTTAAAACCCAGTCTCGCACATATAGATAAAAGCCAATGTAGTCTTTAAGACTGTCACCTTATTTAAAGATATAAATTTTTAACCTATAAAAATAGAAATAAAAATATTAAAGATACGCAATTATAGAAAGTTTAAAGCCTGTAATTTAAGTATAAAAATTTACTTCAGACTATCTGCAACTGCTCTAATTTTTGTGGACCACTGCTTTAGATAGATGTAATTTACTGAACAATTGAAATGGATAAATTTTAATAGAAAAGTATTTATTGCATTAAGTAACATTTAACTGATTTATTAGATGTTATAGTTCACTTAAAGCTGGATATTTTATGTCTAGTAGTTGTGTAATATTTGTATGCTGATATTTGAATATTTTTTTACATTTGCAGATGTGAAATTTTTTTCCCACATAATTAAATTATTTCCCATTAGAATCAGCTGTACAGTCTTAAAAAGTAACTTATAGTTCACACCTTATGGTCTTTGGCCTGAAGATGAACCATTAATTAGTTCAAAACTACAGTGGTGGCAAAAAGTCCTGAACACTCATTTTTTTTGCCTAATTTTTGTGTTTGACTTTATTGTTCGTTATGAAATTATGGTACTATCTTAACAGTTGTTATTGATTCTAATGTATTTTTTCATGTTGATTTCAAATCTGTTACTAGTTTTTTTAATGCAAGTACTTCTTGCAGTACAGCTGCCTGAACACAAGAATGTGTAGTACATACAAAATAACATAATATATGTAGTATAATAACACAAAAATTTACAAATAAGGTACATTTAATATGCATTTTGAAAATTTGGTTCTTACATGTTTGAACATCAATATTTTATGGGCCAGCCATTTGCTTTAATTACGGCTCTGCATCTTTTTGACATGGAATGCACCAATTTCACATCAAGTTCTTTCGTGACCGTATGGTTGAAGGAAAAGCTTAAATTAACTCACGTTTGTTTGAAGGTTTTCTTTGAAATATCATAACCAATTTTATATCATAGGTTTTCTATCAAATTAAGATCTGGAGACTGTCCTGGCCAGTTCATCCTATTCACAGTATTGTCTTCGAACCATTTCTGGATTACTTTTGCACGGCGACATGGAGCATTATCGTCCTGAAAAATTCATGACTGATCCTCAAAGATATATCCCGCTGTTGGTAGCAATTTATTTTGTAGTATTTCAGTGTTCCGCTCACGATGTGTCTTCGAACACCACGAGAAGACATGCAGCCCCATATCATCACATTCGTCAGGCGCTTTACAGTGGGCTTAAGACACTGAGAGGTGAATTCTACATGAGTGTGTCGTCTTATATTTGGTTACCAGAAATACAAAACTGACTTTCATCACTTACCTTTTCCCATAACGAATGATCCCTTGCCCACACCAATCTCCTCTTGAGTTGAAAATCGGTCAGTAATGGTTTTGGGCGAGCTTTGCAGCCTTGTAATCCAATTTCCAGCAGTCTTCCTCTCAGTTTTTGGGCACACATTCACATTCGATGTCAAAGTCCATTTCAGTTGAGCTTTCTGTTTGAAAATGAAATCATGCACAATACCCTATCTTCACGTAAAATTGTTTTTTTTTCGGTCGTCCAAATCACTCCCTGTCCACAATAGAATTTGTTTCAGAATATCTTTTCAACGTTCTCATGACAGTAGAAAGACCACATGGTACTTTAGCAGCGATTTGGCACCTTCTTCCGCCAAAAGTATTATTTTGTATCTTTTATTATCAGGTAGAAATGAAAATTTACCCATAATTCCAATATTTTCCACACACTCACTTCAAATTGCAACACACAACTGCTTTCAATACCCTAAAACATGCTGCACATTCTGCTTTCAACCCTTCACCACTACTGCTCTCTAATTGATTGGAATAACGGAGCATTTCATTAGTTGAAAAAATAGTCACTCATTATTACAGAGACCTTGTGCTTGTCTTATCATGGTTTTTTCAAAATATCGATGAAACTATTTACTATACATGAATTCTACAAACAGATTTGAAATCAGCATGAAAAAATACATTAGAATCAATAAAAATAGTTAAGATAGTACAATAATTTCATGATGTCAAACACAAATATTAGGCAAAAAAATGAGTGTGTTCAGGACTTTTTGCCACTCTTATTTTTAATTCTGGATATTAAGAGGCTGTTTCATGTTTTCGACTTACAGCTTTAAAAATACCTTAATTTTTAATTAAAATAAGAAAGAACAGACTTTTTTCTGAAACAATACAAAAAATTTGATTAAAAGAACTTGCATATATACTTTCAAATTCTTTATTAAATCTTTTTTAGAAAAATGGATCATAAAGAAGAAAAAAAATTATTTCCAACCACCTAGCCATCCTCGAACGAATCCAGTTATACCACCACCTTTCTTTTGTTCTATTTTATCACCCAGAGAAGGAAATTCAACTTGATTTAGTGCCAAATCAAAAAATAATGGTTTGCATGGAATGGGTTTAAAATCTGGAGGAAATTGTGCAATTCGAGGCTGTTGAGAAACTAACGAAGGATCTTCATAGTAGTCATCCAATCTGTCCATCAATCTCTGTAAATAAATTAAATACAGGTTTGCAATAAACAAAACTAAAATAGATAGTCTCAGGAACAAGAAAATAAAATTAGAAATAATTCTTAAAGAAAAGTACATGATTTCAACTTAAAAAATGCTCATTTCCCTTTATAATTGATGAAATCTAATAAACTTACTCTCTTTTCTTTGACACTTTCTGAAAGTATACTATTATCATCGTTTCCTAATATACTCAAAGAATATGCATGGTATTTGTTTCCTTCAATCCTTGTAGAAAGTTCTTTCAGCAGCACAATAAGTTTCTAAATATTAAGAAAAGTCCAGTATTTAATATTTCTAAAAACAGCTAATTAAATAATATTTTATGAACATGTAGAACAAAGCAAATGTTTTTAATCAGACCATCTCACATAAATTAAACCATCAAAAACATAATACGGATTACAGAATTATGGTGTTATTTGGAGTATGAATGGCAATAAAAGTGGTATAAATTTTGAAGTATTTGCACCTATAAAAATTTCATATTCAAATCCTCATCACCAGTCAGTGCATGCATTATTAATCTATGATCATATAGATATAAAATGGAAATAGCTAATCAGTTTTTTGCCAACAAAATTGAAAAAATTATGGAATTTCTAAATTTATCTTTTAAATTGTTATCATGTGCTTTGAAGGATGAATAAATTATTCTGCTATCTCAGAAATGTCTAGTTTTAGAATTACAGTTGTATTATTTAAAACGTGATTGTACACGAAAGAGGATCTTAGTTAAATGCTATTCTTAAAGTACTTATTAATTATAGAAATAAACCTAATGAATATTTAAAGCAATAATGTTTATTTTGATTACACAAAATTAATATCATATAATTAATTTAATTTATTGATAACTAATATTTTTAAGGGTCGATATCTTCAAGATCTGGATCTGAATTTTCAATATTACTTGCTGTTTTCAGTTCCAAATAGAAAAGATGGAATATTGATGGTATCAGGTCCTACAGGTCTTTTTTTCGATTGAAATTGCAACGGTGTCCTTGCACCTTTTTACATGAGAAGTTTGTATTAGATTATTATTTTTACCATGACGCAGAAAGCTTACTTTAAAAAACTCAGAGTCTTAAAGATTTACTTTATACTGTATGACTGGAATTCCTGTGTAACATAGCCATTGAATAAAAGGCTAACCTTCAGAGGTTTTTTCTATCTTTCAACAGTTCGGAGATTTTTTAAAAATCTTCCTGTGACATTTCATAGATTCAAATTGTTCCTTTCACCAGCTGATACCAATCGTATGGGTGATTTATTGGTGCTGCATGTTTTTCATCACACGCCATGTGGATGTGACCGGTACCAAAAATTTGTCATCAATCGTCGACAAATGGGGGAAATCCATCGTCACTTTCAAAAACATGGCTGAAAGATAATTGTTTCGGTTTTGCCCACCAATGTATATGAATAATAAGAAATTACTGGGTACAGACAAGAGGCTATTTTGTTAGCCACATGTAGTTGGTAGATTTGCCACTTGCAGTATCGTGAATTGTTAAATTGCACATCCAAAGTTGTCACTTGTAAAATGAAACTGACCAATAAACATATGGTGTTAGTAAACACTGCTGAAGAACATGTAATATTTTTTTTATTGGGTCATTTTTTGCATTCTTTTCGATTCATATGCAAATTCAGCTGCTTCATAATAGATTTAAGTAAATTCCACTTTCAACCTCAGCTATTGTTATTTTCACTTTTTGAGTATCACATTTATGACACGTGTTGACTTTCAGCTTTTTAAAATATAATTTCATTTTATAAAACTCTGCCTCAGAAATATTTCGAGAGACAGGTTTTTAATTTTTTTCAGTATAAAGCTTGTACATAATTCTCAAATTTAAATGAGCCGGCAGATATTTTTTATCATCAACTCTTCTAGTGTAATGATTTTCAAATGATGTAAAGAACATATGTGATCTCCCCGCAGTAAGTTGTTCTGTATTTATTTATTTATTGTTGGCTGGAGGAAATTTACTCCATTTATCAGGAAATGTGATGCCTGAAGTACTAAATGATTTATTCCTCAAAACATTTATCAATTTTTCTTTTTCGCCTAGAGTTTTACAGAAACATTCCTTACAAACAATATGCCTTGTACCATTTAAAGTGTAATTAAATACTCATATGTAATGTTCCTTGTTTTGGAAGATTCAGAGTTTCTATTAACTAAACATTCTTTAGAAGTAACATGAGCAGCTACAAATGCCGATCTTTTATCTCTAGAACCCATATTCCAATGTTCCTTAAAGATTGTTACATGAAGAAATACGATGTGCAATGTATTTTAGTTTTTTGAAATCTCTTAAGGCTCCAATTCACTTTATCCAATTAATTTACCACTGCTGTTTATATACGCTTTTCCTAAATTAATTTCTTCTTTGCTATCGTTTTGTGCTTTTCTAGGCCATTTCTTCTCTTTATTTTCATTTGAAATTTGATTTTCATTAATACTTTCCTGAAAATTAATGTCTTTTTCACCATTTATACAACTTGTTGTAACTCTGTTTTGTCCACCAGTAGTTTGTGGAGCAACGTTGTAAAAAGACACAAGGTGACTTAAAGTCTTTTTTACCAGTCATAAATGTTTTACACCAAACATTCAAAAAGGCATAACTTGAGTTGTGGCATTTATACAAATCGCGGAACTATAATTTTGACTTAAGTCGTTTGTACAAAGAAATGTAATTTTGTATACAAAAGTGATAGACTCAAAAGATTTTTTTTTTTTTTTTAATATCTAAAAATCACTTTTTTTTAAACTTAATACCAGGCATCATAGAAATGTTTATAATGAAGGAAAAAGTGAAACATTGAATATATTATCAGAACATTAAACTAATGTTTCTTTATGTACATAAAAATAGGTTTAACTGGAAATTATTTATTCACTGAAATAATCCAATTATCGTATTTAAAAATTCCTAAAAACTACTTTATCTTTGATGGCTGGGTTCTGCAAAGCCTGCTTGATGTACTCTTCTGCTCGACCATACAATGCCATTGCCTCCACCCATTTGTTAGCAGATGCATATACTTCAGCAATATAATAACACCTAAACAAAGTGGAAATATCATTTTAAATAAAACAACTTTTACGTAATATGCTTACTCAACTGAAGTTTATAAAGTTTATTCAATAGTGTATATCCTGTCATTATTATAAATTTAAACATGGCATTATAATTTTCATGTAATGCAGATTTACATTTATTGACATTTAAAGCATATGTTCATTAACGACTGCACAAAAACATAAGATGGCAACAAACCTGTGTGCTTTATATGCTACCATATTTGCCTCTATCTCTTCTAAGAAATTCGAATCACCTTCTATACCAGATAGCTGCTTCATTTCGTGCAAATTCTGAAGAAAAGAAAAGCCTGATATGAAGACATAATACTTTTATTTGCTTTATTTTATAATTAATATGAGTATTGAAAAAAAGCATCAGACACAGGAATGTAGGTTAAAAACAAAATATTTCAGAACCAATAAGTTTAGATTTTAATATAAGACCACATCCTAAAAATTGCATGGATACCTCTAAGCTAGTGATTCGAAACCTTCCATTGGGAATAAGAGTAGAACTTTTGGTACAATTTCAGTTTTCCCAATTTGTTTAATATTAATCAAAGAGAAATGTATATCAGGTACATCTTAAATTTTAGTTCCAATAATTACTTGTCAATTTTATTAATTTACTGAAAGATATAAGTAATAGTTTCAAAAACAGTTATGACATTTAGTATGGTAAATACACTCAAAAGAATTGTCTCATTAATGGGAGATTTGCTTAGAGCACAAATGTTTGATATTAGGCCTTACAGTTGTGCTAATTCCTCCACCCCTTATACAGTGTTGCAGCACCGCTTTAAATATTTGAAGCGGAACCGATAATTCTATCCCTTAACCTTGGTTTTAGACCAAGTAGTTCATCCTCCAGATTAGAGCTCAAAAACACTAGACACTTTTCATTGCAAAAGACTATAGGATAATGTTTCAAAACTGTTTTTCAGGATGAAAAAATCAGTTCCAGAAACTTAATGTTAATGGGCCTAATAATTTGAACAGGCAGACAGAGTCACAGATAAGGGGAGGGGGAGTTAATGTAGGTCAACCTTCAAGTTGAACCTACCTCAATTTCAAATGCAGTGAAATTTGCTTTTTTATAATTTTTTTCGGGGAATTATACGTGCACTTGGCACCCTACTGGTTTAGGGCAAATACTACTATATCACTACAGCCAAAATACTATTTTAGAGTACCCAAATTATAACCAGTGTCTGTAAAAACCTTGACACATTTTAAAAAATTATATACCAAAAAAGTACACAAAGTAGAAACTAGAAATTCACATATGTGTTACCTTTTATATATCGGAGTTTTTTGTAGTATAATCAAGTGCTTCGCAACTAGTGTGCTGCGAGGTGATCTTGACTGTACCGCAGTGAATTTATCGATAATAATAATAAAAAATTAACCTCCACATTAGTTAGAAATTTCTCTAAGTCAAATATTACTCTAACATTTTGCCAATAAGTAATTTCTCTGGGTCGATATTATACACAAAACAAAAGCATGTAGTTACCATAGATTGTACGTATGCTCGAGCGACGGCACCTTAGTGTAGGAGCGTCTAGATTTAGGAAATGAGGATTTCAGATTTCAAGTTTTGCAATAGATGGTAACTTATTGCTATTTTTATCAATAAATATTTGTTTAAACCAAAGGAAAGCCATATTTCGTAACTTATTTTCTTTCATAAATAAATTTTACTTATTTTTACCATGTTTTTATTAACTTGCTTTCCTGTCTGTGTGTGTATTTGTCCAGTACAAATCTTGCAATTCATTTTTAACTAACTTCCAGACTAGCTAGACATCTGAAACTTTTAGAATAGCTCAGAACACAATGACAATGCATTATTTTAATACTTTTAGCCATCTTTAAGCAGGATTGAATTCATTTTCAGTTAATTTTGTTTTGTAAATTGGTGCAGCCATCTATCAGCCGGGACGGGAACAAAAAGTTAAACGCAAGTTAATTTCCAATTAACTTCATTTTCTTTCAAGTTGATGGGATAATTCACCAAAAATTTTTTTAAAAGTATCTATTAATACATAGAATTGTCAAGTTTATACAATTCAACAGAAAATTTAAAAACATGGTATATAAAAAGTTTTTTATCTTGTAACAGGGTGTCTACTACTTTTGAGAAAGTCAATTTCATGACTTTCCATGACCATTGAAGTACATACTAATGTTAAAACTGGACAGCCTCCCCGATATTTCACTATTTTTTAACTAAAAATAATATAAAATTTACTAAAATTCCATAATATTTAATATTAATATTTAATAATAATATTAAAAAATTATAAAATTTTATATTATATAATCTAAAAGTCCATGCACAATCTTGTGTAATACGTTTCAGTAAATGTATAAAACAATTTGGAGCAAGAATATTGAAATTAAGACAGTAAATAAAAAAATTTTAAATTTGAATTTTTATTTAAAAATTAAATTTTGAATAAGTATGCAGTTTTAAAAAATTTTACATTTAAAAATGTACTTTTATTTCAACGTTAAAATGCAATACAGTAAACTCCAGAATTTCAGGGGTATGGAAGGGTCCAGCGTTCGTTCCCGCAGTGGGGAAAAATACAATGCAATTCCTCGCAGCTTCGTTCACACGATACGGTTTTGGTTTTATGATCGTCTCGGTTTTGTTGTTTCGTTTGCAGTAAACAGTGTATTTTGTTTTGTCTGTTCACACGTTGCAGTCGAAAACCACAAACGGGAGAACAACCGAAGCGGTAGCAGATGTCATTCGATTTCAACCGAAACGATTATAGCTGTGTTCACACGATTCGGTTTTTCTTTCACCGCACACGGTTTTCCCGTCCGCACAGAACACCTTTGCAATCATTGCAGTGTAGTTCACTTTGCAGGATGGACGTAAATACCTTTCTTGTAATGTACTGGTATCGTCGTCGTCGAAGCAACATTAAACAAATTTATAGAACGTATTGGGTGATCCTATTTTGAGGGACAGATATTGTCTGGGATCTTTTCAAACGCTTATGACTGAATTAAGAAGAGATTAATCGAAATTTTCCAACTACTTCCGAATGACGATACATACATTTATTGAGTTAAAACTTTGAATTTTTTGTAATGGTTAATCATATAATTTGCAAACAAAATCACATCATAAAACTTCTCATAAAGTTTTAAAAAAAATTTTAATTTAAAATAATAAAAATAAGTGGGGTAATTTAAAATCGTTATAACTCAAAATATTATCTGTCGAATTTCAAATTTTTTTCATTTAATTAAACAGAAATAATTTTTTAATTTCGATTCAGCAGTTTTTAAAATATTAATTTTAAAAAAAATAAAAATATTTAGAGAATTTTAAAAAAATTATGTAACTGATTTTTAAAAAATCATATTTTCAAAAGTAAATATATTTTTCAAATTTGTTGAATCAAAATTAAAGTAAAATAAAAGACATGTTCCAAGTTTGAACCATTTATCTTTAACGGTTCTTGACTTATAACAATTTAAAGATGAGAAATGGTGAAAAAACCCATCATGCAGAAAACATATTTACAGGTTTAAACCAAGATTGGCTGCTATTAGAATAGTGCAAATAATAATAATAATATCTCCTGTTCTAATTAAGATATAAATGTGATTTAAACGTCATTTAAAGTAAAACATTTTTATGTTTTGTCCCAAATGGTCGGTCTTTCCTCAACCAAAGAAATTAAAATTTCTGTGTCGATTTTCTCCATTGTGTAAAAAAAACAAAAACACTACAAAAAACTAAAAAAAATCACTCCAGTAGCTAGATCAGCACTGGTGTACGTTTCCTTCAAAGTAACCGAATCGTGTGTACTCCCCCTCTCAAATCTATACACCAATGGCAACCGAAATGGCCTGGCGTCGGTTCCGTCTATCTGGTTTCGGTAGACAAAATCGAACGACATCTGCTACCGATTCGTTGTTCCCTCGCTTGCGGTTTTCAGACCTCAACATGTGAACGTACAAAACAAAATACATTGCTTACTGTTAACGGAACAGCAACCGAGACGATCATAAAACCGAAACCGTATCGTGTGTACGAGGCCTATTTTCTATTCTCCATTATATCGATAAAAAAAAATTTTAATTGAAAAAATTCGTGA
This sequence comes from Dolomedes plantarius, assembly GCA_907164885.2. NCBI lineage: Eukaryota > Metazoa > Arthropoda > Arachnida > Araneae > Dolomedidae > Dolomedes > Dolomedes plantarius. The sequence continues at coordinate 2,800,691 of OU015491.1, read as the reverse complement.
CCTTTCCTTTCAGTTTCGTTACTTTTCATGACCGTTTTCCCATTTCGTGACGTTTCGTTACTTTTCATGTTTGTAGACACCCTGTGTAATTATTATTTTGTGTTGGGAGACTCATTCACATACTCCTTGAACATACATTGTAAAGTGTTTTATGAAATACTTCAAAGGTTAAAATGATATTTTAAAGTCAAGTAAACAATTTTAGTTGTTCTATAAAATATTTTTATTTGTACTTTCTAATTTGCCTTTCAGTTCTAATTATTGAAATACTCGATTATAAACAATCCTGCATACATAAGACAAACACCTGACAAATTTATTATTTGTTCAATAAACTTTAAAAATAAATATTAATTACATGAATTACAAAGTACATTAACTGGAAATAATAATTCATGCTGATAATCTTTCCCATATGAAATCATAAGTTATAAGCGTACAAAGCAAACAGTAGTAATCTATAAACCTCCAACACAGCAGATACAAAGTATACTTGTGAGTACACTGGCTATCCCAGGGCAAAGTTTTTGCTAGATTATTTAAGCTTCGCAACAAGGTTTGTGAATTTTTGTTAAAACAAAATATGACCGAACTACACCAACTTTTTGAAGATGATCATTACATGGCCAATCTTGCATACATGGCTGATATTTTTGAGCACTTGAATGAACTGAATAAAAAAATGCAAGGTCGAAGTGAAAATTATCTTGACGTGTCCCGACAAGTTAATGGGGTTTAAAAATAAGCTCGAACTTTAGCAGAAAGAGTTACAAAAATGATCTTTAGAAATGTTCCAAAGGACTTACAAGTCCATGATTAAAAACAAACAATTAATTCTGGGTCTGGCTCAACAACATTTAAGTTTATTGCTAGAAAAATGTAATCACTGTTTTTTCACAATTAATATGGAGCAATACAATTGGATGACAAATTCTTTCCTAGCTGATGCTGAAAATTCAAAAGAAGCACTTTCCCTTCAAATTCGAGAGGAATTTATAGAATTGAGGAACGAAGGGATGCTGAAACTAAACTTCAGTGAAATGTCATTGACTGATTTCTAGATTTCAGTTAAGAAAGAATATTCTCAAATTTCTGAGGCCATTGCAATTTTGCTCCCTTTTTCTACGACATATGTATGCGAACAAAGTTTTTCGACACTGATTCTAATTAAGAATGAAAATGATCGTGTTTAAAGGGTCTTGATCATGAACTTCAGGTAGCACTTTCTAATATATAAGCAAGTATAAGTTCATAAAAAAGCTCAAGTATCCCATTAATAAATTAGTTATTATATTTAAACTAACTTTAATTAATTTGGCTTAAGTAAAGACCAAAAAACAAATTTTAATAAAATTTAAAGAGAATTTTTTTTTTTTTGTAATCTATAACTCTATATTTTTGTTCTTGTGTTGGTGTGTACAATTCAAAATGATTTATGTAAAACTTAAATAATTGTAATTATCTAGATACATAGAGCCATTTTGTGTTTTTTATCTAATAAAACATATACCTATTATTGTAATTTATGCATTTGCAACTTTTTACTTGTGGTGTGCAGCGGAATTATCGAAAAAATGGTTGTTGTGCCATGGAAGATAAAAGGTTGCGAAGCTCTGGTATAGTCAATGAATTTTAATATGTGTAACTTTTGTGATACGGAGAACACTTATTGCTTTCTCTGATGGAGTAGCCATTTTACAACTTTTGCTTTCACGGAACAACTCTTTTGACACAGAAAAAAAACTCATATACATAGTAACTCATATATGAATTTCCAGTTCTTACCTTTTATACTTTTTTTTTTATAAATTTTTAAACTATCAAGGTTTTTTGGGACACCTTGTATAAAGCAAAGAAAAATTGGGACTTGAGCATTTAAAATAGAAACAAGGTGCAGTAAAAAAAATTAGCATAATTTCTTAAAAATTATCAAAATTTAAAAATTGTTTTTACTAAAAAACCATGCTTTAATATTCGTACAAAAACATTTATCAGAAGAAAAACCCTAACTTTTTAAAGGCCATTGAAGTAGAATTTAAAAGCCCAAGGTTATACCCCAGTTAATCAGTTTAAGAGCACAGTGTAGTACTTTCATAATTTTCTATGTGAGACAGATTTGCTTAAGGTCTAGGAATTAGCAGGAGATTTTGCAAGAATTAACATAAAAAAACAATTATATGCAAACCTTTCAGTCTATATTTTATACTAAAAATTAACTATTTAATGCTATGCAAGCCCTTCAATTAATTTTCAGTTTAAGACTGTATTATTTGTAAAAGTTCACTGGAACTTTTCATTTAAAGAAATAACACAAAATTAAAATAAAAAAAGTTTCAAACCTGTATTATTATTTCATACGGTCGAACTAAGTCCTGTGGTTTTGTAAATTTCTTTCCATCAGCTGTACCTTCAGGAACAGTCATATTTTGCTTAAGTGATTCAATAAACAACAGATTACGTTCAACAGTTTTTGACAAACGTATGTAAGTCAAGTAAGACTGTAACACAGCAAGACTTGTATTCACCATTTCAGAGCGGCCTTTAGCAGCCTGGAGAAATATTCAAGAGAAACTTCAATATTATTTAAAACTAAGAATTACTTTAAATAATGATATCACAATGAAGCACTAATCTCCATATCATTGAACACCCAGAGAAATAGGAATTACGTCAAGATCAATAGACTGACAGCAGAAAAGATATAATTTAAGAGAACGCCATAGTAAAAAATTGATATCTGAAAATTTCACAACAATTTCTGATTGGAAAAGAATACAGTTAAATCGATATTTTCCTTGAAGAAATTCAGCACAAAAGCAAAAACTAATCTTATTAGTTGCAGTCATTATACAGAAGTAGAAAATGATAAATATTGTTTTTGTTTCAAAAATAACTTATTGTAGAAACAGGCAACTTATTTACAACATGCAATATTGAATTTCATTAGATAAAGAAATTAAGTATAAAATGCAAATTAATTATAATCAGTAAATTCAATATTTATGTACATGATAGGTTCAACAAGTCCCAAGAACCAGAAGAACAAAAATGAATCAACAATATAAAATACATAAATTACTCCAAGTATGAAATTTTGACAAAAAAATAAAACAGTAAAAAAATTTCATAAATACTGTTATAGTACCTGGTCTTTTATTTCATCTCTTACAACTTGTAAAGCATCTTTGCTATCTAATAATAAGCGCTCATAAACTGCAATTTTTGCCTGTAAGTCAGGTGCTTGCTCTAATTCTACTTGAGAATCTTGAACATTTAACAAAAATAATCTAATTTTTTCATGACGCACTGGTATCTTCCTATTTCTCCATTCTATTTCAGAAAGTGTGACAGCTTGTTTTTCTCTTGTTTGAGCTATCAAATGCTGAAAATATACATGTGGATTAAATCCAAAAAAACTTTTGAAAGAGAAAAAGACACTTAAAAAATTCATACTATATTGCTGAAATTATCTAAAGCATATATAAAACAGTGATTAAAAAAAAAATATGCTAACATCTAAATCAGCAGCCAGCAAATCTTCTCCAGATGTCTTCCCAGAAAACCTCATTTTCATTAAATCATTTATTGCAGTCTCATCTCCAATATTATATGCACAGTAACGTATATTTGGAGTTAGTTCTTCAACTCTCTGCTTGTATAAAACAACTTCATCTTCATTCAAAGCCTCAGAAAGCTTTTCATATATTGTTCTACAAATGAAAGGTTCATTAATTTTCTTAAATTTATGGAGAACATTTTACTTGATCAATCAATAGTTTAAGGATTATTCACCCAAAAAAGAAAGAAAAAAAAGTGCAGGTTAGAATTTAGGAGTAGGCGCAAAAGCAATGAAATGACTGAAAAAGCACTGGAAATTTCAGCCATTTATCAGTTTTGAAAAATAGAAAAGAAAATTATGTGATTATATTATGCATGGAAATTTTCCAGTTTTCAATAACAATATGAGAGGCTAACTTCAATGACGCATTTAAGAAAATGCTCTACTAATCTGGAAAAACTCCCATATTTTGATTTAATAAACTGGTGTCCTAATTTAAATTTATCATAAATATTAATTTGTTTTTTCAGGTAAAGAGAAACATATTTAATTGCTTTTGAAAAAAATTTTACCAAACAACATTTAAGGAAACATTTAGATGTAGATAAAAATTTCATGCACCTACTGTGAAATTCTAAAAAATTCAATCGCTGATTGCCATTCTTGCAGTTCAAAGTAGAGTGATCCTTTAATCCATGCAGCATAAGCCTTAATTAATCATGAAAGAAAAAGATAATGTAATACAAAGAAAAACTAGACCAGAAAAAAGTCAAAATACAAGAAAACTATACTAGTAAAAAAACATATTTAATAATGAATTTGTATATTCTTATTTGGTTTTGAAAAACAAAATCTTTCAATTTTTCCAGCATTTACAAGTTTTGCATAGGGGTGTAATGTCATGGTGCACCCTGGTTAACACTAAATCCACTATGCCATGGAAATGGATGTTTTGCACGTACTGCATTGGAATGCAGGTAATCTCAGTCAGGCAAAGAGGGTCGAATTGGAAAATAGAGTCAATCAGTTGGGAGTTTCATGAAAAGTATAGAGAAAGACTCAATATAAAAATTACTCCATGTTTTTCTTTTTAAAAAAAAAAAGACAAATAGCTAGTGGAATAATTGTCGGAATACGAGACAATCTTACTGAAAAATTTTCTGTTCTTAAGAAGATGGGAACTGGAGATAGTAAAAAGGACGTATGGAAGAACGAAAACCATTTTAAGATTTTCTCAGTTTATAAAACCAGAATTTGTGATCATGGAGATTTTAATGCCCATTTAAGACAATGGGACTATCAGGACTATGACCATGCTGGGGGAGAACTCGAGAATTTCATTTATTCCCATCAGTTGCAGTTGGTTTACGCATTCTTACATGCACTATAATGGTATGGTTTCAAATGCCGATCTGGTTTTTGTTTCATCAGGATGCACATAGGCTCATATTAAGTTCTATAAGAACAAGAAATCTTAGAAAGTTTTGTAATCCTAAAGATACCAGAGCCTCGTGGAATTTTAGAAAGACAAATTTGGCCTGTTTAATTATGGTAATGCTTCAGTTGATGTCATGAATAAAGCTTTCTGTAGCACAGTACTGGACTCTGCAAAACAGATGAAGCCTTTTTGGAATGTTTTGAGTGATATTAAAAAGAGGTGCAATTGTGCTAGAAAATTGGCTGAGGAATCTAAAGGAAGGAAGATGCAATTAATAAAGCTAAACATCAAACGTTTGTTTTAAATTTAGACTATAGGAAGGATAGTAAGAAAATGTATAAACTTGTTTCAGTTTTAACTAATAAACATCAAAAACAGTTGAAACAATCTATTATTTTACCTAATGGACAACTTACATTGCAAGACCTTTTGTGACCTTTTTCTGCTCAACAGCATAGAAAATCAAATGATATGAAATATAAAGAGACGCAAGCTAAATTACAGATGAAGAATAATACTACTTCTGTAGCTGAGGATATATTACCTAAAGATTTCACTGTGAGCTATTAGTATGCAGAGGGTTGGAAAAAGCCCAGAACCAGATAAAATGCATGTCGAACTTCTTAAACATTTGGATCCCAGGGCCCTTGGGGTATTACTACATTTATATAACCTGTCTTGGAATACAGAGGTCCCCGATAAATGGAGAAAAGCCATTATTTGGACAGCAAGTTATAGGCCTATATCACTGACTAGTATAATCTGTAAAGTCAAACAACATTTAAGATATGGAGGAAACATTTAGGTATTTTAAGATTGATGTAGATAAAAATTTCATGCACCTACTGTGAAATTCTAAAATATTCAATTGCTGATTGCCATTCTTGCAGTTCAAAGTAGAGTGATCCTTTGAAAACATTTAACATTAAACAACAATTAATCTGTAATGAATGGTTAATGAAAGACTGGTGTACTCCCTTGAAAATAACAATTTGTTGACACACTCTCAAGCTGGTTTCAGAAAATTCCAAGCTACAAACCAACAGGTTATGTTGTTAACACAGGCAATAAAAGATGCCCTGGATAAGAATAAGACCCTTGTTGCACTGTTTGTTGACTTTAGGTCAGCCTATGATAGATTGTGGAGTGGAGATTTGGTGTTTACCAAAAGTTACAAGCGATAGGTATCAAGGGAAAGATGCTTTTATGGCTGAAGAACCTGACTCAGCAGAGCTTCTGTGCAGTGAGATATGTGAGTTGTAACTCCAAATTTGAACAAACGCATATAGGATTACAGAAAGGAGGAGTTTTAAGCACTACTATATTTAACACCCATATTAATGACTTTCTGAAAGTTTTGGAAGAGGTAGATGGTATTGAGTGTATTCTTTATGCCGATGACTTGGTTTTTTGGACATTGGCCTCCAAAGGAAAAAACAGGGCGAGATGATAGGTAAAATAAATATTGCTATGAAGATACTTTCTGACTGGTGTGATGAAAACAAAATGGAAATCAATACTGAAAAGTCAGTGTATCAGACCTTTACATTGAATCGACAACCAACTGAAATGAATATTGCATATAAAGACACTATGCTAAAAGAGTCACAAAGCACCAAATATTTAGGTGTCATATTTGATAAAAAAAAAATGACTTGGAAGACCCATATTGAAGAAGTTACTTCAAGGATGAAGGACAGATCAAGGATTTTTAAAAGACTTGCTAGGGAAAAATGGGGTTGCAGCAGAGGTACTCTAATCTTACATATAAAATGTATATAAGGCCTATTTTAACCTATTGCAGTGAATATGTAATAAAGAAGTAATGAATAAGCTGGAAGTTGCTCAAAATCAAATCTTGAGACTGATTACTGGGGCGATAAAAATGATCCCAATTCAGGCTATGTTATTGCTTACCAATAATAAGCCAGTAGAAAAAATTATTAAGGAGAAAGCCTTGTGTCTTTTTGAAAAATTAATACAGCTTCCAGGTAACACCTATTGGAGAAATTATGACTTAAACCAGAGTAGAAGATTGAAAACACATGCAGGTTCTACTCAGAGAATACAGAAGATAAGAGATAATTGATGTCCCTGCTACTGCTGAAATTTTCCCCACACAATTAGATCCACGGTTTGTTGGTTGCATTAAGAGCAGGGTTCATTTGACTCAATCTGTGCATAAGAAAATAACAATTGAAGCAGAGTTGAAATCTGTCGCTCTAGAGACTATTTACACCAAATATCCTAAACAGGAATGGTTGTATATATACAGTGGAATCTTGATCTATCGTTTTTCAAGGGACCAATTGAGATGAACAATAAATGCGGGAAAACTATAGATGCAGAAACATAACAAAGCAATATGATAGTTGGAACTGGATAAAATGAACGACACATATGGAAAAACGATCAATCGAGATTCCGCCGTATATACCGCCTTTCACGTGAGGGAAATGCGGGTGCTGGTGTGTTCTCTAGCCTGTTTGCATTTTATATGTCCCTCGGTCCCTATACTTCTCCATTTGATGGAGAGGTGGAGGCTATTAGGATAGCTACTCAACAACTGGTTTCTAGGAGTGAGGGTTTTGAAAATGCTGTTATTTTGTCGGACTCCAAGTCTGCAATTCATGCTATCTTGTCCCCAAAACCTCCCGACACTCGAGGACTTAAAAATTGTATATGAAATTTATGCTCATTGCAGACCCTACATAAAGATGTCATTTTGCAATGGACCGGCTCAATGTGGAATATATGGAAATGAATATATTGTGCGAATCATAAAAGACAGCATGAAAGAAGATTTCCGCTCCAGGCAATCAGTTGAAATAAGGGGAAAAAGCTGGAGGGATTCCCTTTTAAAGGTTCCAGCTGCCCCTAGACAGCTGGAACGTAATTACCAAATTTTTAGATATACAGATAAACTATAACAGCTCAAAAAATAAATAAATAATAGTAAAAAATGCAAGATAGTAATTGAGAGCTGTTTAAAATCTTTATGTACAGCGGAGTATGAATATTCTAAAGAAGCAAATTCATAGCATATACATATTCAAATCAAAACTATGAAATTAGTTAAATTTATTCAAACCTGAGCTTCTAATTTAGTTCTTGCGTCGCACTTTGCACTATCACAAAGGGCCTCTAAGTCAGATGCTATTTTGGAAGCTTTCTGCAATCTTGCTACCAAGTGAAATTTTTTCCTAGGTTCAGTATTAGCTTCCTGCTTTAACTGCATAGCATATCCCCATGCTCTTTCAGCCATCATAAGAGGAATGTGCAAGAATCTTAAATGAGATTAATTAAATTTCATATCAAACACAAACAAAATTAAAGCCTTTAAACACTCAATAATATTTAAACTGAAACCTTTAAATCCCTAATTTATTAATGCAATAAATCTTAAGGACAGATATTAAAATAATACAGTTAACTAATTTCTCATTCAGAATTCAATCCCATAACTTGTAAATAGAATATAATTTAACATAACTTTAAATGTTATGCATTCACATTTTTTACTTACTGCATTATAACTCATGTTTTTAGTATTGCATACATTTCATAACAAGTATACTTATAAATGTTTTTTTTTTAAGTAATACAGTAATATGCAGCAAATTCAAGAAAACGAGCAAAAACAAGCAAACACTAATTAATTATGATAAATTATAAAATTACACTGATCAATAAGTACATATTTTGTGTGTAGACATAAATAAAAATATTAAGGTGCAAAATAACTTCTGAAATTTAAATACAAAAGTTTTTCCAATTAGGCATTTTAAGTATCAGAATAGTGAGTAAATATGCAATTTATAAAAAAATAAAATAAAAAAATTCCAGATAGTCTCTTCTAATGAAACTACCATGAGTTATTAACATAGGATTACTTATCATTGCTTACCTCTTTTGTAAGCATATATGTATGTGTTATGCATATATGTATCTATATATATATGCACATATGTGTGTGTGTATATACAGATATATATGTCAAAATTTTGACGCATTTTGGTACTTTTCTGTTTAGCTGTTTACTGCTTGCCCGAGAGATACAGACTGGGTTTTGTCTGCTGCCAAAATTATAACTTGCGATGCAGGACATCTGAAGTTTTGCTTTCCGGAGGACCATTATGGAGGAACATAATCCTACGTTAAAAATGAAATGATCTAGAAATACATTACATTCTAGATCATTTCAATGAATTAAATTGCTTCTAAAATAAGTCATGCTTCAATTTAATTTTTCCCCTTTAAGAAAACATTAAAGTAAATAGCAAGTAATTTCCTCATTAAATATTTTATGTGATTTAACTTTCTAAAGTTTTCTTAAGAGTTTCAAAGTTGCCACTCATCTCAGTTGAAGCAGCAGTATAAGTTAAGCACCCTCTATGTACATAGAAGTCCCTGATCTAAAATCCTCACTTTATTAAAATACTATAAATCACATATTTTTATTCTTTTTTTCTTCTCTAAAAACAAGTTTACTTTGGCACAGAACTATGCTTTATTAAGAGAGCAATTTTGCAAAATATGTATTCTTTCAACAGTGTATTTTGTATATTCAACAAGTGGCTCAGAAAAAGTATTCACAACAATTAGTGTCATAGATAATCTCGTGAACTCACAGGTTAACAAGAAGAAAACAGTAGTCTGATCATAACAAATCAGTCACTTTTGAACTATTTTTTTCAAACTCAAGTAGATGGAGAAAAATTATGAACTTGAACTACAAAATACTATAACTAAATGTATCACAGATGCAACTAAAGGTTTTTAAAATACATAATGCAATAACAGCAGATAAACTAAGCTGTAAGCTGTCTAACTGGGTAACCATTTTACCCATGCCTTGATGATCTGCGTTTTATTGATAAGTGTATTAGAAATAAGATAATATTTGCACCAGGTAAATGAATATTAAAATATATGCATTTTTTAAAACTAGCTCTTAAGTGGTTTATTAATTTCTTAACTTACTCTTCTACTTACAGTATACTTATATATAAATGCTGAAAGCATTATATGCTTTAAAAAAACATACCAATATTGACAACCATTTAGAGTTGAATTGTTTTAACATACACACAAAAGAAAATCTTCCAAGTTTTCAAATTTGAGTAATGATATGATTTGGGAGGGTCAACTGTACTGCTGCATATACTAACTAGTGGTTGACCTTGCATTCTTTCTATGACTCCACAACTACCAAAATAAAATTCTGTAAAGTATGTCCTTTATACATTTAGAATTTTTTTTCAATTGACTGCCCAGTATGCTAGAAAGGACAACTATATCATTATTCATCGATTACCTAATTTTGATTACTACAAACTAAACAATAACTATTTGAGTTTTTATATACATTAACTAAAAAAAGATTAAAAAGGCATTTCATTTTTAAATAAAGGCATTTCATTGTTGATGAAACATTATACTAACCTGATTCAATATAAAAAAATATATATTTGATAATTTAAATAACTTAATTTTGAAAAACTTAGAAACATTTAATATGGAATTTTATCACGATTGTTATAGCTTGACGACTACTAACTGCACCTTCTCATCAATTAGATGTGTGGTTATATCCAATATATTTCATAATCAGTGCTTAAAATTGAATCCAAATGCCTTTTAAATGACAAATGGTATCTTTTTGTTAACAACTAAATTTACTACAGATTCAAAGAAGAATTGGCCCATCAACAACTAAGTAGTATACTTTTCAAACTTAAAACATTAGTCAAATCAATTCCAGGAAAATAGGCCACTTTCCCTCTATTTGAATTCATATCAACAAAATTACCCAAAACATCTATATCTGCTACACGATTTATTTTTCCTATTAATCGGCTTCATTTTAGAGTTTAAAAATATCTTGGATCAGGGGTCTCCAAACTACGGCCCAAGGGCCCACATCAGCCTGCGAGCACCACCAGTATTCAGCCCGCGATAGTTTATTTTCAAGTAAATTAATACAAAATAATAATCAGATGTTTTTATTTAACGGCCAATTAAGAAACACAATAACTGACATACATAATGAAATTGAACATTTTAACTGTAATTAATGATATGAGATTCATCCTAAACACTTGCAATAAGTGACATATATAAGTAATTACCCTAATGAAATTAAACATTATAATTATGATTAATAAGATTTATATAGCTGTAACTTTCCACTGATAATTGTTTGCAGTTGTGGATCATGTTTACTAGTGGAAGTTATCAGCAGTGACTTCAAATGCTCATCAATTAATTTGGATCTGTAAATATTTTTTGTATATTTCATTTTGGAGAATGTTTTTTCACACAGAGAAGTAGTGCCAAAAGAGCAAAAGAAGCCACAGGCAAATTTAGGCAACTGATGAAACTATGTGAGTGGAAGACTCTTGCAAAATTTCAGCAATGATGACTTTTAAATATTTCTTTAAATACTCTTCGAGCCACAGTGTTTGAAGACAAACTGATGTTTTTAAATAAATTAGCTTTTTCTGGACACATTTCATCTGCTGCTGCAATCATGCAACCCTTAATTAATTCCCCATCAATAAATGGTTTCCCATATTTTGCTATTGAATGAGCTATGCAGAAACTAGCATGAGTTGCTGCTTCTTGTTCAGCATTTACTTTCTTAAATAACAATTGCTGGGATTTCGATCCGAATTTCAAAGATTCATATTTTTCTAATCGCAGACTTACTAGGTAAATTACTGTAAATTTGAAGTAATTCTGAGAATGTATAGTCCCAAAATGACATTTCATATTGTATTCTTTGAGGACTGATATTGTTTCATTGCAAATTATACACATTGCCTTATTACTTGACTCAATCATGAAATATTGATATCCCCATTACTCTTTAAATGTTCTGCAATCACTATCTTTTGTTTCTATTCCATATTTATACAAATATTCACAAAAGGGATGTAACTTCAAATCAAAATAATGCCAATTAATACTATTAAGAGCAGGGGTTCTGAGTAAACAAAATGCACTGGATTCATCTTTAAGTCACTCTTAATTTAATTAAACACACCGTATTAACACTACAAAACTATAGTCACAAAACCCACTAGTCGCACTATATTTCGCTTTTCAGATTTCACTTATCACTCCAAATTCAAACTTTGGAACCGTCCAACTATCGGTTGTCTTCCATATTTGTACCACTCGACCTCAGTGCGTAGAACATATTCGAAAACTCTTGAAAGTACTCGAATCTTCCAGACAAGCGGCCATGCAGCACAACTTTTCCAGAACATGCCCTAGCTGTCCCCCTCTTGTTGCTACAAGATGGCGTTGTATACTTCGACTAACCAAGCATAATTGACGTTTTTGCATAATTCTGCCGCTCCCCATAAGATGGCACTGTACTACTGTAGCTTTGCCATGTCTTGCAGTTAACTTCTTTACTCTCCGTCCTGCCACATAGATATATCACTCGCTGGTTAGTCCCGAAATGAAAATTTGCACATAAACTACAGTATGTTGGTATGATAAGCTAGCTCGCTAGGTCTTGGCGCTTGGGACTTAGTGTGACCCTTAGGCTAAAATGTTTGCAGACCCCGGTCTTAGATGATGCTTTTACAACTGAATTATCAGTGTATTTTATCTAACATCAATAAAACTTTGCATCTTATTAAATAATAAATTGTATATATTTTCGTAAATTTTTTCATATCTTTCACAGATAAAATTAGCAATTTACAAATACATTTTGTCCACTGGTTTTAGTGGCATAAGATCATAATTTACTAAATTGTGAGAGTGAGTATATATACTGTAAGAAATTATATCATTGTAGATAAAAAGATTCAATGAGTACCTTATAATTTTCAAAAAATCTGATTTATGCCAGTCATTGATACTGCTAGTGATAAACTAATATTCCTTAAGATCTACCTCTCCAAATTTCAACATGACTTATGAAGCTGTTTATTGATCAAAAAGGACACTTTGAATCGTAATCAAACTGTTTTCTAACACAGAATTACTATAAAGTGGTTGAATCAATTACATTTCAATAGATTATATCTGTAAACAATGTAAAAATTTGAATTAGCAGTAATCTTATATATATTAACTTACAAATATCTAAACAGCTATACAGCTTTTACCTATGATTCAACACACAATTGTGAAAGTTAAAAATCACAATTCCACGTCACTCAAAACACAACTGTGAAAGTTAAAAGTTATAAAAATCCAATTAAGAAAAACGTCAAGTTCTCAGCACTACGAGAACAAATTTAGAATCATGATTTTTTTAAAATCAAATACATCAGCTCCACTAAAAAGATATAAGCTAAAAAATATAATTTTGTTTACAGTATAATAAATATAACTGATGTAATTAACTATTTCAGTATGAAAAAACCATCTTAGTTTTTTTGAACAAAATAAAAATATGTATTTATTAGCAATAAAAATTAAATCTATGCAACATATAATTAAGATCTATACAACAATAATTAAAACTATGCTTACCGAACATCAGTCAACACTTCCTCAGTAACTTTTTTCCCTTGAAACCTATGCTTTGTTGATTGAATGAAATGTAAAGACTTCCTAATGCGACGAAGTTTGCGGCTACAATAGCTTCTACAATTGAAATATTTGTAATTAGCTACACTTTTCTTTAAAAGATTACAAAATAGTTTGTATTATTCTTTTGTATATCTCATATCAAGAATGTATTTTACCTATAACGTTGATAATCTCCATGCCGAAGTCCATGTTGCTGTTGAGCCTCCTTTATGATATGTAAAACTGATGCTTAAGTAAAAATAAATTTTTTAAATATGTTAAAATAAATATTATACCCTAAAGCAGTGGTGGGGAACATGTGGCCTTGAGGCTGCATGCGGCCTTTGTGATCTTCTTGTGCGGCCTTCATAAAAGCTAGCACTTGTATTAATTAATATTTAATTATATAGATTACAACAATTTGCAAATCATTGGAATTAATTAAAGAATGGCATGAATTATGTACAGTGTCAGCCAAAATAAAGTTGACATTTTGAAATCATTGTCTAAAGTTGCTACAATTGTATATTTATCCAAATGAGCTTTGTTTACCTGATTGTATGATACTTTAACTACATTTTATAAGTAATTTAATGCACAGAGTTTCTTAGCAATACTACCAGACATGTTATATGATCTCTGCAGAAAAGCTATTTTCTTACTATTATTGTTGTGACTGACTCCATGTATGTTAAAACGTATTATTTTTCTGCAGGATCGCAACAGGAAGATTTAAGTTCGGGCTTTTTTTGGAATTCTTTTGTTTTTAATTTAAATAAAGGAATGCTGTTCTTTTAAAAATGGAAGAATTGCTAATAAAAGAAAAAGTGGTGTTTATTTCTGTTTATCATTATTTTATCTCACTTGGTGTTTACGAATTGTGTTTGTGTATTTGAATATTAATAAAGTGTTTATTAAAGTTTGAATTAAAGTTTCTGTTGATTGAGATACAACAATTATGTACTAAAAAAGACGCTTGTGACTTATTTGTAAATCTGGTAATGTGCTGGTAACAGACTCGTCTCATATTGCTAACAGCCATTGTGAAAATCTAGTTAATGTTTTACTTATTCTGTGGTTTTACTAGTACACTGTCTTATTGTATTTATAGCAAGTATACGCTTTCTTAGAGAAATTATTTAATATTCGTTTTTTCCCCAGCATATCAAAACAAAACAATTTAAATATTTGCCTGCAAGGTAAAACGAAGCATATATATGAAATGTGGCAAAAGATCCAAGCGTTTTGAAAAAAATTAACATTTTTCAAATCATTGCTCTCTTGTTCGGCTATATCTTTAGAACACTTCCCAAAGCTAGTAAAAATGTTGAATGAGCAGAAATGTGAAAATAAAATATTCGATGAATATGTAGGTGTCTTGGATTCTTTAATAGAAAAATATAATGAAAGATTTTTCAGATTTTGACAAGCACACTCCTGCTATGAAACTGGTATTTGAACCACATTTAGTAGTAATATCCGCAGATCCTACAAAACTACAAATGGAGTTATGCAAGTTAGGGGAAGATAGTATCCTCAAAGCCCTTTTGGAAGCTAAAAAGGATCCAATAGAAATCTGAAAAAATACTGTTGAATATCCATGCCTACGAGAGCATGCACACCATTTACTTTCCTGCTTTGGAAGTACTTACTGATGTGAGTCAATATTTTTTCTCATGACAAAAATTAAAACTAGTTTAAGAATGCAAATCACAGATGTTCATTTAGAGCAGAGGTCCCCAAAGTGGTCCATATCGACCCCTTGGGGTCGATGAATGCACGAGTGTCGATTAATACCAAAGAGGATTAATTAAACTGTGTAGGAGAAAAAAAAATAGAATATTCCAATAAAAAATTCGAAATACGGATATGATCAACTACTGACTACCCTAGTTATAGCTTGAGCTTTGCCTTAGCTTATGCTGCTTAAAGCATGTGTTACTCTGTTTTCATGCATCTGGGAACGGTACTAGTATTGTAAACATGTTATGAACGCTGGTGGTTTAATTCATATATGCGCAGACATACGTTGCACTGTTATACTCTAGTAGGGTTGTCCAATATAATTTATGTCATCTTTTGCAATATAATTTGTTATATTTTCAACGATAATTGTGTATTTTACGTATTATGACACGTACGGTTTAAGAACTATAGGCAAATTTCCATCTATCCATACTTTTGCTATTATTTTCTAAGATTATAATAACGGTGGAGAATATCTCCTTTTTCTGTTAATGTTATTGGGTGGATTTTATAAAAGATGGAAACTATAAATTCTTTCGTTGGGTTGTTATGCAGGTCTCCTTATTGATTAATATTAAAAATGCAAAAAATGATTTACCGTATTTTTTAAAGACTTAATCTGGGGGTCGAGAAGAAGGCAAATATTCAAAGAAGGGGTCGACGGGATAAAAAGTTTGGGGACCCCTGATTTAGAGGATCAATTGAGGCTTCGTGTTACGAAGCTTGATCCAAATATTCAATTACTTTCAAGCAAGAAACAAATGCAAATATCCCACTTACTTGAATTTCCCATTGGATTTTAAAATTATTTTAGGAATTGTTGCCATGTCAGTTATTTATAATTTAATACTATTATTTTTCTATTGTATTTCTTTATAATGTTAAAATTATTTAAAAATACTTCTACTTTATTATTTTTATTTGAAGTGGTATTCAAATATGTAGTTGTTTATTAAAATTTAAAAATCTGGATGTGTGTGTGTATATATATATATATATATATATATATATATATATATATATATATATATATATATATATATAAATAAGAATAAGATGAAAGAGAAAACCAGTAATAGCTCTAAAGCTACAAGTAGCCAGGAACATCCAACATGTAAAGATAAGTATGAATACGGTTTTTGACAGCATTTCTTCATCAGCGGTGTCAATACTGTCTAAAAACCAATGGATTGTTTCTGATGAGTATGATCTATTAAATAAACACACTCAGACACCGTACAATCCATTATTAACAGAAGAATTGAATAATAAATGAATTTGTATTAAAGTACTTAACCAAAGAACACCAAGCCTGGCGCTAATCAGAGTGGAAGTTAAGAACTTGTAACCGCAAGATGACTGACGTCATAACTTGCAACCATTGAGGTAGTGGATACTTAGTTACTTACTTACTAAGGTAACTTATTTTAAGACTATTATTCCATTATTTATTTAGTTTTATTATTGTTACTACTATTAGTTAATTATTTTTTATTATTCTTATGTTTTATTTTTGTTTTTGTTTTTAGTAGTTATTACTTTTATTTTAACCTATTTATGTTTAACTTATTAATGCAACAGAACAAACTATTCATTAAAACAAAAACAACCAATTATGTTTTTGGATAGACTAACTGGGTAATTATTACTAGTTAGCACAGCTTTCAAGCACTAGTTAGCACAGCTATATATATATATATATATATATATATATATATGTGTGTGTGTGTGTGTGTGTGTGTGTGTGTGCTTGCTTACATACATAAAAATACCAACAGTGAAATATAAAAAATTACAATATCTATGAATCTAATAATTTTATAAAAAAAATAATAATGATTAATGTTATAACAAGTTTTTACCCTTATGTGAATACAAAAATATTTTATATTGTAACTTTTTATGTCAAATAATAAATAAATGAGGACTTTATTTTTTTTTTCTATATAATGCACCAAATTGTTAAAACTGTACCTAACTATAATAATTTCATAAAAGTCGTATTTATAGGTACATCAACTTATGCGGCCTCCTTTATTACTACGCAATTTACATGTGGCCTCTAATGGTGAAAAGTTTCCCCATCTCTGCCCTAAAGTAATATTTACAACATTCACTGTAAATATGTTTCTGATAAACATAAAAAAAAAGGTCTATTTTTTGTTTATAGATAATAAGATAAAAGTAAAATACAAATTAAGTATTTATCCTGTAAAAAAATAATTTGAAGCGCTAACATATCATTTCAAGAGGGAAATATCAGGAACAATGATGATGATAGACAACTGCAGATACTTGTCTAGTTGCAGATACTTGACTAGAGGTTAAAACATTATCTGAGGTTTCATTACACAAAACTGTTTTTCATGTCCTGAACTATTTAAAAAAATGTAAAAATTACATTCATGAATTATGCAAAAGGAGTACAGGAAATAAAATGCGATTTTATGTTTAAACCACAGTTCTATCCTCCAGATCTCCTTACATATTTGAAAAAATTCTACAATCTTTAGGCTCCAAATATTTAAATAAAGGATAATAAATGTGAGAATATTTTTGATACATATCAAAATATTTTCAAATATAGTAATTAAAGTAGTTTGATAACACAATAAAGCAACAATCTTATTTTTTCTTCATATTAGGATCAATATTATTCAATAAACAGTGGCCAAACAATTAAGAGTACTGGCCTTTAGTACTCCAGTCAGCATATTTTAGTCCTACATGGATGCTTGAAGGTTTCAGTCTGTTTGGCCTTTACACAGAAAAAATTACCATAGCATCTCGAAACAAAACAAAAATTAGTAATATATTAATCAACATAAGCATTATATAATACTCTGCTTTAACTAACCCTATATATAAAAAAGGTTTTTGTGTTTAGTCTTGAACAAAGTAATTTTTTTTTACATAAGAGACAGTAAAGAGTAGAAATACATTGGTGCCTTGACTTACGAGTTTAATTTGTTCCGTGACGGAGCTCTTAACACTAATTACTTGTATGTCAAATCAATTTTCCCCATAAAAATGAAGTGAAATGTCGTTAATCCATTCTGTCCACATTGTTCAACACTTTTGACAGAAATTTTAAATTCCTCCCACTTTATATCCCTAACAACCCCAACAGTATGCCTATGTTTTGAAAATCTACATCTAATACTATCCAAAATATGTCACTGATATTTTGCAACATGGCCACCATAATAAACCACGCAATAAACAAGCAATGGCCACAAGCCCACACGACTAAATGACCATTCAAACTGGGTTGCCACAAAAACAAAATCTCGCCAAAATCACATGGTTACCACGCCATACACAAAATCTACAAACTGGGCAGGGGGGTGTGTCTAACACATCTGTAATGTAAATATGTTTCTCGTGTGCTCATTTGATAAGAACGTTACATGACGTTCTTCCTGCAAACTATCAGTAGAGTATCTGAAGCTAGCTCGTAACCTGAATTTTAGCTTGCAACTCAAGGCAAAAAAATGGCCAAGAGACTGCTCATATCTTAAAAAACTCTTAAGTCGAGATACCACTGTAGTTTGAAAAAACTGTTATATACCGACATTAAATATTCACTTCTAAATCTCCTCATCCCCCCCCCCGAAAAAAAAAAATAAAATAAATAAATAAAAAAATAATAATGCAGTTACCATAAAAGTATGATGAGCTCCATTATTAAAAAAAAGATTGAAAAACATTTTTCATATAAAAACATATTACATATAACCATTTTAACTTTGCACACTACATTATGATTTTGCATTTATTCTTTTTTTTTCTTTTTAATACAAAAAATACACTTTCTGGCCAAAAGTATCCGGATACCCCTTAAAGAAGTGGATCTGGCAGGTGACGTAATTTGATGCGTAACCGAAAGCTATAAAATTGTTGGTAGTGGTTTGAAACATGAACTCTGAGATGTACGTGTACAGTCTGGACAATGCTGCTCTCCCAACTCTATGGCAATATTTCGGGGAAGGCCTATTTCTCTTCCAGCAGGATAATTGCTCCAGTCACACATCGAGACTCGCGCAGGCATGATTTGATGAAATGGGTGTTCAAAAACTGGACTGGCCTTCTCAGAGCCCCGATCTAAATCCTATTGAACACCTTTGGGACAAATTAGAATGCAGATTACATAGTCAGCCAAATCAACCATCCTCACTGTCAGCACTCACTTCAGCTGTAATGGACGCCTGGAAGTGAATTCTTATGGACACCTATCAAAAACTGGTGGAAAGTCTCCCTAGACATGTGCAGGCTATCATTGATGCAAAAGGAGGGCCAACATCATATTAATATATGCCTCAGGACTCTCCGAGTCCGTACCACTGGGTGTCTGGATACTTTTGGCTAGATAGTGTATAACTTATCTTCCGTTAGATTTTGATGATTTTCTTTCTTTCACATCATATTTTCCTTTTCCAAAACTTACATTAACCATGTTTGGCTTTCTCATTTATACTTTTTACATGTATTTTAAAAATTAATCTTTAAATGTGTAATTTTGAAGTTTTTAACTTTTTTTCTTTTTAATTAATATTTTCAAACTAGTTTAAGTTGAATTCTCATGTATTCAACGATTAATTTTTTAAAAAAACATGCTTCTCTCACTTGATCTCTCAAGATGCTTTGATAGCTCAAAATTTAGATACTATAATATTTTTATTTATTTTTTTTTTGGGGGGGGATGCTTGAATTTGCCATATAACCTGATATGCCAGATGATAAACTGAATTTTGCCTAAAAATTAGTGTAATCATGTTGAGTGGAATACATGAGTCTGAAAACAACATTTTAAAATTTAAAAAGAAGAAAAAAAAGTATTCAAACTTTTATTTTATATTCATGTGCCTGAAACAAAGGCATATAGATGTTCAATAGGCAAGAAATTTAAGTGATCTGTATGATAGACTAAGGCAGAATTTAATAAAACTGTCCTTTTAAAGTTACAGAAATGTTTTCTTACATATTATTTGAAAAAGAATTTCGATAATTTTTTTTTTTTTTTTTAAATAGAGAGAATAACATTTAAACAGACCATATTCCCAGTTTAGTACAGAAAACACTTGTATTTTTTGTATATAACCCATTTATTGACATTAACTATGTTATGTAAATTGACTGGAAATAAACAGCATTTTTTTTAATGGAGCAGTCTTTATCAAATTGAAAATCCCTGGTATTATGATTTATGTAATGGTACTAAGTAAAAATCAAATTTTAATCATGAATTACAGGAAGTTTGGGGAAAATGCAAACAAGAGCACACTACATCTGAAAATCCAAATCCCTATAACTATATTGTGGCTTTTAAGAAGTTGTGTGCTCCTGTTTCAAATTTCAATCAATTTTGTTGAAAATAACTTGCTTAATAATTTTAAAGCATGTATTCTTAAAATAATATCTTACCACCTTACCTCAATAATAGAACAATGAATGGATACAAGGTGTGTTAGCAAGTGTTGTACAAAGTACTGTTTTAAACCAAGCTTAGATGCATTTTTAATTTAAGGTATTATAAAAAAATCCGACAATAATGACGTTAGACATATTAAATCAGTTAGTCAAATATTAAAAATTATAACACTTGTATACACAAATAATATTTAAGTAAATTTCTACGTGAGTGGATTGTGAAAAGGTAAGAAGTTACTACATGGAAATAATGAAATAAAACACATTGAACAGAAACTTAGAAGGATACTTTCTAAAGTATAAGTTTTCTGATGTTCGTTTACGTCAGTTTCCTTATGTTGATTAGAATTGTTGATATCCTCTTGTCTAGATTGAGATATATCCTCATTCTTCATCACGGTATGCAAAGTAACCTTAAATCAAATATTGAAAACGTTAAGAGGGATGAAATATTTTTCAATATACACACTTCAGATGCTACCTTTACCCCTTACGTGTGCGAAAGACGTCTGCTTCCAAGGTACTGCTACTTAACCCTACTAAACTCCATACGATACGTAGTTTACTTGTAACTGTAACTTTTATCCACTAAAAAAACTTTTAAAAAGTAAAAAAAAAACGCCAAGCTTCAAAATAAAAGTTACGACTAAAAAATGGTGTGATATCAAATATCCAAGCTTATTAAGTTCTGGTACTTAATTTCCTAATCACGAATTTTTCACATCTAAGTGATGTGGTTAAGCATGACTTGTTGATAGAAACCCTCCTTCCCTAGACCAAACTCATCATAACCTGTTTCTGAAAATTTAAGTTTTAAATATTAGGCTTGTCGGCCGTCTTTTCGTATTTGGAATAAATACATTTTATCTGTTGAAACGTCGAAAGTATGTTATTTAGTTCTATAAATTATTCATTTTAGTTATTTATGCAAAATATTTGTGTCCTATTATTTGGTTACTTTTAAAATGAATGTAGCAGCAATTTTAAGATGGTCACGAATTATTGTATAGATTTGAAATTTCTTTTCACGTTACATTTGGGCAACGTAACTCCAAAGCATGGTATTCATATTTTTTGTTGTTTAATGCAAAATTTTTCCTCTGGGGAATGACAACATTATTTATTATTTTTCTTTCTAGCTAACGGTTTGTTTTGTTTGACATCATGCACTAACTTCAGATAGAAGACTGATTAAAATGACTAATATCCCATTAAAAATCTGTTAAGAAATGTAATTAAGTCCCAGTGCTTAATAAAATTGGATATAACATCATGTTTTGTCGTACCTTTTGTTGGAATGATGCTATAAACATACAGTATAAGAGAGAACCGAAGTTTGCAATTAAAATCTGAAATTGATGTTTTAAATTCACATTAACTATTTTATTTATTTATTTTTTTAAGACGGCCGCCAAGCCTGGTATGTATAAATATTTAAAACTTAAATTTTCAGAAACAGGTTATGATGAGTTTGGACTAGGGAAGGAGGGTTTCTATCAACAAGTCATGCTTAACCACATCACTTAGATGTGAAAAATTCGTGATTAGGAAATTAAGTACCAGAACTTAATAAGCTTGGATATTTGATATCACACCATTTTTTAGTCGTAACTTTTATTTTGAAGCTTGGCGTTTTTTTTACTTTTTAAAAGTTTTTTTAGTGGATATCAGTTATTTTTTTTTTTGAAATAGGTAAATAACCATTCACAAACTAGGCTTTTTTGTAGGCAAACAATTGCTTGATACCTGGAGTCTCATCATCAGTTACAAATGTGTCACTTTGTGAACTTAATTGGAGAACTTTTTTGTTTTATCGAATCTCTGTAATAGGCCCGGTTGTTTTTTCGTTTTAATTGTAATTTGGATGGCATTTTTCTATTCTAGTCAATCTTTTAAGCACAATGGGAAATATCGTACTAAACACTATTTATACATCACTAGCTGTTTGCCCGGCGTTGCCCGGGTACTTATTTGTCTCAATTTTTTTATTGCACAGGAAAAGGAATGGATTTTACATATAGTATAAAATTTAAGTAATTTAATTTACAGGTATTTAAAAGTAAATACAATATACAAATGATAAAGTAAAATTACAAATTCACTCTATTATTAATTTAACTCAAAACTTAATTATAAACAACATTTTTAATTTCCTAAATTCCCCTCAGTGACTCCGAAATTATGGATTCGACACTACTCTCGGTCATTTTGGACATTTTATATTCACCCTTTCTCCCCCCGCCTCCTCCCCATACTGAGGAGGGCTGAACTCTCACTTAAACGGCATCGGAAGTGTCCCTATTCATCTCAGCGACCCCGAAAACTACGTATTCGACACTACTCTCGATCATTTTGAGCATTTTATACTCACCCTTTCTCCCCTCACCTCCCCCACCAATGCTGAGGGGGGGCTGATCTTGCACTTAAGCGGCGTCGGAAGTATCACTATTAATGTCAGCGACACCGAAAACTATGGATTCGACACTAATATTAGTCGTTTTCGATTATTTTTATATGTGCCCCCTGCCCCCCTAGGGGTGCTAGGAATGTCTTCCCCCCCCCAGTGTTTCCCGCGGAAGTGAGAACAACATCGGTACAAAATTTCATCTTAATCGGATGGACTGTTCGGGTACGCATACAGGACACACACACAAACATTCTCTTTTATATATACACTGCTGGCCACTGTAAATGCAACACCCTCAAGGAAACATGCAAATAACATGAAATTTACAACATGCATTAGCGGAGGTGAGATATGCAAATGATTAGAATTTCAGCGCAGACGCATATCACGCGCCACTTCAAAGCGCTATTTAAGGCTTGGAGATTTCGACGATTTCAAGTTCGGCAATTGTGTTTTTCTTGTGTTTTTTTCAAAAAACGATCAATTATGCCTCTTCGAAAAAAGCGATCATCTTTTGATCAAGTATCCGAGTTCGACAGAGGAAGGATAGTGGCCTACCGAGATTGTGGATTATCTTTCAGGGAAATCGGTAGTCGTGTTGGACGAAACCAAACAACTGTAATGCGGATATGTGATCGTTGGATGCAGGAGGGTACGACGGACCGGCGTGTTCGATCGCATCCACCTCAGCGCACCACTTCACGTGATGACAGGCAAATTGTGCGCATGGCAGTGACGGATCGCTCAGTCACATCACGAACCATAGCACAGCACATGCAGTCTGTAACGCATCATCCAGTGTCTGCGCGTACCATTCGACGCCGTTTACAGCAGAGTGGTCTGTTCGCAAGACGTCCATTGCTTTGTCTACCCTTGACGCAGAACCACAGACGTCTCCGCCGCCAATGGTGCGATGACAGAAGGATGTGGACGGCAGAATGGAATGAAATTATCTTTTCTGACGAGTCACGCTTCTGTCTGCAACACCACGATGGTCGCATTCGAGTCTGGAGACACCGTGAAGAGAGGATGCTGAACAGCTGCGTTATGCACCGCCACACTGGTCCTGCACCGGGTATTATGGTATGGGGCGGTATTGGATATCACTCTCGCACACCTCTAGTACGCATTGCCGGTACTTTAAACAGCCAGCGCTACATCTCCGAGGTGTTGGAGCCAGTTGTCCTTCCTTACCTTCCGGGCTTGCCCACAGCCATATTTCAACAGGATAATGCGCGACCACACGTGGCACGCATTGTCCAACGGTTCTTCGTCAATCGCCAGATTGAATTGCTTCCCTGGCTGCCTCGCTCTCCAGATCTTTCGCCGATAGAAAACATGTGGTCCATGGTTGCTTTACGATTGACCCAGATTCCATCCCCGGCTGCCACAGCAGATCAACTTTGGCAACGTGTGGAAGCTGCTTGGTCTGCTGTACCCCAAGAACTCATCCAAAGTCTCTTTGAATCAATGCCGAAGCGTGTGGCAGTGGTGATCTCCAACAATGGCGGCTACTCTGGCTACTGATTTTGGCAGGAACCACACTTCACAGAAGTCTATAAATTTAATCATCTGATACTTGGTCAACATGTTATCTACAAAATAAATTTTGTTGTGATATCTCTTGTCTTTCTTGGTGTTGCAATTTGGGTGGCCAGCAGTGTATATATACTAGCTGTTTACCCGGCTTTGCCCAGGTATTTATTAATCTCAATTTTTTACTACACAGGAAAAGGAATGAATTCTACCTATAGCGTAAAATCTAAGTAATTTTATTTACGGGTATTTAAAAGTATATGTACAGTATACAAATGACAAAATAAAATTAATAATTCACTCTTTTATTTAAACCAAAACTTCATTATAAACAGCACTTTTAGTTTTCTATATTTATCTCAGTGACTCCGAAAACAATGGATTTGACACTACTCTCGGAAATTTTGGACATTTCATTTTCCCCCCTTTCTCCCTCCTCCCCCAATGCTGATGGGGGGGGCTGAACTTGCATTTAAACGGCATCAGTTGTGTCACTATTCGGCTCAGTGACCCCGAAAACTATGGATTCGACACTATTCTCGGTCATTTTGGACATTTTATCTTCTCCCCCTCCAACGTTGAGGGGGGGGGGGGCGCTGAACTCTCACTTAAACGGCAATGGGATTACCACTGTTCCTCTCAGCGACCCCGAAAACTATGGATTCGACACTACTCTCGGTCATTTTGGAGATTTTATATTCCCCCTTCCTCCCCCCTATGCTAATGGGGGGGCTGAACTTGCACTTAAACGACATCAGGAGTGTCACTATTAATCTTAGCGACCCCGAAAACTATGGATTCCACAGTGATATCAGTCGTTTTCAATTATTTTTATATGTGCCCCCCCCCCCCCTATGGTGCTAGGGTTATTGTGAATCTAAGCCATGTTATTGTGAATCTAGCCGTTATTGTGAATCTAAACCATTCTCGAATCATCTTAATCGGACACACAAAATTTCAGAAAAATCAGTCCAGCCGTTTAGGAGTTCAGTGACATACACGCGGACAGAAGAAATATATACACTCATGGACAAAAAAATTAGCGCACCAAGAAGGAGTCGTCAAAATGAAACGAAATTTTACATACGTAATGACTACTTTGATATAAGTAAATGATAAGAAAATCAAAGAAAAAGGATAATTTATTTCAGAGAAAAAGGCAAAAGAACGGAGGAGTTAATACTCCGTTGGACCCCCTCTAGCGCGAATGCACGATGCGATACGATCGGGCATTGAGTCATACAAGTTCTGTATGATGTCTTGAGACATTTCGTTCCATATTTGCTGTAACCTTGCCTCTAGTTCGTTCAAACTCGTCGTCCCAAATAATCCCAGATATTCTCGATTGGAGACAAATCTGGGGATCGGGCAGGCCAAGGAAGGGTAGTAACAGTGCGGAGACAGTCTTGTGACACCCTTGCCGTATGAGGCCGAGCATTGTCTTGTTGAAAAATGGCTCCTGGGAGCCGTTGCATGAGTGGCAACATATGTGGTTGCAGGATTTCATGAACATACCGCTGGTCATGGTGCCACGGAACAATACTAGGGGTGACCGTGTATTGTAGGCAATGGCACCCCATACCATCACACCAGCTGTGGGAGCGATGTGTCGCTGTACGGCAAAGGCAGGATTGAAGCGTTCACCACGGGCTCTCCACACACGAACACGATTGTCATCACTGCCGAGATTGAATCTGGATTCGTCGCTAAAGACGACCTGGTTCCATTCCGCTGCAGTCCAGTTTCCTCGTGCGCAGCAAAACTCTAAACGGAGGCGTCGATGGGTGGGCGTCAAGGGCAGCACACGTAATGGGCGCCTCGATACCAACTGTCCTTCAGCCAGGCGCCTTCGTATGGTTCGAGAAGACACAGAGGCCCCTAGTGAAGGTGCTGCCTGTGCCTGGATGGCGGCCGATGAAGCAGTTGGCTGTACGCGTGCATTTCTTACGATGTGGCGGTCATTTCGACGACTGGTCTGTCGAGGGCGTCCTGAGCCTGGTCTTCGTGTACATGACATCTCTCGGGTCAACTGGTCCCAACACCTCCTCACAACACAATCAGAGCGGCCTAATTGACGAGCTACTCGCCTAGCTGACCACCCAGCTTCCATCATTCCGACAATTCCCCCCCCCTCTCAAACTGCGACAACTGCTTATATTATCTTCGAACACGGCGTAATGGCATGTCTATCTCAGCTCTTCCTTTGTAAATGATTCAGCACACTCAAACAAGCTTTGGTTACCTGTTTTATACTCCACAGAGTACGATGTTCAACGCCCTCTACCGGCTATACGTAATGCGCAATCACGCTGTATTTCTAATCATTTGCATATCTACCCGACATGTACCTTCATTGCAAGTTTCGTTACGATCTCGCAATTATTTCTTGGTGCTCTAATTTTTTTGTCCATGAGTGTATATAAAGATGAATCATTTGCTATATGTATATTTTGTATTTGGGTTGCCACAACGTATATGTATATTTTATTGAGAAATTAATATTTCTCTAATTTGCAAACCCATGTGGTTGTAGCGAAAAGAAAAATATGAATAATAATTAATCCTTATTATTTGAATTCAATCCTTAGTATTTTCTATGGACATTTAAAACAAACAAACAAATACGGACACACATATGCAAAATAATTAAAAATTCTCCAGAAGAAAAAGAAGTCTTTTGCGGGAATCGAACTCGCGCCCACGGCGTGGAAGGCTGATGTCTTGACCACTAAGCCACTTAGGCTTTAAGAAAGGACGACAATCGCAATTCTTCTATGATTGAACGGTTGGGAAAATAGCGGTGTTGCTGAGTAATGGTTGCCATTTTGGCGTACTATTGCCCTGAGATGCTAATTTTACAGTTTTATGCTAATTAAACTTAGAAATATTTATTTTTTTTAACTGAAACATATAAAAGATTTTAAGTTAGCGAATAACTTATCAAAAAAACCAAGACTATATAGATATTCTTAAAATGTTGACAAAATAATTCTTGGCGCCAACTCGATTCTAGCAAAATCCCTAACTTTTCGGAAAATTAAAAATTCCGTATCTCGGTTAATTTTTAACTTCGAAAGTCCATTTTATCTCAATTTAAAGTACTCGCTTTTTGTTTTAATTTTGTACTATGGTTGGTTCATTCAGAATTTCATAATTTACGCAAACTGCTTTAACATAGCGAGAATACGAGCAAGCGGTGCACAGTATATAAGCAGTAAGCGGTCTGACGAATTTTTGTACTTGGCGCTTTTATTCATTTGGCGTCAATTTTGTTTTTTTAGCTTGGCGTTGCAGGTCGGCCGCCCTGCTTGATGGGGATGTCTAGTTTTTCAGCGACATCTCATTTGTCCAGAAAACTCCCATTTAACGCTTAAACTGTACCCATGAAGCTATAAAACTGCACCAAAAGGAAAGGAGCGATTAGTTTAAGGAAGCGAGGATTTCAGATTGCCTGACTGCGCATGCGTGACATTTCAGATTACCCGACTGCGCATGCGTGTCAACTTTGCATTTCTCGCATTAAGTTGTCATGTGGAGAAGGTTTGCAATTGCCGGCAACTTATCGCTTTTTTCGGTTTCACCAAAAAATATTTCTTAGAACCAAAGGAAAGCCATATTTGGCGACTTATTTTCTTTTCTAAATAAAGTTTACTGATTTTAATTTAGTGTTGGGATATTCATTCATCCTTGCACATACATAAAATGGTTAATACTTCGAAAGTTGAAATGATATTTTAAAGTCAAGTAAACGATTTAAGTTGTTCTATAAAATATTTTTATTTACAGTTTTTAATTTGCCTTTCAGTTCTAATAATTGAAATACTAGATTATAAGCAATCAAATTATGACACTAAACATTTAATTATAAGGAGAAATTAACCAGATAGGCGTTATTTATATGTTTTATATGAGCTATACATGTCTTTTTTTCATATTTATTTAATATTTTCTTGTGTTCCAAGTATCTATATAATACTTTTAACATCTAATGTTTTATAAATTTAATTTTCTCCACATACCTCGTATATTAGATTTTCATTATTTAGCAATATTGATACTTATACTGTTATAATTTCCCCCATGAGAGAAGCTTAAAGTATGTTTGCATTAACATTTTTAAAAACGCTTTTTACATACCTTCAAACATTCCCTCATATCATTCATTATTTTCCTGAATGCTTGTTACTGTTATATCACAATTATTGATGGTAAAAGAAGTGTTTAAGTGTGTAAGTACAGTTATAATATAGTAAGGTGGCTGAGTGTCTAAGTGGATGGCTGGTGAATTTTAATCAAGTATATAAAAAAAATTATTAGTTTTGAAGTTACCCCCTTTGTCTGTCCTTAAAATCCTGTATTCCCTAAGTTGCTTTCTTTCTTTCCCAAGTCTATGTCTGGGTAACTCGATACCCTCCCCTTTTGCCATTTCTTTTTACTTGTGCACATTGCAACAATTTCCCAGGATGCTGGGAAAAAAACACAGATTGAATTCGCACGGAAAAGGAATGTTGATGACTTTTCCCGTATTTCCGCGCCTAGCCCGAGAGGTGACCCGCGGAAGGTTACAAGGCGGCTATGACTTCCTTGTTCTCTTCGAAAAGTCCAGCGCTAAGCAATATAAAAAAAATACTACAGCTGACAACCCATATAAATGTGAAAAGTTGTGCTTTGTTTTTACGGCGTCTGGAAGAGGCGCGGATAAGAACTATTTCCTACGTCCTGCCTTCCGGCGCGCATACATTAGGGAGGGTGAAAAGTTTCCTCCCCAGGCGCGGATGAGTTCCTATTTGACCCGCACCTGCTTCTCCGATCTCGCGCTGATGTTTCCTTGTGCCATTTGAAAGGATGAGAGCTGTCTCCCGCAGGAGCCTTCAACACCATGACTACTGATGACCAACCTTTTCTCATCCCTTTCTTTCATATTTTTTTTCTCTTCTCTTCTTTTTTTTCAGTCGACTGGAGGTATCGTTAAACTCTTTTTTTTACAATGAGAAATTAATTGTACTTGTATTGAGCTCAACTAGTTAAAAGTAAAATGAAATAAAAAAAAGTAGACAGGTTTCGATTCTACGTTTTAGGGGTATTCACCAGCCACCAGAAATTTGTTAATGTTTGTTTAATTGATTTATCTTATGAAATGATTGGTGTGTAATTAAATTAAGGTGTAAGGTCTGTAAAAGAAGAACTGTTAGAATTATAGAAATTAAATAAATGAATTATTTTGCCTCTACTCTAGTGTGAGTTTGTCTTTTATTGGTGGGTTTTTATTCTAAGTAAAGCTTAAAGGGGGAATTAGTTATGAGAAAATAATTTAATTATGTGGGTATGTTTTATTATACGATCAGTGGCATTATTCACAGCAAAACTTAAAAGTGAAAGTTAATTATGAGAAAAAGAAATAATCAAATAAAAGCTGGAGTTAATTATGGGTCAAGAAACTAATTACGGCAATTAAACCCAATAAAATAATTATGGGAAAAGAATTTAATATAAATTAAGCATTCGACTACGAAACCAAACATAACATTACATAGAATATTAATACATTAATTTTAATGAACCTTTTACTTGTTCAGGTTCCATTATGAAATTTCTTTAGTTGATGCTTTCTTTATTTGACTGATCAGAACTTTTTATAAGTAGAATACGAATTGAAAATTGCAAATTCTTTTCTGTCCTTTATACAGTATACAGGATTGAAAAATAAATTTTTTAGAATGAACTATGACTTAAAATTCAACATATGCTAAGCAACAATCGATTACTTATGAATGGAATAGGCAAAAAAATTAAAATGCTTTAGTGATAACGTTAAAACAAATAACCTGCTGAATCACATGCAAAATACAAAATATTATTTTTAGATTTATAATAGTACGAAAAGAGTATAAAATCAATGGATATTAATATTTATTAAATTAAAAAAATAATCAATAATTTATTTGCTAGAATTTTTTCTCATGAATCCTATTTTCTTGCAGCCCATAATCTTTTATGGCCCTCATCAAATTTCCAGTTGTGCAGGCCTGCTCTGACATTATAAAGAAATATTTTGCATTATTTGTAAGATATATATATATATAGTTTCAAAGGGAAAATATGACAATGTGCAAGCAAAAAGTAACATACTCCAACAGGTTTTTTGTTAAAATCTACTAGCCAAAAAAGTCCACTGCTTTTTAATCTTACAGCGAGCACTCCTTTAGCTGAATACACTGATATTTTAGACAACTTTACTCATTCACTGAATATTCATATAAAACACATTTTAACCTGGTGATTAAACAGTAAATAATTGACTACAAATACTAATTTAAAATTTAATTTTGAGAAAGAGCTTTATTTATAAACACTTGTGAATATATTTTTCTTGTCTGACACACATTATAATGAACAGTCTGCTAATTAGACTATTTAAAGCGGTAAATAGAAATACATATACTTCCCCATATTAATATGGATGGAAAGCTTTATAATAGGCAGCAGCAAAAGTAACTTCCCACAGTCACAAAAGTTGAAACACATAGCTAATAATTATTATTCTCAAGGTGATACAGAATTTTATTTTTTTAAATTCAACATTATAAATGAATATGTTCACAGAAATGAAACTGGACATATAATTTGGGGAGAAAAATAGTTTTCAATGACAAAACATCAATGATCAGAAGCCTTAAAAAACAAAAAGTAAATAAATAATTTATTTTTAATTGATTACAAAATTGCTTTCACTTCCATCTTAGGTGCATGTGAATTACTTCTAACATTCTGAATTTCTTCAGCTTCCTAAGACTTACAGTTCCAGATATACAGTGATTAGTCAGTCAGTCGTATTTGCTTTCTCATATAAATAGATGTTTTAACATAGTTTTGTTATAAAAATATAAAATTGAGAGGCATGTTTTCAGAACAATCTAAACTGCTAAATATTCAAGTACATACCAGTACTCTACGATTAAATAACATTTTGTTATTTCTAATATAAGTACTCCCTTACAATTCATACACTTCTGGATCAACTTCTATTACCTACATATAAATGATACTTCTCTGTAACGTTAAATGTCAGTTCAGCAAATTTTACTAAAGTTACATGCTGGGATCTTCATATATTGCTCCTTATTAATTTGCATTATTCGGTACAAGACCACATCAATTGCTTCAGCAATTTTACAAAGGTGAGCATAAAGATGGTTTCCCATATCCAGTCATTTATGAGTATAAAAACTTGTTCTGAGTTACTTTCAATAAAAGGGATCATAATAGTAGATACGGGGATACTCTAGATTTGTGTGCACGACCGCCATCTTGGATTTTTCAGGGTTTGGCGCGTTTTGCTTGGCGATAATTATTGCGTTCTGGTACCTCCTCTGGCAACCCCTTCTAACCAATGAAATGATTTAACTGAATTTTTTTGCTCTTATTCAACCTTTAATTGACATCTTTTCACCTAAAGTTAAATTTATTTGGTCTCCATATCATCAAGAGTGTTTTAATAACTTTCAGTCAATATTCTTTTCTAAGCCAAACTACCCATGTGGGATCAGGATTTTTATTTAAATACTGATGCTTCAAATATGACTATTTCTGGCATTTTGATGCAGAAGTTTGTTGATAAATTATTACCTATATCATATTTTAGTAAGTCACATAAACAAGGTCAGAAAAATTATTCCACCCTCAAAAAAGAACTGTTCGCACTTTACAAATCTATCATTGCATTTATACAATAGAACTTTTACTGTGTTAACTGATAGCAATCAACTATAAGCATACAATTTCTACTGATATTGTACTCGAAATGAGTGAATATTCCATCATTTATGAACCTATTCCTGGTAAAGTTAATGTTTTGGCAGATTATTTTTCTCACCTCACCTGTGATCCTCCTTCTCAAAATTGAGCCACTAATCCTGAAATTATTAATAGTGAGATAACTTCTGTAAATGCTATAACTACTGACCATATTCAAAATTCTCCATCACTCTTGAAATTTCCATATCCACATTTTTGGCAGAACAGAGTAGGGATTCAAAATGATCAAAATTATTAATTATCTAAATCAACCCTACTCTGCCAAGTCTTCAAAATTCACCGATTTTATATTCATTATGCTTCTAAATTGGGACAAATCTACTTCTTCTCGTATTATTGTTGTTCCCCCTTATATTTTAAAATATAAGGTTCTTAAAATCTCTCATTTTGGCATATGATTGTTATTTTTGGCAAGGCATGTATATACAGTAAATTTTTTAAAATCATGCCACCTTTGTTCTGTTAATAAGCCTCACACCATTGTATCAGCACCTTTTCAGGCAAACCCTATACAATTTGAGGCTGTTTCTATGGATATTCTTGGTCCTTTTAAAAAATAACAATTATCATTGATCTTTTTTCAAAGCATTTAGAGCTTTTTCCTCTTGTCAAAATTATCACGGAGGCAGTCACTGAGTGTTTATTAAGTTATATTTGCAAATTTGGCAGACATTCCTTAATCTTAACTGACCAATTTACTTCTCACATTTTTACTAACTTTACAAAAACTATTGGTATTAAATTAAATCATACTAATGTGGGTAATCCTAAATCGAATGCTGTTTGTGAAAGGACTAACCTTTCAGCAAAATCTACAATTATTTTTTTTGAAAAGTTACAATTTTTCATTAAAAAATACACTTTGATTAGGGGTCTGGCCGATACCACGTAAAAACAAAACATGTCTTGGAAATTTTACCTCTTGGGTGGTGTGGAAAAAAACTTCAATATTCGAATGCTTTTTTCAAAAAGTTTTCGAAGTTTCATGATTTGAAAAGGTAGTTTTTATTAAAAATGCAAAAGAAAAATAAAATCTAAGTCTAACGATTAAATGATTTTTGAAAAATATTTCGAAGTTTCATAATTTAAAAAGGTGGTTTTTATAAAAAAATCTAAAAGAAAAACAAAAATTTCCAATATTTGAGAATGATTTTTTTCAAAAAAATTTCTAAGTTTCATAAATTATAAAATGGTTTTTATTAAAAACCCCAAAATAAATCTAAGCCCGATGTTTAAATGATTTTTCAAAATTTTTTCAAAGTTTCATAATTTAAACAGGTGGTTTTTATTAAAAAAGCTAAAAAAAATTCAAAGTCCAGCGTTTTAAAAACACCGCTTAAAACACATTGGCAAGAATTTTTCCACTCCTCAAAACACGGTAAAATCACCAAAGTTGGCGCAAAAAAAAATCCAAGATGGCGGCCGTGCACACAAATCTAGAGTAGTCCCGTAGACACTTTATTATAGTACATTACACTGTAGTACTTGGCTAATCTAATCCAAAATGAAAAAATTATATTTACTGTTTCAGAATTAAATATCATGACATAATTGTAAAGTAATCCAAATTTAGACAATATTCTCGCCTATACATGATTTTGAATATTTTCTCATAGCCATATTTTATATGACATGAAAACCTCAGTGAAAGTCGGTGCAAAGAGTTTAAAGAAATGTTGTATATAACTCATAATTATAATAAGCTGCTTCCTAAATGACAAACAAAATTTTCTGAAAGAGATGTACTCAGAATATTTAAACTACTATTTAATGCCATCGACGTTTTTAAAGCATTTAATGCAAAATATGGCGATATAGAAGAAAACAATTCATAAAATTGTCAAATTTGCAAAAGATTTAAGCAGTATTTGAGTCTCCATAACATCGAAAATTTTGGATAAAGGGTGAAATTTATATTTAGTCTCGAAAAGTAACATCTGATTTGCTAATTTCCTGTACAAATTTATTATTTGTCCACTAAACGCTTAAAAACAAGTAATTACAGGAATTATAAACTACACTAACTGAAAATAATAATTGATGCTGATAATCACTCCCATATGAATATCATAAGTTAGAAGCGTAAAAAGCAAAAAGTAATAATCTACTTAAGAACAAAATAAACCAAGTTTTTCTTACAAAAATATAATTTGTTAATTAAATATAATTATAATAAAAATTGTTAAAGCTGAGCAATTATTGGCGCCTTAAAATACAATGTATAAACCAAAAGAGCGATTGAAATTTTACATAAACGTACTTAAATACTTGAATCTTGGGGGAAAATGTAAATAAATATAAATATGTACCTCCAACACAGCAGA
Organism: Dolomedes plantarius; assembly: GCA_907164885.2. NCBI lineage: Eukaryota > Metazoa > Arthropoda > Arachnida > Araneae > Dolomedidae > Dolomedes > Dolomedes plantarius. Next base: position 2,765,898 of record OU015491.1, on the reverse strand, counting down.
TACAAAAAAGTCGTCGTGATTAGCATTTCAAATACGATGTTCAACAATACCTGTGTAAATTTACGTCATCAATAGACACCAGCAGTGAGTAATACAACCTGATGGACAACAAAGCCAAGCTTGGCAATTACGGCCCTCAAATTGGCACAGAAGCAAGATATTGCCAAAAGGGTTTCCGTAATGTGAAAATTGTTCCAGGTTGCTGCATCCCCACTCCTTGGAACGCATGCGCAGTCAGGCAATCTGAAATCCTCGCTTCCTTAAACTAATCGCTCCTCAAAAGGAACGGATGGACACATGTATCATTAATGCTAAAATCTAATGCACGGCACGACAGGGATATCAATAGTAGTGACACTGCTGGCCACCCAAATTGCAACACCGAGGAAGACAAGACAAAATTTGTTTTGTAGATAACCAAGTATCGAATGATTAAATTTATAGACTTCTGTGAAGTGTGCTTCCTGCCAAAATCAGTAGCCAGAGTTGGAGATCACCGCTCCCACACGCCTCGGCAGTGATTCAAAGAGACTTTGGATGAGTTCTTGAGCGGTGCATAACGCAGCTCTCTTCACGGTGTCTCCAGACTCGAATGCGACCATCGTGGTGTTGCAGACAGAAGCGTGACTCGTCAGTAAAGACAATTTCATTCCATTCTGCCGTCCACATCCTTCTGTCATCGCACCATTGGCGGCGGAGACGTCTGTGGTTCTGCGTCAAGGGTAGACAAAGCAATGGACGTCTTGCGGACAGACCACTCTGCTGTAAACGGCGTCGAATGGTACGCGCAGACACTGGATGATGCGTTACAGACTGCATGTGCTGTGCTATGGTTCGTGATGTGACTGAGCGATCCGTCACTGCCATGCGCACAATTTGCCTGTCATCACGTGAAGTGGTGCGCTGAGGTGGATGCGATCGAACACGCCGGTCCGTCGTACCCTCCTGCATCCAACGATCACATATCCGCATTACAGTTGTTTGGTTTCGTCCAACACGACTACCAATTTCCCTGAATGATAATCCACAATCTCGGTAGGCCACTATCCTTCCTCTGTCGAACTCGGATACTTGATCAAAAGATGATCTCTGATTTCGACGAGGCATAATTGATCGCTTTTTAAAAAAAAAACCACAAGAAAACCACAATTGCCGAACTTGAAATCGTCGAAATCTCCAAGCCTTAAATAGCGCTTTGAAGTTGCGCCACAGGCGCGCGTGATGTGCGTCTGCGCTGAAATTCTAATCATTTTCATATCTCACCTCCGCTAATGCATGTTGTAAATTTCATGTTATTTGCATGTTTCCTTGAGGGTGTTGCATTTACAGTGGCCAGCAGTGTATCATCAACAATCCTGTTAGTGATAAATTAAGTTGTTCAACTTAGCCTGTTTATCGCTTACTTTCTCTTTCAAAAGAAATAGGGTCCACTCATTCTCGGTCCAACTCATAGGGTCCACTCATTCTCTGTCCAAATGTCATTCTCGGTCCAACATTTTAAATTTATATATGAATGACATTCCTCGCAATAATTAAAACTCTCCTTTCATCAGGCTTTTGGTCTGCTTCCAGTGTTTTTTTTCCGTACTAGTCTTTTAACGTTAAAAAATTGTTGATGACAGTTTTAGATCTTCCTATCTTTTTTGCAATAGACCGACAACTCATTCCTGGCAATGCCAAAGATTCAACACCTTTTTTATATTCAGTCAGTTTCCTTGCTTTTGGCTTTATTATAAAATTAACAAAATTCTTAATAGAAAATGTCAGAAAAATCACAAGAGTTTTTAACGTAACGTAGGACAATAGGAAGATGTAATGAACTGCGTTTCCTAGGCCACGCCTTTTAACGCAGATATTTCTGTAAATAACATCGGAAAGCGAGAGTTCGTCGATATGAGAAAACGGAGTGATCTGATTGGTCGGCTCCCGGATCCTTCAGATTGCTTCACCAAAGTGGTGCAGCTTCCAGTTCGGTCGGTACTTAGGCGGCAGGGGCGTAGCTACCGTGGAGCAGTTGGAGCGAACTAAATTTATATGAAATTCACTTTAAAAAAAAGGAAAATAATCAATTTTTGCTAGTTTTTATTTTATATCGTAGCAGACATTATGTAATTATTTTTAAAACATACATTTACACAAGTAGTAGTTTAAAAAATGTAAGATTAGTAGTTTCACATAAAAGGTACATTCCCAAGTACAATAGTTCAGTTAGATTTTCAAGTATCTCATTAAATGAAGACAAATGTCTGTTAATTGAAATCTAAATCAATCCTGTCTGCTCATCGTCCTCATCTTCTTCTTGTACTTGGCTATTTCTATTTAAACAGCCGTCACATATTTTTGCAATACGGGCTTTTTTGTAGCAACCATTGTTGTTACTTTTTGAGGTATCCGCTCATAAAAACATCCATTCTCAAAATCTTTCATTTCTATTGTACCAATTTCAATTGCATAATCAACATTTATGTTGTCTGGACATAATCTGCCTGTAGCAATATTCAAAAGTTGGGAGTCAGGTTTCAGTGGATCTATGAAATTTTGTAGTTGATGGCGAAGTGTTGTGATGATAATTAATAGTTTTGGAAGTGATTAAAGTTAATATTAATATCGGGTATTTAGATAATTAAATTAGTAAAGAAAGTAAATTTTAGTAACGATTGTGCTTTGTTTAATCAATTTATTAAGCCTCTGCTAAATATATGTAAGGGTTATACTTGTGGTGATCAGATATTAATTGATTTGATTAATGTCATCGCATTTGGAGAAGGTGCGCAAGTTTCTCTAAATGTTTTGACATTGAGAAGAATTAAGTTTGAAATAGATCATCACAGGTTATACCTTATTATTGTTAATATGGATAAATTAATAAGTCTTATTTATGAACCTCGTGAATGGCTGGTACGCTGGTGAATTTTTGGGTTTTTTATTAAATGAATGAATACAAAATTATAGTGTGTCTTTTCTTTTAAAGTTAAATCCTTCCTTTTGAGAACCCCTTTTTGTCAGTTGATCGTAAACTGAGACTTCCGATAACGACTGGTCACGGACACCCTCCCCTTCGGGACGTTTGGAATGTTGATGAGCCAAGCAGATACGAAGGCGCTCCCTGCGCGGTTGAATACAGTGGCTTGTAGATGGCGGCGTTTTCAAGGAGGAAAAATTAATCAAAAATTATTATGTGAAATAAGAAAATGAAAAAATCAACAATGAGTCGGAGAGGAGATTCCTTCGGCTAATTCCTAATTTCAGCGTTTTCCTCGTCCGGGATTGACGGAGCGGAGTGGACCTTCTTACTTTCCGCGGAATACAAAGTGAGAAAAGGAGCGTCAACTCGGGGGCGGAGGGTGCAAGTGGACACAGAGAGGGGGAGAGGCGAGCGAAGAGGCTGGGAGCTGACCCCAGTGCCTTGATAAAAAGATGATGGCCGTACGGAAAGGTCCGACGACGTTCATCTCTTGGCGTCGTGCACGCTTTAGAAAATGGCGTTAAGGCTCCCCTCATGACTTCCTTAAATAATAGTGTTTTTTTTTGTGCTGCAGCATTTTAATTGGGTAATATAATTTTAATTCCTTTTTTTTATTTACTGAATTTTTCTATAGTTTTACTTTTGTTTTTCTCATCACTTTTTCATTTAGAAGGTTTTTTTTTTATTCGCCAGCCACTTCACTTATTTGTATTGTTTTTATTGATAATTATTTGTATTATGGAGAGTAGAACTCATTTAAACGAAATTGTATTTATTCAATTGAATTTGGTTGTCAGAATGATGTTAAGAAGATCTGGAGTTAATGAGTTTGTTTGTTATAACGTCAGGGAAATTCTTAAATAAATTGTTATTTGTAGATGTAATGTGGTGTCATGTCGGTCCTTGCCTTTTTAGTAAAATTTCTGATTTTCAGCTTTAGGTTTTATTTTTATTTCAGCAGATATGAAGCTTTTTCTTTTAGGTGAGATAATTTTATTTCTAGGTGTTCTCCAAGGTTAAGTAATTTTATTAGATTTAATTTCATTTTTCTTTTGGCTCATTATTCACCACAGTGAAGCATTCAGTTCGAACCAGTGTTAATTATAATTATTAATTGTTTATGGGTTATTGCATTTAAAAATAACACAACGCAACTTACCATCTATCTTAAAATGTACTAACCACTAACGGCCAAATGGCAATTATTGTTGTATTTAAATTTAACTGAAACTAGCTTAATTAGTAAGAGTTATTCCTACCTTCATTAATTAATTTATTAATTAGCAATAAAATATATTGAGTTTTAAATAAACCCCTAACACAATCATTCAACGCCACAGAAGTCCTTATCTGTTCCAATTCGTGTTTTCATCTCTTCTTTGTGTTTGTGTTGCTTAGCTTTCTGCTGTCATTCCTCTTGAATGATGTTTACAAGATCTTCCTCCAGCTGAGTGCAAATATGTAAGCTTAATGCCCATGTTTCAAGAGTTTATGGCTTCAAAGTTATCCCGATAATAACACTAAGACCGAGGCCAAAGCGCATGAATGTGGTTTCACTCCAAATTCCATTCCAGAAGCCAGGCATAACGTGATCTCCATTCAGAAAGTTCTTCATCACACTGACAGGCATTTTCTTCATAGCTCTTAAATAAAACAGACCATACCGTGTATAGTTTTGATGACCTGCTGCAAAAAAGTAGGGTAACATTTTACGAACTTCAATATGCAGCGGTCAATTTCCTTCTCGTTCGGCTCTCACATATAACACCATGAGGAAGACAGGCTTTAATAGACAATCAACCTACAGCTCGCCTGTTTTGCTCTTTGTTTCTAGAAGTGACATAAGATCGTTGCTATTGTTTGGCAGATGAATGTCATCAGAATATTTTCTTGGGGGGGGGGGCGAGATGAAGGAATAAGAATATTTTTAATGCAAAATCAATATTTCTACTTCTTTGGGGGGGGGGGGGCCGTCACTGACATCAAATACACTCCGCAAGACTTCTTCTGCAACCATCCTTAAAGCTTTCCTATTTTGAGGAAACTTTTTTCCCTTTCATCATCTTCGGGACACCAGACATCAATTCCGATAAGCCACTGTCAGCCATCAAAGATCCAACACTACCAATGAAGCTCATCAACAAGACGTAAGACTATGTTGAGGAATGTCCAAGTGATATGTAATACAACTCTATCAGTGGCATATTGAGCGCCCTGGAGCAAGTAAAATTGGTGCGCCCACTTGTTTCTCGGACGAGGTCTGGCGAAATTTGTTTTTTATCTACTCTTATTTCGATTTAAAACCTTACTTAATAACAATTTATTTGAAATTCAATTTAATAAAAATGAATATATTAATAAAACAAATTATAATTCTTTAAGTACGGAGAACCCACTACATATTTTATAAACTCTATTGACAAAATGTACTTGAACATGTTTAGGTTGCACCTTCAAAATTGTTTTCTCGCTTTCTCGTTTGAAAGTCGGTCAATCATTTTCTTCAGATCAAATTGACAAGCTAATGTTCTTTCAACTGATATCGTGACTAAGCCGGTGTTGTGACGTGTTGCTCCTTAAATACGTTTTGATCAATTTCAGCTTTGAAAAACTTAGTTCTGATGTCGTTGTCGTCACCGGTAAAGTTAAAAAATCATGCATGCTGTAATAATGTCAAAGAAGCTACTTGAGGCTGCGGTGTGAATTAAAAGTAGTTCAGCAACTTCGCGTATAGAAGTAATTTGTTTTAATTGAATAGAAAAGCACATTTTAAATCGAAGCAGTTGAGGTCTAAAACTAGGTGAAATGTCGGAAAGATATGCCGATTGTAACCATAGGCGTAGCGTGCTTATAACTTTTTTTTTTTGGGGGGGGGGCACGAAATGAATTCAGTTAGGACTCTCCTCAGCGCATTGACTGCTAGACGGTCCTTAAAATATGAAATATTATGATTTTTTTTTAAATTAAATAACAATAGAATTGGTGTTTGAGGAGTATTCAAAAGTTATACAATGAGAAAAATAAATATAATATAAATAAAATGAGAAAAAAAATATAGCATCGAATTTTTATCATATCATTTTACAAAACTGTGTTAAGGCTAAAGACATAATCGGAATCTTCAGTTTCACAGTTGAAAAAAGGGGGAAAACCAAATTTTTAAAAAGTTTTCTACAATTTTCCGATTTTAACTGAACTTCTATTAACGTTTTAATTTATTTTTTTTTGGGGGGGGGGGGGTACGTGCCCCCTCCCCCAACGGTTTTTGTTCCAACGGGAATACAAAACTCTCAAGAGTCATTTAAATGAGCATTTAAGCTACTATATGAACACTAAATGAACATTACAGTATAAAATACTGATAAAAAATTAAATTTAAAAATAAAAACCATCATTTTCTATTTCTCAGTTTTATGTTTCAGATAAGTTTTAAAATATTTTTGGGGTCAGATAGGAATGGGACATTTTTACTCGGCATTATGTGTGTGTTTCTAACTGGGTAAACTTATTTAACATACCTAATTACTTGCATGCTTCTTTAAAATGAATAATGGCAACTCGATGACGTAGTTCAGGGATCGGTGTATAATGTATGAACAGTTTTCAAATGCCTTTATGTAATTGTTCAATACATTCAAAATCTCCAATGATCCGTTCTTAATTTTTTTTATAATTTAAGATGAAAGAAAGGTTTAGAAAGGATTAGTGATACTATTTATGTGAGAATTTTTTTAAAAATATTTGTAAACTGACAGACAAAATTTCCATTTAGACTTGGTCCGTCATAAATTCTTAACTCCTCTTTAATTTCGAATGTTTTGACTAAATGCAAACCTGTTCTGAGTTTTTACAATTAACTTAATATTGAACTCTAATTTTACTACTAATAAAATTATTTAATTGCTTCCATTTTTGCCCGAATGCAACTATTTTTTCTTTCAATCGCTTTCCTAACTTATTTTATCGACAAAACTAGAAAAGTTTAAGGTAAAACTGAAAATTGTTTTTACAATTTAGCTTAATTTCTATTTATTATGATTAAATTTAAGAATTTGAGTGCACGTTGTACCCGATTAAACACGTAATTGATTTTGGTGGTATTAACGGGATTAAAATTCAATGATTTGTGCCATTTACAACACAAAAATAATTACATCTGTTCATTTGCAATAACATATGTAATTGAAAGTCCATCAGAAATGTTATATTTGCTCATACGTTTTTGTACTTTGTGGCTTTTTCAATCTTTTTCGGTTGTCTTGTTTGGTAAGTGGTACTTCTATAACTGAAAACTATACAAGAAATTTTTTCATTTTTAATTTTTTGACTGGTGTTTTTAAAACGAATAGAATTTGGAATTTGCAGCACATGAATGCTCTTAAATTGTTATTTTCACAAATGAAAACTTTAAATTGGTTTTTCTGCATGTTCATTTTTTTCTCGACTTTGATTAACTAAAAATGCTATGGCTTTTTTTTTTTAAATTAAGATAGAGGTTTTAAATATTTTGTACATAATTTTGATTATGTGTTTGATAAAACTGTGCATAGGAATTACCATTAGGATTTACAGTTATTGTTTTTAAAATGTTTAAACTCCGAATTGATAAGATTTTTTCGTATTTCGCAAATACGACCGTAATTTCTACCCGATATTACGCATCGTTCTAAAATGAATGCCAAAAACCCAAGAAAGAGGCGAATCTACACATTTATTCACTTCACACACAGACAGAAGCGGGATTGGAACTCTCCCTCCGCCCCCTACATAAAACAGTCTGGAGACTATTGCTGACAGGCCAAAGGAAATGTACAATGAGATAGGCCTTATTTCTGATATCCTCCCACCTTGAGTTTACAAAATTAAAATATTCGATGACACTAAAACTAATAATTATCAATCAAAATATAAAAAAGAAGCAAAAGTTCAAAATGTTCAATCATAAGGAACTATCAGGAACAGTCACTTTTCTTCCACATTTTGTACCAAGTACTGGTTCATAAGGTAATGTTTTATCGATCCCTAAATGAAACAATTTTGTATTGGTCTTAACTCAGTCTTTACACGTGCAACTCTATTTTGGCCGTCTTTTCCAGGAATCAACTCGAGCTAATGGCCAATAGGTACGTTTCTTACTGTCACTCTCCAAAAGCACAACATCGCCTACAGCTAGGGCGATGCTTTGAGATGATTTGCGCTCGATGTAAAGTCCTTCGTTGCAACTGGCCAAGATATTCTATACGGAATCTTTCACGAAGATGGCTCTGTTAGATATATGTGTGTTCACATGCCACACCACTTGTTCAAAATTCATGTAATTCCACTGTTCAATGTCGCGTGTTGTCTTGTGTCGTGCTTAAGATATTAATGCATATTAAAACTTAAACTTAGCTTTAGCTCTTTATCATCCAAATCATGATTCTCTACAACTCCATTGCTCTGCTGTGATGACATAGAATAAGGTAACCTTACTTTGATTCGTTATCCAACAAAGATTATGAGACTGACAGCGGCAATTAAATTGTAGTGTAAAACGAAACTGATCACAAAATGGCTCTTAGAGATAACTATCTTGTTGAAAAACTGAATTATGCAAACTGGAAGTTCAAAACCGAAATGGTTCTCATTAAAGAAGATCTTTATGATCTCGTTACTGTTGAACCACCCGAGCCAAAAACACCAGCATGGTTAAAACAGGATCAGAAAGCTAGAGCGCTGATAAATTTGTCTATTGAAGACAGCCAAATTATGCATGTAAAATATCTTACAACAGCAAAAGAAACTTGGGATGCATTAAAGAAAGTGCATGAAAGATCTAATCTAACAAGTAAATTATTTCTACTTAGAAAGTTATACAGCACGAAATTAGAAGAAGGTGGAAACGTAAATAATCACATTTGTAATTTAATGGAAATGATTGATAAGCTACGTGCTATCGGAGAAAACATTAACGAATCTCACATTTCTGCTTTACTTTTGTGTTCACTCCTTCACAGCTATGATAATTTAATAACTGCTCTAGAAGCAAGACCAGAAAACGAACTGAGTGTTGATTTTATTAGAGGAAAAATTATCGATGAATATAATCGTAGAACTGAAACAGGTCAAAGCGATATCTCAAATAGAGTGTTTAAAATCCAAACCAAAAGTACAACACCAAATCGCGAAAATAAATTTTGTTCCTTTTGTCACAAGAAGAATCACATGAGATCAGAATGTTATCACTTGAAAAATAAAAATCGTAATCCGCCCACATTTCAAAACAAAAATACGACTAAAATGAAACAGCATAACGCGTCGATTTGTTTTGAGACTAAAACGAAAGCTATTAGCGGTATAGCTGAATTCCTGCTCCTTCATTGCGAATCAAAAGAAGCTCATTATTGACTCAGGAAGTAGCTGTCACAATTTCATGATAATTGTGCTGTCACAATTTCATCCTAGAGTTAAAACCTCAGAACCAAAATTCGGTGATCGTTGCAAATGGAAACACTCTCAGGGAATAGGAGATGTATTTTTTCGAACTTTGACTTCTAATGGAAATATTAATGATGTACGATTGCGCGATGTGCCAGAAATAGAAACAAATTTGATTTCTGTTAGAAAAGCGGATGCAGTGTAATTTTTGAGAAAAATAAATGCAAAACACAGCAAGGGGGAAAAACCTACTGAGAAGGGAAAATAGATGATTCTCTAAACGAGGTCATTTTAAAAGAACCAGAAACCGAAACATCTGCTCGCTGCAAAAATAAAAACTGTATAGATCTTTGGCACAAATGCCTAGGACATAAAAATTACACAATTTCCGAAAATTTGGCAAACGGCATAAAAATAGATAATTGCAAGCATGAAACCGTGTGCATAAAAGCAAAACTAATTGATCAACCCTACTCAAAAACAACTACGTACAGAGTGCATAAACCTCTAGAACTCGTACATTCTGATGTTTGCGGTCCATTTCAAAATTCGATTGGCGGGAAATCCTATTATCTTACTCTCATTGACGATTATAGCAGGTTTACTATAATTTACTTGATCTCTAAGAAAAACGACGTATTCTCAAAATTGAAGGAATACATTGCAATGACAAATTTGGAAGAAAAATACAAACCCTTAGAACTGACAACTGTTAGCAATCAGATGGAAAATTACTTAACCGAACAGGGAATACACCATCAGTTGTTAACCTTTAAGGTCGTGATCATTATCTTGTAGAAGTAATCATACCTGTAGAACCAACTCTTATTTACATCTGGTTTATTGACACATTAAAATCTTGGTTAAATAAATCATTTACAAAGGTTCGTTTCGACGAGCGTAAAATACACTCATGAGAGCAGGGCTCATTATTCAAAGTCCGTACGAGACCCTCTCACTCAATCCGTACGCGTGGCGACCTTTCAACAGTCCAAGTCTATTATCCTCCTCATTCGCCACCGCATCGTTATTTATGCATTCTTCTCAGCCCTTTCTCGAACCATCTCGAATACCCGACTTTTTTCCGGTTCCGCCCTCTGCAGACCACCTATGGTGAATTTCTTTCCTGCCGACTTCTCCAAGGGAAAAGCGCGCCGCTAATGGGTTTCACAAATGATTGTAAATGACTCGCGTACTTTTACCTATTGTCGCACATCTCCAAAGGTGTATATCGTTCGACACCTGTTTGCGTTTATTTTGGGCTTATTGAAGACGCTGTTACTCACCTTCATCAATTCCACTTAGGAATGGGAGACGAAAGTCTGACATTACGCCCCTTCCTCTAGAAGTGAAAAAAGTCTTTTTTGAGACGTTTTCAGTCCCTGAAACAACAGTCCCTGTTGATCAGAGGATAACGAGGCAGTCCCCTGGGGTAATACTGTGCTTTCAACTTGTGACGGGGGGCGCTATGTAGCCACAACAATAACACATTTTTACAAGTAATTGATTCCATGTTTTCATATGCATATGAGATAGCCATAGCATTTACAGGTAACAAAGATCACTTTTACACACTTATCCTTAACACAAAATTAATATTATAATTCTTGCTCATTTCTTTACTTTAAACCAAACACTAACAAATTATTTGACTACCAATCACTTATCTTTAATGCAAGAATTTCTAAGATAATTACGCTTTTGATTCTTTTTTTTTCAGACTCTTTAGGAATTTTCTGGCTTAATCTTGACATATTTTAATGAATCTTCCCCAAATCTCTAGGGAATACTTAACATTAACTTAGTTCTTGACTTAAAAAAACATAAACCAAGTGTTCATACAACAAAACAACCAAAAAAAAAATAAATATCACATACCTTAATTCTTAATACCATTATATTTACAAATTTAGTCCATTTTTCTTAGGATTCAAAAAGGTTATGGAATCCTTTGGGTTAGTCTTTATGGGTTAGATCACGAGAAAGACTCAGTGGAGATATTTAAAAAACAACAGGAGACATGTCCTACTTTACGACGGGAGTGGGACATGGCAAGGATGGGAAAAGGAAATTACTATGTTATTGATTCGCTATTATTTCATAAAGAAAAGGTTTTGGGAGAAACAGCTAGTAATTCCGAAAGAAAAAAGACTAGAAGTACTCAGATGACTCACCATTTGGAGGGCACATGGCAGCAAAAAAGACAATAGAAAGAATTGGGTACTCTTTTTATTGGGAGGGATTAAGTAAGGAGGTAAAGGATTATTGTAACAGTTGTGAGGGATGCCAATTGAGGAGAAAGGTTAGGACAGCAGATAGGACGCCGATTGTGCCAGTGGCTAGGCCAGAACTCCCATTCCAAATCGTAAATATTGATTTGATCGGGCCATTAGATCCGGCTAGTTCGGCGGGACACAAATATGTTCTAACGTTAGTAGACCAACACACTAGGTGGGCGGAGGCAATCCCAATTAAATCACTAACAGCTAAAGCAACGTGTGAAGCGTTATTAGAAATATTTACCAGAACGGGTATTCCAAGTGTCATTGTCTCGGATAATGGGACAAACTTTAATGCCTCACTCACACAGGAATTTGAAAAGAGGCTAGGATCGAGCCCGAGATTCTCAACCCCTCTGTACCCTCGGGCAAATGGGTTAGTAGAAAGATTTAATCAGGTATTAAAGAACATGATCCATCACGTTATAAGATAGGACAAGAGAGGCTGGTACAAACAACTACCTTACTTATTATGGGCATATCGAGAAGTTCCCAACGGTACGACGGGAGTTGCTTCCGTATGGAAGGAAACCGGAAGGGCCATTGTCAATTTTAAAAAACACTTGGATGGGAAAGAATGGAAATACACAACTGAACACGAAACCTCTTTCTAAATACCTACAAGAGGTAGGAAATAGACTAGCAAAAGCCGCAAAGGAAGCGGGAGCAATAGCCGAGATCCAACAGGAAAAAATGGCTCACTACTACAATCTGAGATCTAGCAACAAAAGATATAAAGTGGGGGACCAAGTTATCGTATTAATAGCAGATTCTACCAATAAGTTATTTGCTCGGTGGAAAGGACCAGGAACTATAATTAAACATAACCCTCCACTTACGTATATTGTGGAATTACGAGATGGGACTAAATGTATGGTACATCAAAATAAGATAAAAGAGTTCGTGAGTCGAATCAACGCCCTGAACATAATTTTCGAAGAAGAGGAGGAGTTTGGGGAAGTTGAAAATGTCCCCATTAAGGTAGATTTTAAACCCTTTGAGACGCTAAACACGCAAGTAGAACTATCACATCTATCAGAAAACGAGAAATTAGGGATAAAAAAATTATTAGAAAAACATAAGGGTTTATTTTCAGGAAAAATGAAACCGGCTTTGGTACACCAGCATAGAATTGAACTAATACCAGGGTTACCAAGGAAGAAACCTCATTCTTACAAGGTGCCCGAAATCTATAAAAAGGAAGTAGATAGACAAATTGAGGAATTATTGGAACATGACTTAATTGAACCCTCCAGTGCGGAGATAGCACACCCTATGGTATGTGTGGCTAAGAAGGATGCGAGCATAAGACTGTGCTGTGACTTTAGAGCACTGAATGCTACTACTAAAATCATAGCGTACCCTATGGCCCAAGCACAAGACTTACTATGGGTAGCAGGCAAAGCCAAATGGCTCACAACCATTGACTTATTAAGGGGATACTGGCAAATTCCGATGGAGGAGAGTAGCAAACAATTGACGGCATTTGCGACACATAACGCCGGAAATGACAACCTATCAATGACAACCTAACCAAATTCAACATATCAATGGAAAACCATGCCATACGGGTTGGTAGGGGCAGCAAGCACTTTTCAATCAACCATGAATTTTTTTTAAAGACCCCATAAGGATTATGCTCAGGCATACATCGATGACATAATGATATTCTCCAATTCATGGCAGGAACACCTACAACATATTAATGGGGTATTTTCTGAACTAATAAGACTAGGTTTCTCGGCTAGACTAGATAAATGTAAATTTGCCAGGAATCAATTATTGTATCTAGGACACAGGATAGGCTCGGGAAAACATGCCCCGGAGGAATCGAAAATTGCCGCGATTAGAGAGCTAAAAAGACCTGAAACCAAGAAAGACGTCCGTTCGGTATTAGGATTAATGTCCTTTTATAGGTCATATATAAATAATTATTCCTGGCTTAATCTTGACATATTTTAATGACTCTAAATTGTAAAAACAATTTTCAGTTTTACCTTAAACTTTTCTAGTTTTGTCGATAAAATAAGTTAGGAAAGCGATTGAAAGAAAAAATAGTTGCATTCGGGCAAAAATGGAAGCAATTAAATAATTTTATTAGTAGTAAAATTAGAGTTCAATATTAAGTTAATTGTAAAAACTCAGAACAGGTTTGCATTTAGTCAAAACATTCGAAATTAAAGAGGAGTTAAGAATTTATGACGGACCAAGTCTAAATGGAAATTTTGTCTGTCAGTTTACAAATATTTTTAAAAAAATTCTCACATAAATAGTATCACTAATCCTTTCTAAACCTTTCTTTCATCTTAAATTATAAAAAAAATTAAGAACGGATCATTGGAGATTTTGAATGTATTGAACAATTACATAAAGGCATTTGAAAACTGTTCATACATTATACACCGATCCCTGAACTACGTCATCGAGTTGCCATTATTCATTTTAAAGAAGCATGCAAGTAATTAGGTATGTTAAATAAGTTTACCCAGTTAGAAACACACACATAATGCCGAGTAAAAATGTCCCATTCCTATCTGACCCCAAAAATATTTTAAAACTTATCTGAAACATAAAACTGAGAAATAGAAAATGATGGTTTTTATTTTTAAATTTAATTTTTTATCAGTATTTTATACTGTAATGTTCATTTAGTGTTCATATAGTAGCTTAAATGCTCATTTAAATGACTCTTGAGAGTTTTGTATTCCCGTTGGAACAAAAACCGTTGGGGGAGGGGGCACGTACCGCCCCCCCCCCCCCCCAAAAAAAAAAAATAAATTAAAACGTTAATAGAAGTTCAGTTAAAATCGGAAAATTGTAGAAAACTTTTTAAAAATTTGGTTTTCCCCCTTTTTTCAACTGTGAAACTGAAGATTCCGATTATGTCTTTAGCCTTAACACAGTTTTGTAAAATGATATGATCCATAATAAAAATTCGATGCTATATTTTTTTTCTCATTTTATTTATATTATATTTATTTTTCTCATTGTATAACTTTTGAATACTCCTCAAACACCAATTCTATTGTTATTTAATTTTAAAAAAAATCATAATATTTCATATTTTAAGGACCGTCTAGCAGTCAATGCGCTGAGGAGAGTCCTAACTGAATTCATTTCGTGCCCCCCCCCCCAAAAAAAAAAAGTTATAAGCACGCTACGCCTATGGTTACAATCGGCATATCTTTCCGACATTTCACCTAGTTTTAGACCTCAACTGCTTCGATTTAAAATGTGCTTTTCTATTCAATTAAAACAAATTACTTCTATACGCGAAGTTGCTGAACTACTTTTAATTCACACCGCAGCCTCAAGTAGCTTCTTTGACATTATTACAGCATGCATGATTTTTTAACTTTACCGGTGACGACAACGACATCAGAACTAAGTTTTTCAAAGCTGAAATTGATCAAAACGTATTTAAGGAGCAACACGTCACAACACCGGCTTAGTCACGATATCAGTTGAAAGAACATTAGCTTGTCAATTTGATCTGAAGAAAATGATTGACCGACTTTCAAACGAGAAAGCGAGAAAACAATTTTGAAGGTGCAACCTAAACATGTTCAAGTACATTTTGTCAATAGAGTTTATAAAATATGTAGTGGGTTCTCCGTACTTAAAGAATTATAATTTGTTTTATTAATATATTCATTTTTATTAAATTGAATTTCAAATAAATTGTTATTAAGTAAAGTTTTAAATCGAAATAAGAGTAGATAAAAAACAAATTTCGCCAGACCTCGTCCGAGAAACAAGTGGGCGCACCAATTTTACTTGCTCCAGGGCGCTCAATATGCCACTGATAGAGTTGTATTACATATCACTTGGACATTCCCCAACATAGTCTTACGTCTTGTTGATGAGCTTCATTGGTAGTGTTGGATCTTTGATGGCTGACAGTGGCTTATCGGAATTGATGTCTGGTGTCCCGAAGATGATGAAAGGGAAAAAAGTTTCCTCAAAATAGGAAAGCTTTAAGGATGGTTGCAGAAGAAGTCTTGCGGAGTGTATTTGATGTCAGTGACGGCCCCCCCCCCCAAAGAAGTAGAAATATTGATTTTGCATTAAAAATATTCTTATTCCTTCATCTCGCCCCCCCCCCCCAAGAAAATATTCTGATGACATTCATCTGCCAAACAATAGCAACGATCTTATGTCACTTCTAGAAACAAAGAGCAAAACAGGCGAGCTGTAGGTTGATTGTCTATTAAAGCCTGTCTTCCTCATGGTGTTATATGTGAGAGCCGAACGAGAAGGAAATTGACCGCTGCATATTGAAGTTCGTAAAATGTTACCCTACTTTTTTGCAGCAGGTCATCAAAACTATACACGGTATGGTCTGTTTTATTTAAGAGCTATGAAGAAAATGCCTGTCAGTGTGATGAAGAACTTTCTGAATGGAGATCACGTTATGCCTGGCTTCTGGAATGGAATTTGGAGTGAAACCACATTCATGCGCTTTGGCCTCGGTCTTAGTGTTATTATCGGGATAACTTTGAAGCCATAAACTCTTGAAACATGGGCATTAAGCTTACATATTTGCACTCAGCTGGAGGAAGATCTTGTAAACATCATTCAAGAGGAATGACAACAGAAAGCTAAGCAACACAAACACAAAGAAGAGATGAAAACACGAATTGGAACAGATAAGGACTTCGCCATCAACTACAAAATTTCATAGATCCACTGAAACCTGACTCCCAACTTTTGAATATTGCTACAGGCAGATTATGTCCAGACAACATAAATGTTGATTATGCAATTGAAATTGGTACAATAGAAATGAAAGATTTTGAGAATGGATGTTTTTATGAGCGGATACCTCAAAAAGTAACAACAATGGTTGCTACAAAAAATCAGTGGGAGCTAGTAACTCAATAAATTTTTTCCATTTATTATTTTTGAAATTTTTTATTTTAATTTTAACCTGATTGTCAAAATTTTTGTAATTCTGGGGTCCCGAGTTCGCTGCCAAATTTTCCTGAAATGGTTTCTATATTTAATTAGGTCAACAATATAATGGGGTAGTTTATGATAGAAATATTGGGGAGAGTGGACCTTAGCAGATTCCAGCGCACTTTGGATGGTCTTAGTGGTAGAGGTAAGAGCAGCGTCTATGTCATCAGGACTGTTAATATGATTAAAGGGTGGGGAGGAGTTGTTAACAAATTTAGTGAACGACTGCCAATTAGTATGATAAGGAGAAATGATAGAAGGGAGCACGGGGTTGCAGTTAATGTCAAGTTTAACAAGTAAGTGGTCTGAGGATAAATCATTAATAGTATTAATCTCATGAATGTTGTTTAAAAGGGCAAGTCAATGATGGAACACCAAGCCTGGTGGGATAAAGTGGGAAAGCAATATCAATAGAGTTATCAATTGAGTAGGAATTAATTTCATCTGGTTACTGAACGGTCATTCTGGCAGTTCCAACGGGGGTGTATAACTTTATGGTCAAGATTAAAAAGTTGAGAAAGTTCATTAGTTACGATAATTCTTAAGTAAGTGGAAACAAGGGTGAGTTTATCCAAATTTTAACAATTGTGTTTTCAATGGTATGTAAGTTAATACTGGGGAGATGGTTATGTTTAATACTCCGTTTGACATAGATCGCCGTGCCAGGGGAGCGTTATTATTGGGGGAGTGAAGTAGTTTTGAATTTTAAGAGTTCTGGGGGTGGGACACTTCACCTCCTGTACCAGAATAAGATCAACGGGTTTCTTAATAACAAACTCCCGAAGCTCATGAATACGTGTACGCAAGCCATCAGCATTCCAGCTCAGAACAGAAATTGCAGAAGAAGTAGAGGGGAGCATTAAGGGGCGACTGTGCCTCTTGTGAGGCAGCAGAAAGAACGTTATTTATAGACGGTGAGTTAAGTTTATCAACTAAGTAATTAAAATATGGTATATTCATTTCGTAACAGAGTTGTTTAATTTCTTTAAGAACATCCCTAATTTTTAAAAGTTTATTTAGTGTGCCGTCAAGGTTTCCCATTGGCGTTATTCTAGAGGTTGGAGTTTCAATAGTAGAATTAGCAGGAGTTACAATATTAGTGGTTTGTTCAGTCGTTATAGTGGGACAAGGGGAGTTATTGGGCTGAACAGCCTGGCTGTAAGAAATTGTTGAATTAACGGGTTTGCTAGCAAAGGTATTTCCTGAGTTTGTTGGGACAATTAGTTGGGGAGTATAATTACCAGCTTTGACCGCTTCTTTTATGATCTTAATTTGGTTACGTCTAATTTTTACCTGTTCCGGGTAAGCACTGCAACCACGATAGTTTGATGGATGGTCACCATTGCAATTAGCACATTTTGCTGGGGTGTCACGTGGTTTAGTACAGGCTGCTGATGAGTGTGCACCAGCACACTTCATAGAGACAGGCTGTAGAAGGCAAACTTCACTACTATGGTGGAATTTTTGGCAGTTGAAGCATTGCTTGGTACCTTTGAATTTGTAGGCTTCAACCCTAACTACGAAACCTAAAAAGTGTCGGATTTCATATATATGCTCAAGAGTCTTATTTTGTCGGAGGTGGCATAGGAAAATCAGGAGAGGTTCCTTGGTGTTAAATCGTTTGAGTTGTGAAACTCTGTTCACCTCAAAACCAAATTCTACGAGTTGTTGTTTGACTTCCTCTACTGGAATGTCAATGGGGATACCTTTGATTAGGACTTTAAGAGGCCTTTCAGTCTTGCGGTTTTTTCCAAAAAATTCAGTTTTAGTGGCGATAAGGTACCTTTGTATATTTCTAAATTGATCGATGGTGGTGGGAGAGATCTTAAGAAACTGTCCTGAGACAGTTTTGGGCAAATTAAATTGGATTAGGTTGTTTATATTTTCGATAATCTTTTGATAACCTGGAACCATTTTAATAAAGAATGGTTCTGGTTTATGCTCTCTTTTTACTTGGATGGTATCATCTGTTACAATTTCATCATCAGATTTTTCCTCAAGGGGGGAATTTATTTCTTGTTTCGATGACATCCGATTTTACCTGGTATAATAAGTTTTGGCGAGCAACTCGCTTACCTTGTGGCTCATTACCTTCATTACTTCTTCAAATTTTTTACTAGATTTTTTAACTACCGGAGTAGTATTAAATTTACTCACAATAGCAATTAGGTTTTTTAAATTATCAAACTTAGGACCAAGGGTGAAAGCAACAATGTACTTCCACATCTATACTTATATATAAAGAGAGAGCGATTTTGTACGTCGAGGGTAATCTCCAGAACCACTGCACCTATTTGAAAAATTCTTTCACTGTTTGAAAGGTACATTATTCCAGATGGACATAGGCTATATATTATGTACATGTGATCAGTAGAAATAAAGTTAGGGGCTTAATAGTAACAATCTCCATTCTTACCGCTACTGTCCTCTACCGCTTTTTGTGCCGAAGTCTTCAACGATCCTTAGCGTGGTGCTATCGCGGTGGGCTTCTGTTCTGACGATAGTGGTTCGAACCTAGCCGTTCTCCGGCACGCCTTTTTCTTTTAAATAATTAACTTTAATTATTAACTAACGTAATATTAATTTGAATATTATTTTAAGAATATTATTTTTTTAAAAATTGAATATTTTAAAAAAATTCTTTACATAAAATCCTTTTTTTATTTTTGTATTTTTATTTCAACTCTTAACCTCTTTCTATTATCTATCTATACTTATATATAAAGAGAGGGCGATTTTGTACGTGGAGGGTAATCTCCAGAACCACTGCACCTATTTGAAAAATTCTTTCACTGTTTGAAAGGTACATTATTCCAGATGGACATAGGCTATATATTATGTATATCTGATCAGCAGAAATAAAGTTAGGGGCTAATCTTAACAATCTCCATTGTTACCGCTTCTGTCCTCTACCGCTTTTTGTGCCGAAGTCTTTAACGATCCTTAGCGTAACCATATCAACACCCTTTAGCTTACGGGGTCCGTTTTTCGATATCGCTCTTTACAACGGGAAAATGTTATCTACTCCCTATCCCCGTTTTAAGTGGGGGACATTCAGCGTGGGGGGGTCAGGGGAAAGAGTGGTTAATTGTTTTCTTACTATTGAAGAAGAATTTCAATAGTAGTTCACCGGCACTCCGTGCCTCTTTCGTCTCTCAAAAGGCTGAAAATGGATGATCCGCGGGTGAACCGCCCTTCTGATGTCTCTCGCCTGAAAAGAAATAGCCTCTAGCTAGAACGACAAAAGATTATTATTCAGTCCTTTTCGGCAAGATTTACCCTCCGTTCCCAGAATGTCACCCAATTGTTCTTTGGGGGCAAAGACGTTAGGAAAGTCACAACGAAGTGGAATTCGAGACTATATCTCTGCCGACATCACACTGTATTTTTCGAGAGTATGTGCTTCGGATATATGCTATCCCACCAAGTAAGGAAAAGGTTTAATATTTTATAGATTCAAGTAGAGGAGGTATTGATAAATACAAAAAGGATTTTTAAAACTGGCAACGTTAAAGGGTTTATTGAAGAAAACTACATTTGGAACTACGCTTTTTATTGGACATTTAAGGTAAAAAAAGATTTAAAATTTATTGGCTATCAACTGAAAATTTATTGGTATAATATTTTGTTCAACCCGGACAAAGTCGGGACGGGCCGCTTGTACCTGATAATTTGCTGATCTCAAAGTCATGGTCGAGTCAAATTGAGCTGCAGATGTTCTCCAAAGTATCATCCAAAGTTTGTATAATGAAGTCGATCGAACTCTTGAAGTCCTTAAATTCAGGTGTCTTATCACCGCAGATGTTGAGAAAATTCAGAACGTTTGGCATTTCTTCAATTTGAAGATGATGAGGGTCAAGGTTTTGAAAAGCAACAGCTGGATCTAAATCGCATTCCATGACAGCATTCACCAAATAATTCTTCTCTCTACCGAAACAGAAGACGGAAGAGTCAGGAGAAGTGTTTTCCCCAACATTCGTAATCCGTAGGATAGTTGACAAAGATGTGGATTTCATTATATTAAAAATATTCAATCCACTGCTGTCAGAAAAAGGCTCCAAGTTGGCTTTCTTTTTGGCGCCAAAATGGTGTCAGAAAATGGCTTCAAATATGCAACTGAGTTCAAGCTATGAGAAACGATATTGAAAATATGAAAAGACGTATTGCAGCAGATAAAAATGTACAAGCTATAGATAGCAATCAATCTGGTAAAAAGATTGATATCAGCATTCGACGGAATCTTTATACAGTTAGTTTGTTTGCAAAAATGACATAAATAAATTTTAACAAGATAGAACACGAACAACCAACAAAATCCATCACATCAGAGTCTCTCCTGTAAGCAAGTTATTAATATCAAGCTACGTGTGCTCATTAGTAAAAAATTTAAAGTAGGAAAAGTTAAAATTTAAAAGGCAAAAAATTAAGAATTAAAAAATTAAAGAAGTAATTTAGGTAAGAAATTAATTGAGAATAAAATTAAAAATTAAAAAAGTTTAAAAATTTAGAAGTTAAAAAATTTAAATTCCGCGGTACAAAAGTTATTAAGATAGGAGAAATGGCCCATAGCAGAAAAAAGAAAAGTTACACTTAAGAAGTACTTAAATAAGAACTGCAAATAACCATAAAAAAAGAGCCCTTTTCGGGGGTCATACATTTTCGCATTGAGATGATTGTAGGATGATTGTAAGGGGGAAAGCTAAATATAGCAAGAAGGAAAGTTTGGAAAAAACGGCTCCGCCTGGGATCGAACTCACAACATCGGTAATACCAAGCCAACACGTTAGCACAGTGCAACGGTTGCACACGAAAAGTGTAAAATATTATACGTAAAGGGGACAAATTCTACGTCATAGCCAGAAAAGTGAGCGGCTCCGCCCATCGACCAATCAGAGTCCGAGTGTGTATTGTCGAAGGACAGATTCTAGCCGCCTCGCCGCCTGTTGTATTTCAAGGTACATGTGCTCAATAACAAGGACAAAACGGGAAATCTCGTTTATTTTTCCCTTTCAAAGATAATATGTTTTCCCTTGTGGCGTTTCTCTCCCTAAATGTTCGTATTCATTGTTTACATGTGGTCTGTGTCGTATTCTCGATGTGTGGTAACGCCTAAGTACATATTTATTGCAAAATACTTCATAGTTTTTCAAAATTTTACTTTTTGAACAAAGTTTTGATTACAGAAATTATCTCTCTGAAATAGATGCTTTCACATTATGAAGAAGTATATTTATATATATACATCGTAAATACTCAATCATAAGCATCTTCGATATTACCAAAGGTCATTGTATGATAAATAGTTTAATGTTCCGAATTGTACATTTGAACTGTCATAAACGGAGTTTCTGAGCAGCCAGTGTATTATAATGGAAGAGTCAACATCCAGAAGTATTAAAGAAGATTCATTCTTTGACGCGGCCAATGAAGCATTATGTGAAAGTGAACCGACAGCGCGCTCTGAAGATGATGCGATTCCTATTTCGTTTGAATCTTTAATGTCTAATAATGTTTTTCCGAACTCATCGGAGACTGATGGTGATTGTAATATAGAACTAAAGAGCGATCTTTCCTCTAGTTTTAATGAGAAGCCTGAAGTAACTTTTTCATCTCTAGACAGTGTTGATGAATCAAGTTCAGAACCGTGTATGCTGGATAATGCAGATAACAGTAGAGAGAGTGACAGTATAGAAACAAAACCTGATGTAACTGATGAACCTAGTTCCTGTGATTCGGTTAAAAAAATTAACCACTCTAGAAGAGGGAGAAAAAAATCTCGAGTAGATGTTGTAGTACCTGTTAAAGTTCCTAGTTCTGCTCCTCAACGACCTGGTATTATATGGAAAGTAGGAGAACCACTGAAAGTTAGGGAAAAATTGCAGTGGTATGATGCTAGAATAGTTGATTTGGATTTTGCAAAAGAGAAAGTTAAAATTCATTACTTGAACTGGAATTCCAGGTATGATTCATGGTTACCCATGCAGAGTGAAAACATAAAATCATCTGATGTGACTAAATCATGTTTGAAAAAATCATATAAGAAATATAATATTGGTCAAAAAATTCTAGCTCGATGGAAAGATAGTTGTATGTATGAGGCTACTGTTACAAAATGCTTAGCTAATGATGAATATGTTGTTTCATTTATATCTGATGGTGTTAAACGGAAGAAACATGCAATAGAAATTCAAGATATTGATAGCAAAAAAAGTTTAAGTTCACCAACAGGAAAAGGTGAAACATATTTCAAAGTTGCAACTAAAGAATTTATCATTCAAGAAGATCATAATGAATTTAAGTGTACATTCAGTGGTTGTACTAAAAGTTTTCGTAAAGAAAAGTTACTAGCATCTCATTTAAAGCACTATCATAACAAACAAATTAATCTAGATGAGAAAGTTGGAAATAAATACACTCCATCAAAATTAAATAAGATGCCTGAGAAACAGAAAAAAGAAAAAACATATGATAAAAAGTGTTTAACAAATAAAAAAGAAATAAAAAAAGATAATGACATTGTTAAAAAAGAAAATCAAAAACAGAATTTTACACCTAAACTTAAGTTAAATGATCAAAATCTTGAAAAAGAAATAACTGATTCTACTGTGCAAAGTTCAGTAAAAAAAGAACATGTGTCTGATGGTATTAATGAATCGCCTACTAATATAGAAACTTGTTCTATTCCCAGACGATCATTTACAAGGAAAGTGTCATTACCAGCTAAATTTGCAAATTCTGATATTTATGTTACTTCTCCTTTAATTAAACAAATCCATAAATCTTGTAGTAAAAGAGAGTCTATATCAAACGACACGCATGGGTCACCCGTAAGTGAAGGCCAAAATTTATTGGTTTCAAAACTATTGCTGCATGATGTAGAATCTAAAGATGTTAAAAATTCTAAAGCTGTTTCAAGGAATGTGTACAGAATGCCTAAACCTTATGTTAACAAGTTGAAAAGATCATATAGAAATGATAAACAACTTAAAAAACGTCATTCAGCATCATATTCCATGAAAAAACAGAAGGATATGAGAAAAACTATTAGAAACAGATTGAAGATTGCTCCGTTCAAGAAACTGCCACAAAGTTTCAATGATAAACAAAGAGAAGAATTGTATGAGGAGTGTAAAAAAATTTCTGAGTTAAAACCTAATGCTGTTAATTCTGCAAAAGAAGATAAAAAAGAAATAAAATATGTGAATGATGATGTAAGCAATATACCTGAATTGAAATTAGAAAATCCATTAAACAAAGTTGAATCTGATGATCCTGTCAGTTTTACCGATACGAAAAATGAAATTATAGATGAAAGTAATTTACAATCATCATCAGATGTAAAAATTGACCAAAAGATTGATAGTCCAAATTCAGATGGTTCATTGACACCAGATGATCTATGTGCAAAAACTCCAGAATTTGTGTTGGGTGAAAGTAGTCAGCAAGACAATGATTCTGAGGCTACTGTGTCTGCTAATGAACCTGAGAATAAGATGGATTTTGAAGATTCTCCAGAAATCAGAAGCAAAAAGTTTTCTGATGCATATGAAATAGATTTTAAGGATGAAACTCGTATGAATTCTTTTGAAAAAATCACATCTGTGGCAGAATTCTCAAATAATCAACTGTCTAAATCTGTTAATCCAAATCTTGAAAGTTCTAAAGGATCCATAAAAAATGTACAAGAAAGTATGGGAATAAGCAAATCAGTCTGTTCTCTAGATACTAACTTCGCAAATGTAGTTGAAAATCAAGCTATAAAAGAAAACACTCCTTTACCTACCCACATAATGTGTACTCGTTATAAAGATTCTCTGATCGACAGAAGTCATGTTTTGGGCTTAAAAAGAAGGATGAGAAGACCAGCTTGGACAGGAAAAAACAAACGACGAAGGACCAGGTCAAAAAATGAGTCATTTTCAACTGAGCCAGATATTCAGAAAGATAGTAATGTTGATGATGTTACTCATCAGGTGTCAGATATTAAAGATTTAAGCCTAGGACGTGCAAAAAAGCGATCTCAGCATGCCTCTGGGGTTGAATTAGGAGGAAATCTCCAACCAGACACAGATGACCGTGTTGTCTGCATATGCAATAGTACAGCTGATGAAGGAAAAATGGTACAGTGTGACTTTTGCAAAACTTGGCAGCATTGCATATGCTTGAATATAGAAGATGTAAAAATAGATGAAGAGCACATGTGTTGGAATTGTCGTTTTTCTAAGTCTATAAGAGAGACTAATGATAAACATTATTTGGATTGGGTTGCAAAGAGAGAATTTCCTTCTTTTAAATGTTCTGAAGAAAGTTGTGAAAATGAAAATAAGAATCTTCAATCCTTAAAGCAAGCTTCTGATTTAAATTATCATTCAAAAGCATTGAACTGTCTACATCCTAAGTGTAAAACTGTTCTTCAAAATTTAAAATATATTTGTAATCAAGAAATTGAAATTGCTAGTAGTGAATGGTCTGTCACTAAATCTCCTCAGCAAAAAGTTCCTGATATTGGAACTTTATGTGCTGTATATTTTCTTGATTTATTAGTAGATGATATTTTTGTTAATAATTTTGCCCCAGATTTTCTTAATAATGAAGAAATTGGAATTTTGCTTTCATTAAAGCCTGTAGTTATTGACTATGTAAAAACATCAGAAGTAGAGGGAGATAAGCATTTGAGAGATGCTGAATTTTTACAACAAAACCCAGACCTTGTTTCTATACTTAATAAAATTCAAAATTTTTGTAAATTATTTCCCTGTGATGAACAATTATATTCTTCAGTTTCATCTGCTCCAGAACTTAAATCAAATATGATTGCCCGGTTAGAAAACAGTAACAGGTTTGCTAATCTAATGGAAGAAGTTCTTTCAGGAAACATTGCAAGTACATCACTGACTGAGAATGAAAGTAATTTTAATGATCCTTATTCAGCTATACATTCACATATTCAAGAAAAGATAGGAGGTGATTCTTTTTTCTGTAAATTAATAGGATTTACTGTTCTTAAAACAGATACTTGTGATAGTAATTTATGTGTGGGATTAGCTGTCATAATTTTAAAAGAGGAAGAAATTTTACTGGATAACCACACATCAAGAAATTCATTAGAATTAATCAGAGGTTTGAACTGTGTTTTGTCAGAGCATAATGAATTTTGTTCAAAGGAAGTTGTGAAAAGTTTAAACAAAGCTTTAGAATATATAGGAGTTGAAAGTGAATCAATATTTTCAGGTGTGAATATTGCAAATCGCATTAATCCATTACCTGTTGATAAGAAAGTGCGAAAGAATCAGTCATCAAATCTCTTTCTTGCAAATAATGAACTAGTTGGAATCCTGCAGGATTTGCAGTTGCTGCATGCAGTAGAACAATTTGGTACTTTATCATGAAGTGTTAAATATATATATGACTAGAATAATTGATAACAGTCCTATGTTCTGAGATATATTTTTTTTTTCGGTACTAATTTTGAGCAAATTTATGTGTATTTTCATTTGTTGTTCTTTCTTTTTTATGGAAAATATGTTTTATTAAATATGTAAATAAGTGATACTTTGTAGATCAATAATTTACTGAATTTAGTAAAGTTTTCGAACTTAGTGATTTTTTTTTTAATCAACAGAAATTACTCATTTATAATCTCATTGCAGCTATTTATTATTGAATCTAACTTTTGAAAAAAATTCTTGTAGGTAAATGAATATACAATGGCCTTGACTTCCTTATGCATTATTTATGTTAAAAGGACAGATTCATTTCATGTCAAATCAACACAGTGATTCGGAATAACCGCCCCTCTCCTCCCCCAGATTTTGATGATTTTTGGCACACTTGCAGGTTTTGTGGACATATGAAAAAATGTCAACTCTTAGTGGTCTTGCATCATTGGTTCAAAAGTTATTAAATATTAAAATTTAAATTTTTTATGAAAAAATACCACATATGTCAGTTTTAAAATGGCTGTAAAACAGTAACCAGTTGAGGTGCAGACCTGAACTTAGGCTCATTTTAAAGCTCCTTTTCAGGGCTTTCATATGATATGCAACAGAATAGGGTTTATAACAAAATAATTATTTTAAAATTTGAATTTCTCAAAAAGTGACAATTTTAAAATTTTGAAAAATTCTCAAAATAAGTTTATCTCATCATCTAACAGTACCCAAAATCTTATTTTGGAATCTCTATAGGATCCTGAGATATAGGAGGTATAATGTATGCATGGTTAGAGGAAAAATGCCAAATCTACAAATAGAATATATAATTATACAATCATATGTAATTACATAGTAATATGTGATTAAAATATATAAATGTAATTACATTTATAATCATATATAATTTTATTATTTAATTCTTAATTTCATCTTTACACTACTAAAAAGGGAAACAAATTTTTAAAAAGCTTTCCTTAGATTATAAGATACAGTTTATAACAATTGGAGGATGCTGGCCAATCATGAAATATGTATGCCATGTTGCATCATGCTTCTAATCATTTGCAGTCAGTGTGGCATCAGAGCTGTTGATAAAGGGCTGGTTCAAGTGTATTTTCCCCCGCTTTTGTTTTCATGCAAGTTATTATTTAAAAAATGGTGTTTCAACTGATGGAGTGTGTGTATATGACATTTTTCATCTTTTTTATTATACTTGATTGACTTGTTCTGTTTTTACCCCAGTATGATTTCTCTATAATGGATCCCAGTAACAAGAGAGTAATTTTGAACTGTTTTAATCCATTTAAAAAAACCTAATCACTCTCATGTGAGAAAAGGGTTGAGAACTGTATCTCGGTGCATATGCTTGTTGGTCCCAGGAATTTCAAAAGTTTGCGATAGTTGTAGAAAAGAACTATCTAAGTTAAAAAGTGAAGGTTTGAGAGAGAATATATCAGGGACCAGCAGGGTTGCCAAATAAAAACACCGAAAATAAGGGACGGGTTTTGATAACTATACTACTGGGGAGTATGGAATACCCCCATGGAAAGGGAGTCCAGGGTGGACTCCCCCGGAAATTTTTCAAATAGCAATTTTCAACGCATTTTTCGTTCAGTTTTGCAACTTACATAGAGTTTAGGTTAAGTAAACAATAATGTAATTGCATAGAAAATTTGCAAATCAAAAACAATTTAAAGTTGGTTTAGGCATATAGTACAAAACTGATTTTTATTTTATAGTTTACTACAACTAATTAAGTGCCCTTATAAAGTGTTAGGGACGTGTATGTAAAATTTGTAATTTTATTATTATATAATGTATATAATATAATGTGCGCAGGAAATCTTTGGGACGACTTTTGAGTCATAAAAAAGTTTTCGAATGAGCGTGTTCCCACAGTCCATTGAATTGTATGATATATTGTGCTTTACTGTGTTAAATACATTCGGATGTGAACAGGCCCATGTATGCGCCGAACTTGTATGAAATAAATTTCTCATTTCGGCGAAAAATGGGAATTTGCCGTCCTGTAGCAAAGTTCCCCGGGGCGCGGGACAAAATTTACAAATAAGGGACTGTCCCTTAAAATCCGGGACATTTGGCAACTCTGGGGACCAGCCACAGAGACCTGCAAGGTGAGTCTGATATTGAAACTGATATGCATGAGCTACTATTTTGTTATCAGCATGAGGCATTTCAGTCACTCAACTTTACTCTGTTCAAGATTGGAGAGTTGCCAGTTGATAGGAAAAAGGCAGAAAACCAAAAAGATACTCCTGTGAGAAGGCTAAAAGGATTAATGTGGTAGTCAAGAGGAAACTCCCGGTTAATGCAGTCTTAAACAAAATCTCAAATCAAAGTTTGAAACATTTCCAAAAAAAATATACTATTTTCAGATGGGTCAGCAGCCCAGTACAAGAGTAAAAAGAACTTTTTAAACCTATGCCTTTGCTATAAAGATTTTGGGGTTGTAGCCGATTGGCATTTTTCAGTCACTGCACATGGAAAAGGCCCATGTGATGGGGTGAGAGGCACAGTAAAAAGATTGGCCCTCCAGGGACATTATGGAGATCAAATACAGTCTCCAGGACAACTCTTTGAATGGTTAAATCATATATTTCCAACATATGTAAACCATGAAGAGTATATTGAAACAGAAGAACAATTGGCACATCGGTACAGCAAAACTGTAGCTATCCCAGGTATACAAAAGCTTCATGCATTTGTACCCACAAAGTATAAAACAAAAGTAACTGTCAAATCATTTTCTTCTGCACCCACATCAACCATCTTTCTTGTAGCAAGTTACGCTAATAGGTTGGACTTCAGTGACATTGGTGGATATGTGGTTGCAGTCTATGGTGGCAAATGGTACCTAAGCTATGTTTTAGCTAAAAATGAAGATGTAAACAAAGTAGAAGTAACATTTCTCTATTCACAAGGACCATCTCCTTCATTTTCATACCCTACAAGACCTGATGTATTGTGGATTCCCTCTTCAAATATGATCAACAAGGTGAACCCCATCACACCAACTGGTCGAACATACAGTTTACCAGGCAACGAGGTAAGAAAGGTTGATCAGATTGGGCACGAGTTCATGGCCTCCCAGAAATGAAGATGTGATCACTGTACATGTGCTACTTCCATGTTTGTAAATAGGTAAACTCTATGTATGATTCCATAAAAAAATTGTGATTTTCAGATAGACTGGATTTTCTAGAAAAGTGCATACTTATAGTTAGATATATAACTATATTATATATGTATATAATTATAATTACATACGATTATATAATTATATATTATATTTATTTGTGTATATATGAAAGATTGGCATTTTTCTGTAACCATGTTTATATTACATTATACCTCCTATATTTCAGGATCCCATAGAGTTTCCAAAATAAGAGTTTGGATGCTGTTAGATGATGATATAAACTTATTTTGAGAATTTTTTCAAAATTTTAAAATTGTCACTTTTTGAAGAATTCAAATTTTAAGATTTCAAATAGATTTTTAAATTATTTTATTATAAACCCTATCATGTTGCATATCATATGAAAGTCCTGGAAAAGAGCTTAAAATGGTTTGATTTGGAGCGCTATGGTCAACTTTTTGCTACACGAGGGATAATTAGACTGGGACCTATAGTTTAAAGCTGATTCTTAACGGCTATAAACATCCATGCCAACTGTGAGACTCGAACCTACAGAGCTTAATAATGAGCCTAAGTTCCAGTCTGCACTTCAACTGGTTACTGTTTTACAGCCATTTTAAGACTGACATATGTGGTGTGTTTTTTTTTGTAAAAAATTTAAATTTTAATATTTAATAACTTTTGAACCAATGAAGTAAGACCACTAAGAATTGACATTTTTTCATATGTTCATGAAACCTGCAAGTATGCCAAAAAGCATCAAAATCTGGGAGGGGGGAGGGGTCATTCCGATTTTTACTAAAAATCGTGTTGATTTGACATTGAATGACCCAACAATATTTTTTTCTACTTCCGTGTAGTCCCCAAAAATTTTTGAAAGGACTTATTTTTGCATGTTTAATTTTTATGGTTTTTAAATTGTCACCATAGCATATGTGCCAAGTGTTCCGTAAAAAATGTATTCATTCCGTTTTTTAAGCTTTGTTATGAAAATACGTTTTCAAGCAAAAATGTCCCGTATTTTTACTTCCCCAGCACCAACGCTTTTTTCCCCCTTACATCGCGTTTTCGAGATTCCCCTCCTAGCAGCTTGCACTATACAAAAACTTCCTGGACAGCAAGCAGCTTCTACAACATGAGAAAGTCAACATCATGTGCTTGACCTAAACTAATAAAAAAAAGTAAAATCAACCTCATTTGCTTCACCGATACCAGTAAAAAAACTAAAATTAATGTCAAGTCCTTCACCCATCTCTGTAAAACAGTTAAAACCAACCTCACATGCTTCTCAAAACTCAGCAAAAAAAGTAAAATCACTTGCAGAGTCGCCATCATCTACCAATAATAATAATAAACGCATATTGCAGTGGGAAGAAAGAATTTTTTTTACATTAAGCTCAAATCTTGATCATGCTTTAGCATTTTTTTGTGAAAAATGTGATTGTCATTTATGAAACATATAATGGGATGTTTTAAAGTGAAGAGCCGAAAATTCACAAGATGAGAAGAGAGTTATTGAATTTTTTGAATTGTTGGTGAGATTTGGGAAAATATCTGTCAACTAGCTCGAAATGTGTATTTAATGTGAAATTTGATGCATTTAAAAATCAGAATTTAGTTATAGGATCCGAAACATCAGAATTTGTCAAAGAATTGTCTGAAAGTGATATTTTACAGTTCTATTCTTGTGTAAGAACATCTTGTTTTTCTCGATTCTGTCACACGCTGTGTTCCTTATTTTTTTCTTGGAAGGTTGGCAGCTATGCCATAGGATTGTTTAAGTAAAACATGATTAATGTGGTCCTATCAGTTGAAAATAAATGATGTTGAATTTCTTTTAAATTCAATAAAATTGACAGAAGTTATGAAAAATAAATTTTTGAGGAACAGTTTTTAAAAGTCATGGGATTAGTAATTTCTTACCCTCAAGAACTTTTAACAGATTAATGATGAGATTGTTTATTTGAATCAATATTAAGCTTTTTGTTGCTTAGTGTCTTAAACACTGGGATTTTAGTCTGTATAAAATTTAACTGCTGTTAAACTTGTTAAGAGTAAAGTACTTAATTTTTTGCGAGTGTATATAGTAGGTTATTGTGCTATCAAATGGAATTAGAAACTGTTTATCATAATACCATTTGAAGCTCAAAAGAACTATTAATGAATTGTATAGGTAGTCATAATTATTTTATGTTGTTAATATTCATAACTGACAATCAGTAGCAAATTTTTGTCATTGGTCAAGAAATTTAATTTCATATCAATAGCCAGTGAAACACTGAAATCTGAAATTTTCATGATGAAGGAATGTCTGACTATTTTCTCGTAAATCAGAATAACCAAAAATCGGGATTTTTGGAAAATTTAATTTATATTGTATTTGATTAAAATCAGACTTTATCAATAGGATAAAAACACTGAAAATTGAGAGAAGTGGTGGTAGTGTTGCAGACAGAGTTGAAATAAATATTTATTTTATATTAATTTCATTTTATGATTGATGAAATATTCTCTAAATAAGTGTTTAAAAATGTTCTGTCAAAACTTACCACTATTAATGAAAATCTCATATAATGAAGAATATTCTCTCATTGCATTTCATTTGCAGTGTCACAGTATTTTCATTAAGTAATTTTTATAAATAAATTTAAGTTTTAACAGTTTTGTGTAGTTTAGATCCTACTATTACAAAAGGATGATAAATTTTTAATTTCTTTTTAAATCCAACAGTATGAAATACCCAGCTGCAGAAAGAAAATGGACTATTTCAGTGTTAAAATTGTAATCCTATATTTACTACATAGGAGAATGAATTTTGCAAGAATTGTAAAAAAATTTTATTCCATGCAAATGAATGTTAACCTTTACATCGGCTCATCAGTCTTCATTCTGGTCCCCAGCTCATCGGTCTCACAGACCACGATGCTATAAAATTGGGATATTTTCCTATTTTTATAAGTTTTCCATAGTTATAAGTCATTGATGAAAAACTACTGCTACCTCTCATTTTTGGAAAAGGTAAATAAAAATAGATTATTCAACGAAAATTTAGTCTGTATATATCTTACAATTAGAAAAATAACACTGGTAACAAAACTTTACAAATAGAAAATTTTGTAAAGAGAATAACAAGGTCATTGGTTCTCGGGATGATTTAAAAATTGCACAAAGAATCATTATTCCAATGAGTGTGTTTAATTCCTCTAATGAAGTGTCCTTGTAATAATGATCTTTGATGTTTGAACGCTTTTTTTATTTTGCTATTGGTATGATTGATAATTTTTTTTCAATTGTCTTGTCAGTAAATAGTAAACACCAAACTTGCTCTGGAGAAGGGTCGTGCCCCAAGGCCAGCGCTGGACCCTCTAACTTGTTTAGTCTCACTTTTAACATATTACAAGGTGCTGAATGCGCTATAGGATGCAAGAGCTTGGAACTCCAAGAAAAGCATTTTTCCCCCTCGATATTGAGTACTTTCACAAGATGTTGATCTGTCCTCACTCCCTGAATCATCAGAACTATCATCACTTGTTATGACGAGTTTTTGTGTTTTGTGACCTCTTTGTTTCCATGGAACATTCCCTCCACTACCCCCTATGTCTGATATAATATCAATGTTCCCATGACTGGTCGATGAAGGCTGTTCAAAGCTAAGTGCTGTGATTTGTTGCTGCTGTTCAAAAATACTGATAATCTGCTCATAATCTTATAAAAGAACTTCATCCTCTAAATTTGACTTCTCTTCTTCATCACTATTTTTCTCATTATCGGAGGTTTGAGGAAGAATAGTACAATTGTTTGGAATGTAGGAGTAGTCTGAATCAATTTCAGAATCTGATTCCTCAATCTCTGATAGTACAAGAGAGACAAGATGTCTGGTTCTTTGTGAAACAGGAGAAATTCTTCCAGGCATGTTAGCTACAACAATAAAACAAACACATTGTAAATAGAATGCATGCAGACTGACAGACAATTAGTACAGTTCAGGGCATATCGGTCATACAGACCAACAAACAATTAAAACAGTTCTAGGCTCATCGGTCCAAACAACTGACTTTTTTTTACCAAGATTAAATTTACCAACAAGCTACGAGCGGGCGAAATTCTCGAATGTCTTGTACTTGAAGGTTGGGACCCAACTGATGATGTCACAAACCCCCAACAGTCTGATCCCCCATTACCACCACCCCACTCTTCACAACAGGTGCAACAGCTGTCTCCTGCACCGATGAGCCGACATAAGGGATAAAAAAGAATGACAAGTTTTTGCACAAGTTCAGGATTACTGACTTATATAACTCAAACACTAAATTGGGAAAGTTGACAATATTTATATATATATATATATAAATATATGAGGGTTTGGGCATAAGTCATGGCAACTATTTTTTTTCTTGTAGATATGTGAACGGATCACAAACGTATGTGTCGTGTGGAAGTTCTGCAGGCATAGTGTGTATGCAGAACAACAGATGGCTCTGTGATAGCTGGTATTAGCGCAGCGAGGGCTCTGAAATCAGTCAGTTGGTGAGTGTCGTGCGAGATGGAAGTAACCCGTGTTGAGCAGCGCGCTTACATCAAAATAGCCGTTCTCCGAGGGAGAAATGCGATGGAATGTCACAGTGAATTAGTAGAAGCCTTTGGGAATAATGCCCTACCATATCGTACAGTAGCACGGTGGGTAGGAAAGTTTCAGCAAGGACGTGTGTCAACCAGTGATGAGCAACGTTCAGAATCTATCTGAGAACATTTCACTGTCAACCCCAAATATAATTTCGTGGACCCAGTAACTGGATCTCCTACCGAAACGGTTGAGTGATTATGGGGCAGTGCAAAATGGTGTAATAATTGCCAGTGGGGTACTGCTTGCTACCATCTACAATAGTACTTGGTAGAATTCATGTGACGTTGTTTATATTCAAAAACTGAAATGTTTTCTTCAATGCTGAAAGATATTTTAAATTTCATGCCTGCTATTTTAATTTAGTTTTGTCTTTTTATTTGTATTTATAGTATAATTTTTGGATGTATAAAATAATTGTCCACAACACGATATTCTGTCATATTTATTTCCCATTCTTATGTTTATAATAGGTGACGATTTCTTGCCAAATGGCATATCGCTTACAGAAAAGTACCGAAAAAACATGGAAGAGTTTAGGAAATGGGGCCAGGTCGGCCATCTTGGATTTTTTTGCGCCAATGTTTACGATTTTACTGTGTTTGGCAAAAGTGGAAAATTTTTCAGGCCAACATGTTTATGTGGCAAACTTTTACAAAGTTAGCTTTTGTTTACGTTTTGGTCATCGCTTTGCTGGTTATTTCTTAATTTTTTATATTATTTTCACGATTTTTACAAGTGTATCATTGTTATTTCTAATGATTTATGTGATAACTCAAAATGCTGAACAATTAAGTCGTAACAGAATTATTCATATTGATTGTCTAAGAAATATATTTTCTTTTAGTTGATTAGTAGATTTACTACATTAGTTTTTAGTAGATTTGTATTTTTGTTTGTTTTCACACTTTACTCTGTGCTGTCAATAATGCGATAACATGTTTGTGCTACTTAAAATGTGCTTAGTGTTGTGACTGTGAAAATCAAATATTAAAACTTGAACTTGAAAACCAGTTAGGGTTTTCATACAGTTTGAAATTGACATGTAGTTACTGTGAAAAATACAAAACAGTGATGAATTCCTCTTTGAAGACTGGAATTGCCAGTCATGATGTGAATTTGAGAATTACCCGAGCCTTTTCACTTGCTGGGAAAGGTTATACAGGCATTGAAAATTTTTTGTATGGTGATGAATATTCAATCCTTTTCATCAACAGCATATGGTAAGTGTGCAAGACATTTAGATGGTCAATATGCTTTGGCATCTGAAAGTATATTTACTGAAATCTATAGTGAGATTAAACAGGCATATCAAAGTGGTGCTTCTAGTTCTGCTGAAATTTTAGATATAAGTGTTAATTTTAATAGAACATGGTTAACATCAGGCCATACATCACTCATAGGTGTAGGATGTGTTATCAACATTCTCACAGGATATGTTATTGACTTTTTAAGTTATGAGTAAGTTCTTGTATAAAAGACTGTCGTGCGCAAGGTATTTCTCTAGGTGGTAAAGTGCATGGTAGCTTGAAAAAAGCTACAGTAAATGTTGTGTAGATAAATTATATTAAATAATTACCATAATAGTAAACACTGAATTTAGTAATATAATAGTAAATAATTAATTTGGTCAATGTCCTGGCCCTTAACCTCATCTCTTTAGTTTCTAAAATGTCTGCAGATGGTAATTTTAATTTCCCTTTTTTTTTTTTTTTATATTTAAGCTTTAGGGTTTTTTTTCTTTTGTTTTACCAACCGCACATTTGAGTTTTATATTTTTCTTCTTGCACTATGAAATTGTTAATTGATGTAATCGGCAGAGGTAATAGAGTCCTCTTGAAATTGATAATTGATTTGATTGGCACGTTATTTTATAGCATAGTTCCAAAATAATATCCTAAAGACCTTGTATTTGTTGATTATATTATGTGTTAATAAATCATGTTATTTTTATTTTAAAGTTTCGTGATGTCATTCTATTGCCGTGTAGTTTTTTTCTTTTAGTTTCCTTTATAGGTGATTTTTATTTCAGGCTTTCTTTTATCAATAAGGAAAATCAAGTTTAATTTTAAATATTTTAATTCACAATTCATAACCTTCACTGAGGTGCATCCAGCAATCGAACTTAGTGCTAATTTTATTGATTCTTTGGGTTATTGCATTTCATTTTAGACACAATGCTCTTAATATACTTAATTGTTCTAACCATTGATTTTAATACTAATAATAGAATTTAAATCTGGTAACGATTTAGTATAATCAAGTCTTGCTCTGTTAATTTTAATTATCCCAATTTAATAATCGTGACATAAAGAAACTAACTACACCTATATATTTAAGTTTCTAAGCCGACTTTTTGGGCAGTCAGTCTTTTTTTTTATGTCATAGAAACATATAATCAGATACACACCTAGATGTTCAACAATTTTGCATTTGAAATAACATGACAAAAATTATCCCTCGTGATAAATATATACATCTTTTTGTATATCTTTTAATATAAAATAATTATACAACTTTTAAAACAAGGTATATGTTCAGTTAATGAAGTTATATATTCATACAAGTATACATTTTCACTTAATAATTACTAATATATGTAAATAATAAAAGTATTTAAAGGAAATAAGAAACAGAACTCGTTCTTGACATAAAATCTAGGAGTCAAATTGACTCATCATCATCATCATATATATATATATATATATATATATATATATATATATATATATATATATATATATATATATATATATATATATATACATACATACATACATACATACATACATACATACAGTAACCACTGCTTATAGTGATCAGTGGTTATAAGAATCAATATCGCGAAAACAAAAGCAAATGTATTATTTCCATGTTAAAATTTTCGGTTTAAAGAATCAGTCCACCGGTTTTAAGAATCAGTTTACACTCTTCGCTTTCCTTTCATTTTTCCAAAAAAGCCACTTAAACCCTCAAGACACAAAGTTTTCTTTTTATTATTATTTATTATTTTAAAGAAAGATTGATAAGATCGGATGGAATATAGTCATAAAATTCATCCCTTTCTTTGTTAGACATAACATAATAGTTTCTCCTTAAACTTTTAGCACAACACTGTCCTATTAGCTTCACCCGGGGGCATCTTTACCCGTCCGGGCCCGATTTCACTTTACTCCACTGACAAACAAAAATAGTGACTCTTTTTTCCCACCTCTCACATTTTGGTTGCGGCTTCCTGGACCCTGAAACAATCTTCGGCGAAGTGTCCACTATCACTTAGGCAAACGTGACATTAGTAGATTGAGCACGGTATCAAACCGCGAAACGTAAACCTAGAAGGTGAATCTTCGTCTGAGACTTTTATTATTTACATATATTGAAAGAGGTATAAACAGCCTCCTGAAAACTTCATTGCGTCAAACTACCAAAGAAAACTTTTTCTTGCTCCCTTCTTCCTGTAGTTGAAATGTGAAGCAGGTATGTTGTAACAAATATTGGATTTTTTCTTCTCTTACTATAATCATGTGTATCTACTTATAGGTATAGAAATTAAGTTGTATTTTTAAAATTATAAAATGATTTTAATAAAAGATAATTAACGTAAATTAAAGAGTATTTTATGGTAAATTATCTAATATATGTATATATGTGTATGTGTGTGTGCCTGTCCAAAAACCTAAATTTCGGCTATAAGAATCAACCGCTTATAAGAATCAAAAACAGTAATAACAAACGTGATTCTTATAAGCGGAAATCACTGTATATGTATATACATATACACATATCCCGACGCGCTACATTAAATACCTCCGTCTCTAGGCCGGATATGGGCACGTTGAGTCCAAAGACCGGAAAGTCCCTCTATGAGGTCAGAGAGGGTGGAACTATGAGGTCAGAGAGGTGGTACAATCCCCCCCAAGATGTCGCTCATGGGGGGGGGGGGGGGGGGGCTCGGTCAAAATTAAGCTGTCAACTAGCTAAGATGGACTCCGACTCTTGTGGTGCTATATAAACCGGAGTCGCAAACTTCAGCCCAAGACTAGAATGCTCAGGGGGCATTAGAAACAACAACATATATATGCATATATATATATATATATATATATATATATGTGTGTGTGCATATATATATATATGTATATGTATATATATATATATATATTGTAGCGTGGTGAGAAAATCTCCCCTAAGTCATTGAAATATGTGTGTGGTCTTTATTGTAAGAACTCGCTCGACATAAAGAGAAAAGGACACACTGGCCATTGATTCCACTAGCTGTTTGAAAGAATGCGTTGGAAGAAAAGATGACTCCGGAAAAAAGGGATCTTTCTAAGACTATAAATGATTCCAGGAGAAAAGAAAAAGCATTTTATTTTCAGACAGTGTGGCGGAATGCGGAGGAAACCGGTGTTTTTCGTGTTCGGAGAGAGCGGTCAACGGGGCCCTGCGGATGAATGACGTCAGGAGAATAAAGAGAGTTCTCGCTCCAGGACCACAGGCAGAGATAGCGAGGTTTTTGAACGTTGCGGAGACTCAGGTGCAGCAACCGGTTTTAGCTCGTAGGAGTATTTTAATTTAGGCTAGACTGAGCCATTTTTTCGGCAATCAGCCTCGTCAACACATCAGACTTGTAACGTGCACTTGTAAATATTTCTCATGTTATCTAGATGTCCAATAAAGGACCTTGTTTTAAAATTTAAATCAAGTTTCCGGTCTGTTTCTGCAATGAGTTATGATACGGTTTTGGTTGCTGTGGGCCATGCGACACCATATATATATATATGTGCATTAGGGTGGTTCGAAAAAAACTTTTTTTAAATTTCAGATCGCTAGAGTACACAAAAGTTGCCATTGGAATGGACGTTAAAAAAGCACTAATTATTATTTTTTTATTAATTTGTCTTCCAGTCGCGCAATGCCATCGAAGTTAGTGTGAAAAACCTTAATTTTTCATATTTTTTTAAGCACACCAGATGGTTTTAATTGCGTTCCTATACCATAAATTAACTACTAAAAGTATGTAAAATCAATATATATGAACTTATTATACATTCCGGTCGCGCGACGTAGTACAAAATGAGTAAAATTAGTAGCTTTTCAAAGTTTGACTGTTTAGTACACTTTAATCATAAGACTTTTAGAGATGCTATAGTTTAATTCTATTACAATAATATATTTAAAATCCAAGCATATCAGATAAACTTTGATATTGAAGTGGAATTCGGTCGCGCAGCTTCGTCAAAAACAGCAGAATAGCCTACTACCGAGAGGCGATGCGTACGTGACGAATGCCGCGCCGTCACGAGTGACGAGCAGGGACGGATTTCCCATAAGGCCAACCTAGGCCATGGCCTAGGGCGCAGTCGTTAAGAGGGCGTAAATTTAGAAGAAGTAACAACCAACTTATAAAATTTTTATCGATATAAAACGAGACAGTTGAATTTCTTTTTTCTTTTTCATTTTTATTTATATATTATTAGTATCGTTAAAAATGTTATTCGCAATATAAGCATTTTGAAATAACTTTTTCGTCAACTGACTAATTATTTTTTTCCTTCTTTTTCTTTCATTCTTTTCCCAAACATCCATTATGAGTTAACGAGAAGCAGGTTAAGAATTCTTGCAATTTGAAGGGAAAATGATTGCAGAAAGCAGTCAGACTTGAACCTCACAAAAGACAACTTCCGCTGTATCTTACGATACATTTGACAAAGAGCAAACAGCCCTCGCTTTTCCTCCAAAAACAGATTTCAGACCAGGGGCAATCCGAAAAGAAGACTAATGGTTTTTAAACTCCCAACCCATCGTCATCTGTTCAGTAATTGCCGTCCCATTGTCAAAGGAGCGTGCTATAACGAACGATGGCACCCTCCAGGTTTAGAAACTGTTTCAAGGTGAAAGAATCATTGTGTCAACACCGGACTAGGGTGTCTTTCTGTGCAAGGTGTTTCTTTCAAGTAAAATGGACTATTATATGGAAAATGTGAGTGTCTGCAAACCAGAGTGTCTGCAACCTTAATGGGTCGTCTTAGAAAAGAGACAGTTAATTTTGTCAAAGGGAACTGAAATATTTGTCGGTTCTTTCCTTCTAAATTTTTCCATGGGAGGAGCCATAAGTTGGGCAAATCAGAGTTCCCAAAAGTGAATAGCTAAGGGGACCGCGTACCAATCCCGGTTGAGAGGGAATTAAAAGGAACGAGAGGACGGATGGAGCCTCAAAGGGTTAAAGGGCAGGGCCCGTGTTTGGTTTTGAGACTTGTTTTTCCGTTAGAGTGTGATCTGCAAGCTCATTTTGGCTGAGTGCTTTGTCAACCTTTTGCAGTATACAAAACATAAATTGTTGTTATGAGCTTACTATTTCAGTTAGTTTTTTCATCTGGACCTATGAACATTTCTTGCTATTTTAATCAAACACCTTTTCTATCGGGCAATTTCCAGATCTAAAGTCTTCAATATTAACAGTTATAAGGTGAGTTTAGTTTTAATTTATTTTTAATATTAACTTGATTTGCTTTGAAAAATGTTTTTTTTTATTATTATTATAATTATTATTTTGTTTAATTTTTTTAATGAGTGTACTTGATTTTAATTTGGTTAAGTAAAGCTAGACCTGGGTTGGGGTCTCTAAACTTTTTCGTTATGAAAAGGGATGACATGTCTTTTGACTGAAAAGTGTCGTGTTGCGTGTTACAGGGGGCTCTAGTAGAAAAAAAATAATAATCTAGAACTAGATACGAGTGATATTAAAAGTAAATTATGTTTGTTTAAATAGTTCAATTTTTTGCCATTTAAAGCTAAGTGTCTTTTATACTTTTAGTCTAAATGTAAAAGTTAAAAATATTTTTTAAAAGAGAATTATTAAACTTTTTTTTAAATTTTGAACTCTTATTAGTGTACTAGTTGCTATTTTTTAATATAAATTATTTTTATTCCTTATAGCTATTTATATGTCAATTAATACAGATATGAGAATTTTGCACCA
The DNA here is from genome assembly GCA_907164885.2 of Dolomedes plantarius. Lineage (NCBI taxonomy): Eukaryota > Metazoa > Arthropoda > Arachnida > Araneae > Dolomedidae > Dolomedes > Dolomedes plantarius. The sequence continues at coordinate 2,725,081 of OU015491.1, read as the reverse complement.
ATATTTTTAAGTGTTCTTGTTCATGCGTTTTCTTGTTCAAACTTTTCTTTTAATTAATAACTAGTGAGTACCTTAAAATGAATGTAACACTTTTTTACTGAACGTCTGCTGACTTCAACATCAGAGTCTTCTTCTTCTACCAAACAGCATCGAGAATTTTCTTATGATCCAGATCCAGCACACTGGGTTATCAACGATAACTTACATGATTACGTATCTCAATATGGTCTTAATCAGAATAAAAATGTCGATTTCTCAAAGTCGAAGAGGCAATACGGCGATAGAAGCTTGTCATTTAACGGTAGTTACTTTAGCCGCAAACTAGTAAACGGTGATACGCAAGACCGAGGTTGGCTAGTATATTCAGAAAGTAAAGGAAGTGTCTTCTGCGGACCTTGTCTTTTCTTCCATTCTGGTACAAAGACTGAATCATCTTTTGTACGAAATGGATTTAACGACTGGAAAAACGTATCATCTAGACTGAAGGAACACGAAAATTTGCTTTGTCACAGATATAACATCCTAATTTTAAAACATAGAGGAGCTAAACTTGGAAGAATCAATCTGCAACTAACTAAAATGGTTGATCAAGAAATTGAATACTAGAGAAATGTGTTACACAGAGTGGTTGTAGTAATTAAAGCTCTTGCTTCGAGTGGCTTGCCATTTAGATGAATGGCAAAATGAAATATTTGGTTCTAACAATAATGGCAACTACATGCTGATGTTGGAGGCAATGTCTGTGTTTGATCCATTTTTGGCTGATCACATCAGGAAAATTCGGGAATCCAGGTAGTGGACAGACATCCTATCTTTCATCTACTATTTGTGATGAGTTCATCGAACTCCTAGCTAAAAAAGTACTAACGCATATTGCTAATGAAGCTAAAACATCAAAGTACTATGCCCTGATATCTCGCATGTGGATCAGTTGTCGTTTGTTTTGGGATATGTGAAAGAAAATGGGAAACCTGTTGAGAGATATATAAAATTTTTACCTAATGTTGGCCACAAAGCCCATGAAATGTTTGAAGCTGTTATTAAGACTGTCACTGATCTCCATCTTGATATCTTGAAATGTCGTGGTCAATCATATGACAATGCAGCTAATATGGCTGGTGTTTACTCAAGACTTCAGGCTAGGATACTTGAAGTTTCTTCTCTTGCATCCTTCATACCTTACGCAGGACACTCTTTAAATTTAGTGGGCACACATGCTGTAGATTGCTGCATTGAAGCCACATCGTTTTTTAATTTGCTTCAAGAACTTTATAAATTTTTCTCGTCGTCTACAGCGAGGTGGGAAGCATTGAAGAAAAATAGCACCCTTACCGCAAAAAGCCTCTCCACGACACGATGGTCGGCAAGATATGACGCTTGTAGAGCATTAAAATAGAAGATTGGTTTGCAGTCATAAAAACTCTAAAATACTTTGAAAGTGACGAAAGTCAAAGATCAGGAACAAGAGCAGAAGCTAGAGGTTTACTAACGAAGTTGCAAAGGCTCGAAACAGTATTCATGGCACAGTTTTGGGGAACGGTGCTGATTAGACTTCACAAAGTCAATAAGTATGTACAAAACGTAGAACTTGATGTTTCAGAAGTTGCCACAATTCTTCAATCATTCGTAAAGTTCTTGTTAGAACTGCGAGAACAATTTGATATATATGAAAACAAAGCTCTGGATATATCTGAAAAGAAAGTTTATGAGCGTGATGAAAAGCGTCAGGTTTTCAGAAAACTACAAGCTGTAGAAAAACGTGAAGGCGAAGTTAATTTAAACGGTCGTGATATCTTTAGAGTTAATACCTATTTCACGATTGGGGACAAACTCAAAGCAGAGCTTGAGAAGAGGTCACAAGCTTATAGAGAGCTGGGTGAAAAATTTAAAGGAATTACGAAAATTTGGTCACTTACTTCTCCTGAGCTTGAAGAAGAGGGAAGAAAATTACAGGCAATTTTTAAAGATGATTTGGAGCCTGCATTATGTGATGAACTGCAACATCTAAATTCTCACATAACTGAGTGCAGCATTGGTTCGAAAAGTCCCTTAGCAATTTGCAAGTGGCTACGTGAAAGTGGATTACAAACAGTGTATCCAAATGTTGAGAATGTTTGTGTGCACACCTGCCCCAATTGCCTCTGCAGAAAGATCTTTTTCTGCACTAAAAAGAATCAAAGATCATTTAAGATCTTTGCTGTAACAAGACAAACTAAATGCCTTGGCACTTCTTTGCATTGAAGCAGATTTAACAAGATCTGTTGTCTTCAATGAAACTATTGAAGAATTTTCATGGGCGAAAGCACGAAGGAAAAAATTTTAATTGTAATTTTTAGATAAATTAGAAGAAATTATGTAGAACATTTTTATTAAAAATATGTTATTCAAATGTTTTTTAAGTGTATATGTTTCAAAAACTCTTACTGTATATTAAATCTAATGTTATAAGTCAAAAATTTAAATGGAAGGAAGGGGGCATAAATTGGTGCTTTGGCCTAGGGCATAAAAATATGTAAATCCGTCCCTGGTGACGAGTAACCGATATGGCATATCGGATCGCGCTACGGCTGCTATTGCTTCAAGTGTACTCCAAGATGTTGGGTTGATTAATGAATCAGATACTTCTTATGTTGTAGACAAGAGTAAAGTCCGAAGAGAAAAAACTTGTGTGAGAGCTAGTTTGCAAAGTTATATAAGTTTAGAAATTTATGGTCTTTACTTTGATGGACGAAAAGACAATACATTGTCAATTGAAAAAACTGGCAGAAAACACTTTCGCAGAACTTATAAGGAGGAGTATTACTCTTTAATTCAGGACCCAGGCTCCACTTACATAGGACACATTTGTCCTTCTTCAAGCTCAGCAACCGACATAGCCAAAAGCATCACGTTTTATTTATCAGAAAATGGCTTTTTACTTGACAAATTGGAAGTTGTTGGATGTGACTGTACTGTTATTAATACGGGCTTAAGAAATGGTGTAATTCGACAAATAGAGATACATGTGGGAAGACCTCTACAATGGAGTATTTGTCTTCTCCATTACAACGAACTGCCATTCCGCCACCTTTTCCAACACTTAGATGGAAATACAACAGGCCCAATAGGGTATTCCGGACCGATTGGAAAGGCCCTACCTGATTGTGAAAGACTACCAGTTGTTGATTTTAATCCTATTGATTGTGAGATTCCAAAGTTGACAAGCGTATTCTTAGCAAGGACCAATTGTACTTGCTTGAGATATCAGAATTCATCAAGTCAGGACATTGTTCAGAAGACTTTGTAGTACGTGATCCTGGCCCAATGTCACATTCAAGATGGCTTACTACTGCAAACCGAGTTTTGCGCCTCTACATCAGTGTGTCAAGCCCTTCTGAAAATCTGAGAGAGATTGTCACATTCATTCTCAAATGTTATATGCCTATGTGGTTTGCCATAAAAATAAACCGCAAATTCACAGATGGGCCTAGACATGTTTACACAACTATTGAATCTACAAGGTACTTACCAGAAGAGCTGCTTCAAGTTGTTGATCCCGTTTTACAACGGAATGCTTACTTTGACCATCCCGATAATTTTCTTTTGGCTATGGTAACTGATGAAAGAAACCATATCCGAGAGCTCGGCTTAAGGCGTATCATGAAGGCAAAGCAAGCAATATCTGAAAGTGACTCTATCAGAATCTTTAAACCATCAAACCTAAACTTTGAAGCTAAAGACTATACCGAAATTATCAAATGGAACACCAGTACACAGACTCCTCCTCCACTGTTAAGAACATTGACTAATGAAGAGATAAAACAGTATGTGAGCAATGACTTGAAGCCTGTTATGAGTATAGATGCTTTCCCATGCCATACACAGGCAGTTGAAAGATGCGTTAAGCTAGTGAACGAAGCTTCAAGTAAAGTGTGTGGACACAGTTCCAGAGACGGCTATATTAGATCCACATTACTGTCACGCTCAGCGATGCAAACTTTTTCACACAAATCCGAATTTCGATGTTTATCGATAGATAAAGACTAAAAAGGAAACATAAAGAGAGAGAAAGCGAAATAAATTTGTACATATTGTAAATAACACACCCTACATTGGATGGTTGGTTGGGTAGGGTGTGGGTGGAACTCGAAGTGCAGCCACTTCCCCGTGGTGAGTTCTGGGTCGTTTTGTAAACAAACTGAGCTAAGAGCTGCACCAACAATGGAATATTAAAACAAAAAAATTACCAAATATTTACTATTAGAAAATTTCTAAATTATCTGAAAGGAAACATTGTCAAACAACAAAATTATCAGACAACGATAATGGCTGCTACCGGCTGCGAGCGCATCGCTGGCATTCCTCACATACGCCTCGCCTCTCTATCCAGGTAGGCTACTGTGCTGTTTTTGACGAATTCCACTTGAATATCACAGTTTATCTTATATGCTTGGATTTTTAATATAATATTCTAATAGAATTAAACTATAGCATCTCTAAAAGTTGTACGAAACAGTCAAACTTTGAAATTTTGCAAAAACTACTAATTTTACTCATTTTCTACTATGTTGCGCGACCGGAAGATATGAAACAAATGCATAATATATATTGATTTTACATACTTTTAGTAGTTAATTCATGATATAGGAACGCAATTTAAACCATCTGGCGTGCTTAAAAAAATTATGAAAAATTAAGGTTTTTCACAATTTTTTGCTAACTTCCATGGCATTGCGCGACCGGAAGACAAATTAATAAAAAAAATAATAATTAGTGCTTTTTTAACGTCTATACCAATGGCAACTTTTGTGCACTCTAGCAATCTGAAATTTTAAAAAAAGTTTTTTTCGAACAACCCCTAATATATATATATATATATATATATGCATATCGTTATCGTAATATTATATAACGATTAATACGTATATTAATCGTTTGTATATATATATATATATATATATATATATATATATATGACAGGCGTGTGGTTTGCATGTTCTCAGGTTAATTTGAAGTCATCATGTTAATACTGGTGGCGAGTGGTAAGTAGTCTAAATTCAATAAACAAACATAGTTCCAACTAAATCAAGCCAATTTATTTCACTTTCCAGCAACCACTGATCCAAGTAGCGCATATTTCAGCGCTCGCCATTTTCAAATTGTGGACTCAGCTAACACGCGTCCACTAGCAACGATTAAATCCCGCGTTCTGCGTACTTTTTCATGGTCAAGTTCCACACGTACTCTTTTTGCGCCTGCGTAGAGATTCAAAATAGATGTTTGAAGGCCGCCACGCTCTAATTCCCTGTACCCCGTTCTAAAAATAATTCCTCTAAGCTGGGAAAACACACACTTTCACTCTCAGAGGATCTGATTCTATCGCATTTCCTGCGCTTTATGATAATAGATAAAACTCGAAGCCCCCTTTGATTTTAAGGTAATTATTTCGTTCCCGCTTAAGTCCGACAACTTCCCCCCCCCCCTTGAAGGCGTGCACACAAGGAGTAGCTAATTCCCTGTGGCAACAACCCCTACGATCAAAAAACATTACATCAGTAGACTGAAAAACATGCTGAGTAGGGACGTCTCTCTACACAACAGGTTCCAGTGAAAAACCCCTTAATTAAAATCAACCGTTCCCTTAACAACCCCTGGATTAATTCCTTCTGTTCTGTAAGACTTGGAGCAGTGGTTTAAAAATACACAATTTACAATTTTTCAAGTTACACAAAAATTCTTGAGTTGTACAATATTATATCACTGATGACTTGAAGCAAAATAGGAAAATATTACAGCATTACCTCAAAATATATCACTATAAATTCAAAATATCACCTTAATTATACCAATATATAATCTCAATAGGACATCACCTGAAAAACAATGTCACTTCAAAAACTCACCTAGGAACAAATTAATTGAAAATCACAAAATAACTATTACCCATTAACGTGGAATGTTAGTAGCATTTTACAATCTAAAGTCCAGGCTTTAATACTTTCATCAGCCTCGTTGAGTGGTAATGTAATCAACAGTCCTGTAGGCTGTCCACTCATCTTATAATTTTATAACAGTTCCAGTTTAAAATTCTACAAGTATGAATTTATTTACACAGATTATGGTAATGTGAAAATGGACGTACATGAAAAAATATTTAAATATATGAAAGACAAAACTAAATGCGGTCGACCGGCTTGTTTGGAGGCCTCCTTGACATGGTTGACCCTGTAAAATACTCAGAGACACAACATATTAATAATTGAAAGAATATAAATATTTATCATTTTCCCATGGGATTATTTTTCTCATATCTTGTACTTACCGAACGACACAAATGTATCTTGACATCAATTACAATACAGTTTATCTTTTTAGAGCTCTTTTATACCTTCGACTTACTTATGAAATACAAACATATGAAATTACACATGAAATTCAAAATTCTCTACATATTATTTATACTTCAAAATTTTTCCATAACACAAAACTCTGATTCAAATTTATCACAATTCAAAGTTATCAAACATTTTATAATTTACACTTCATTCACCTTAATATTTCACATTGATAGATTCATTATGTAAAACAATTCACTTTTGGTACTGGTGTACCACTCCTTCATCTGTGTACATTCTGTTTAATTCAAGGTGTATGTTTTTGTTTGTGTGTGTTTGTGTAGTTGAGTGAACAAGTGCATGGTTGGGTCAGAGGAGAGCAGGTTCAACAATTTCCCACCGTCTTAACCACAACCGACAACTCTAAACAAAATTCAGAGTGAAAAATTTGGTGCGTATAGTGCACGACACTGAAACTCTAGGTTGGGAAAGGCTCAAAAGAGATCAGTATTCACTTACTGACTCCAGAAAAAGGAAAGGATTTAACACCCAGCCAACCAAGAGGAAAAGGGTAATCCGTTCACTCATGAATTCCAATGGGGAAAACACGAGTCAACAGAAACCTGAAGGAAAAGGGAGGACAAAGGAGCGGTCATCCCACAGCCTGTCTTTAGTCATTCTTATTTAAGTAATATTTTTCAGTACATTATGACTGAGCATGTGAAGTAAAATCTATTTATAAAGCTACAAAGAGGTTGGGACGACTTCCAACGCGTGGTTAGGTGTGGGGGGAGAGGACAGAGCATTCAAGAAAGAGAAAATTTACTGACAGATGAAAGAAGTAGGAGTGTCACAGTCGATTATTAGCCCAGGAGATCCAGAAAATCACATACAAAAGTTTTCTAGTAGAAAGTTTAACAGTCCAGTAGAACGATAGTTTTTCCTCTTTTTTTTCTCTTTTTTTTATATCTTTAATTTAAGATAGCACACAACGTTTAACCACATAAGTGGAGTCAAGAGGGTGTTAGGCACCCAACATATAAAATCAATTAAGAGATGGATCTCTGGGATAGGCAATTTGGTCATATTCGGGAAAATGTAGATACAGCTCAACACATTAATGTAACAAAACATTGCAAAGATGGTAACAAAAGTTTCAAAATAATTTAGGTTTAGCCAAAGTTCTTTCATAAGTTATTAAATTTCAATTCAAAAATACATAATTATTAACATCCAATAAATTCAATACAAATCATCTTCTAGTTTACTTTCACAATATTACTTCATCAGTTCCAATTTTATTATTTTATTTACTCATTAACAATCATAATTTTATAATTTCAATTTTTTACTTGTAACTCGTATCAACATTTTATCTTAATTTCCCCCCCCCCTCCCCAAAATTGTGCATGAAACAACATTATTGTAATTTAAACTCACTATATGGATGAAAATGCCTTAATCTAGTTGAGTGCACAATTTCACTCTTTTTTCCACTGTATTGGTTTGGTTTATCAATTTCGAAATTAACATTAGAAAGCTGGCTTAAAATTTTATAAGGGCCTGAATAGGGTGGATCTAATTTTCTTGAATTTGGGTATTTGAATTCTTCGCACATCACTAAGTCACCAATTTTTAAGTTTGACTGTATAAAATTTCTATCATATCTTTGCTTATTAATTTTATGGTGCTGAATTGTTCTTTGCACTGCAATCTTTCTTGCTTCTTCAACTGGCGGATAATATAATGAAGTTATTTTAGGTAATGGTGAGTTATATGGTAAATTTCCAAATAGGAGGTAATTCGGGGAAAATCCAGTTACTCTATGATTATTATATTCAGAAGTTACTTGTTCTAAAATTTTTGTCCATGGAATTTTTTTCGAAGAAGTATTAACTTTACACCTTAATTTGGATACAATCGTTTGATTACATCTCTCATTTTTGCCATTACACTGGGGTCTGTGGGCTGAGGTGAGTAATTGTCTCGTATTGTGGTGTTTTAGGAATTTCTTAAACCTTGAGGAAGTAAATGCAGCATTTCTGTCACTTAATATTTGTTTGGGAACTTTAATTTTGAAAATTTGTTTTAAACAGTTTGTGTATGTCTCACTTGTCCCACTTTTTGAAGGAAAAGTCCAAATATATCTTGTTGCATGATCAATCACCAGATGAAGATATTTTTTTGTCGAATTATAATAGTTAAAACCTCCAACTGTATCAACTGAGATTAGGTCAAATGGTTCATAAGCAATTGGCACTTGTTCCATCAGTCCATACTTTCTCTGAGTCGATTTCTTGTTTTTCTGACATGTTTCACAACAACGAACAAAATTTGAAATGTCTAATATTATGTCTTGCCAATAGTAAATAGGGGAAATTAATTGTAACATCTTTCTCACACCTGGGTGGCCAAATTTTTCATGTGCAGCGGTTATTAATTTTAGTCTTAATGATGGCGGGACTACAATTTTGATTAGATTTTTCTTTTTTACTGTTAGAACTCCACTATATTTTTTGTACTTTACATTATTAACATTATCGTTTAATTGTGCCTGAATAATTTCATCTGTGGTTAGAAAATAAGAATATTGTGATACAAAGTGGCTTACTGGGTTCCTTGATAGCATATCAGCTTCATAATTATATTTACCTTTAATGTGCACTATTTCATAATCATACATGGAAAGTTTTAAAGACCATCTAAACAGTCGTCCAGTTAAATTTTTAATATTTTTGAGCCATTGTAAGGCTGAATGATCCGAATGTATTGTGAATTTTTTCCATGTAAGTAACAATGGAAACGGTCAATAGAATCAACAATCGCCAAGCATTCAAGCTCAGTGACAGCATAGTTTCTTTCGTGTTTTTTCAGTTGTCTTGAGTGAAAAGCGATTGGGTGTAGTTGGCCATTAGGGTGCTTTTGCTTTAGGACAGCAGCAACTGCTTCTTGACTTGCGTCGACAAAAAGGTGGCATGGGTAATTTCGGTTAAAAAGGGTTAAAATCGGTTTTGATATGAGTTCATCTTTTAGTCTTTGGTAGGAATTTTGATATTCTTGGGACCAATCCCATTTTACATCCTTTTTAAGTAATTTGTTTAATGGAAGTCTCAATTTTGCATAGTCTTGTATAAACTTCTGATAGACATTTATGGATCCTAAAAATCTCTGCAATTCTTTAACATTTTTGGGTGGTAGTAATTTTTTTATTGTTTCAATGTTTACATTATGAGGTGAATATTGTCCTTTAGAAATCTCATATCCTAAAAATTTTATTTCTTTCTTAGCAAATTGGCATTTTGATTGGTTTAATTTGATATTTTCCTTTTCACAAATTTTAAAAATTTCTTCTAAATGTTTCATATGTTCATTAAAGGTTTGTGAAAATATTATTATATCATCAAAATAGTTCAAAGCATAATTGATTTGGTATTTATTTAGAATTTGCCTAATTGCTCTCTGGAAGACACTTGGTGCATTTTTCCAACCAAACGGTAGTCTTGTCCATTCATAAAGTCCAAAGTTTGTTGTGAATGCCAATTTTTCAGTGTCGCGGTCATGTATTTCTATGTGCCAATACCCTGAAGTTAAATCTAATGTTGAAAAAAAATTTGGCATGGGCTAGTTGATCTAATAAGTCATCAATTCGTGGAATAGGTTCAGAATCAGTTTTAGTAATTACATTTAATTTTCTGTAGTCTATGCATAACCTAGTGTTTCCTTGGCCTCTTTTCATTGCTAATGTTACTGGGGCGCTAAATTGAGAATGTGAGGGCTTTATAAAACCTGCTTTTAACAATTCGTCTATTTGTTTTTTTATTTCAGCATTTTCAGTTTGAGATGTGCGATATGGTCGTTGTGCAATTGGGAGCTCTGAAGTTAAGTCTATTTTTTGGGGTTCTAAATTTATTTTTCCAACGTCATATTTATTTTTTGAAAAGATATGGTCGAAAGTTTCTAGAATGTTTTCTAAATGGGGCCAGTCCTCGGGTATTTGCTCTGGTGCTTGGAAGTCCAAAGCATCACCGGGCTCTTTAAATAGAGTATTCAGTGTATCATCGGGGATACCTGATATCTCCTTTAAATTTTGAACATTATAATTAGTATTTGCTATTTTGTTTGAACTCTCATAATTTATAACTGGATTTCTCATTCTTTGGTTATTATCAACATTTAGGGTTTCAATGTCATTGGAAGAAACATTATACACATTATCTTTCACAGCATTATTGTAAACAGTCCTTTCATAGTACTCAGGGGAGTGATCACATCTTAAATAGTTTCTTTTTACAAAATTTCTACCTTTATGATACCTTCTGTTATTATTTTCAGCCCGATAATTAAAAAAATTTCTACCTTCATATACACTTTTGTTTACATTTCTAAAGTTACACATATTTTTGTTTTCATAATACCTTTTACCATTATACATGTTATCACAATAATTTTTACAATTTTCTCTTTGAACATTCAATGCATATGGATTAACAAAATTATTATTATTATTACATAGTATTATTTCTTTATTACATTGGAACACCTTTAATTTTCTTAAATTTATTTCGAGACGAAAAAGTCTCATATGTTCTAAACTTAGCAATACATAAGGTAGGTCACTCTCAATGACCCACATTTCAATTTCTCTAGTTAATTTGCCAATTGTTACATTTGTTTTAATTATTTTTGTTACAGGTACTTGACCATCAGTTTGATTTAGTACCATATTTTTTAAATTTAATGTTTTAAAACATTTTACCTCTTTAAGTAATGATTGTGAAATTATTGAAATTGTACTACCGGTATCTAATAAGCACTGAAATGTTTGTTCACTCACCCGAGCTTGGATTGTAAGTCATCTGTTATTTGCATAGTATCCTCTATTGTCTCTGTCATATCCTCTATGGTTATTTTGGTGTCTTCTGTTGTTATCTTCTGCACTTTGATAGTGTCTCTGTTCATCATATCTTGGCGTATTGCTGTAATTTCCTTCATTTTGTCTTCTGGGTTGATCATAATTAATCCACCTCCTTCTGTAGTTTGGCTCCGAGTCTCTGCGCGCTGTCTCACTGTCACCGAAGTTTCGACGATCGCCGGCGGTAAAATCTCTTCTTCCTTCCGGAGCGATACGCGGTGTGGACCGTGGTACCGGCAAATGTATTTTTCTCGCTTTTTCCAGCCATTCGAAAGGGGTTCGTATCTCTTGCAACGAGAGCAAAGTTCGTATGTTTCCTGGCGCGTCTAATGACAGTGTTTCTATTATTTCACTGTCTGTTTTATGAAGTTGTTTTCCCAGTTCTAGTTTTTCCTTGAAATAGTGGAAGAGGTCATCATTGTCATTTAATTTTAGTGTCCTAAACCTTGTAATTAATTCTTCTCTGCTCTTTGAAAAAATGGACAGCAGTTGTTTTTTAATATTAATGTAATCTTCTTTATATAGTTCCGTGGATATTATTACTTCTTGAATATCCGGGCTAACATACTTCATCAGGTTTTCTTTTTTCCATATCTCATTTACTTAGAATGCTGCGCAACGGTCTTCGAATAACTGGAACCACTGGTAAATGTTCTTTATCTTATTATTGTCATAAAATGGAATCGCTAATGTTATATCAGTCTTGTTTTTTCTTTCGAACGGTTTTTCTTTCAATATTGCTTCTTGAATTTTTTCTGTGCAGCTTGGTAAGTTTTTTAAGGTAGGTTTCTTTTCATTATTCGCTTGATCGACATTTTCATTTCCGGTGTTCATTTGTTCTTGAATCCAATTGTCGTCGAGTGTTATTCCGTGGTATTCATTTTTCACTTCAGTCTTCGATGCCATGGTGTATTATTTTTTTTTATCGTCGTTTCATAAATTTTCGCACTGTAGTGCTAATCCAAAAGTGAGGCGGGTTTTTTTTTCTTACTCCCTGCGTAGTTCTTTTCAATCCTGCGCGGCTCTTGACAGGCGTGTGGTTTGCATGTTCTCAGATTAATTTGAAGTCATCATGTTAATACTGGTGGCGAGTGATAAGTAGTCTAAATCCAATAAACAAGCATAGTTCCAACTAAATCAAGCCAATTTATTTCACTTTCCAGCAACCACTGATCCAAGTAGCGCATATTTGAGCGCTCGCCATTTTCAAATTGTGGACCCAGCTGACACGCGTCCACTAGCAACGATTAAATCCCGCGTTCTGCGTACTTTTTCATGGTCAAGTTCCACACGTACTCTTTTTGCGCCTGCGTAGAGATTCAAAATAGATGTTTGAAGGCCGCCACGCTCTAATTCCCTGTACCCCGTTCTAAAAATAATTCCTCTAAGCTGGGAAAACACACACTTTCACTCTCAGAGGATCTGATTCTATCGCACTTCCTGCGCTTCATGATAATAGATAAAACTCGAAGCCCCCTTTGATTTTAAGGTAATTATTTCGTTCCCGCTTAAGTCCGACATATATATATATATATATATATATATATATATATATATATATATATATATATATATATATATATATATATATATATATATATATATATATATATATATATATATATATATATATATATATACACAAACGATTTTTTTCAACAGTTTAAATAATTAAATATAAAGAAAAATAAAAGTTGAACCGAAATTATATTTCTTTTACCTTAAATATTTTATAAATTTGCTAGATCATTTTAACTGTAACCGGTCGTTTGATCGACGCAATTTCATTGGCCAGAGAAGTCGCCAGCGGGGTTTACTAGTATGCAATAATTATCGCCCCAACAAAACGCGCCAAATCGTCGGAAAATCCAAGATGGCCCCATCTCCTAGACTATCCTAGACATTCACTTTATTTAATAGTGATTTTTTTTTATTATTTTATAAGTGGTTATTTAGTTTAAAATTTATACACATCTTTGTAGTTTAATTTCTGCCTGTAAAATGTTTATTCTTGATATTTTCTAGAATACATTCAGTATGAGCACATTAAGGACAACAGATCTTTTATGGTGTACTGTTGAGTTAAATTCATCAATAGAAGATTCAAGTGAAAGTGGACCGAAAAATTTGGCTGATTTTTGTGCTGAAAAATTGATTTCAGATGTGTGTTTACTACACCAAACAGTTCTTAATATACCAAAGAAGATTTTTTCAATTTTATTGTCTAAAGCTATCGATAAAAGTAATAATTCCTTTTTTCTGTTATCCTGAAACAAATTTTTACGTTTATATCCTGTAAAAAATTCAGTGGTACTGATAACCCATTTTGAGTAATGAATAATAAATGTTTATTTCATAATTATGCTTACTAAGCATAGCTTGTAAATCCAGGTTGCTCAGTGTAAAGCAAAATTAATTTAGGCAGGATTTCTGTATATAGATATTTAAAATCATTAGTTTTATATCATTTTTTGATCAAAAAGAATGTCATTAAAAATATTTTTATTGTACACAACTAATTATAAAGTTTAGTTTAAAAGTTTTACAGATAATAATGTATTTAATAACTTATTAATTTATAAATAAAATTTTTCTCAGAACTGTAAGCAGTTTTTGGTTAATCTAGTTTGATAAGCAATAAAACAGTTCATTGGAGTTATTTTTCTACTTAAAAATATTAAACAAAGCCCTTTGAGAGATTGTGAAGTTCAACAGTCAAGTGGATTATAATGGTTTAAAATTAATTTTAATGTATTTAGACATGAAATTAATTTTAGACTATTATTATCATCATCATAAAATTAACCATTATTATTGGATTTATTATTGGCATGAAATTTGCAAATATTTCACATCAGCACTAATGAATAACACATGTAATATTTTTATCGCTATTTTAAAAATCGTAGTTATAATATACATACATATATATGTATTATAACCATAAAAATTATAGTTTATAAACTCTTTAATTTTTTTAATAGATTGATCATTTGTATGTATATGGGTCTTTTTCAAAAAATTTGCCAAAACAGCTTTTCAAAATTAAAAATCATCAACTGTTTAATTCATTTTTGGATACATGCTTGGAAATACTTAATTTTTAAGGATACAATGATATTTGAGCTTCATTTTTCCCACAACCAGATATATTCCAACTTTGAAAGTAAATCTTTGAGCTTCAATGTCATGAGTGTTACCGGACAATGTGACTACATTTCTATAAAGTATGAAAGTGTTTATTTTTCCAAAAATGATACATTCCATTAATAAATTTGTTCTTTGACTATATCACATTAAACAAAAAAATAATTTAATAATTGTTTAATAAAAATGCACTACTCATTGTCATGAGTGTTATCCTTATATCATGTTTTACTGTCTATCACTATTGTAAATAAAATGAAAAAAAAGTTTCAAATTAATATTGTTATGAAAATACATTACTTTTAATTATTATACAAATTCTAGTAGAGTTATTATGGATTTATTTAATTTTTTTATTGTGTTTTAGAGCTCATTTACTAGGTAACACTCATGACATAAATGGTAACACTTTGATAAAGAGAGAGAAAAACATGTTATGCTTTTTCAAATACATCAATTGGAAAGGGGAAACGGTAATAAACTCTGTTGCCTTTCATTACAAGTTGGGGGTTAGGCAAAATACGTATGATATGATCAAATTTTACATATGAAATGTCCTCCTCTATTAATCGAAACAATTTGCCATTTTCACCAGTTAATCTAAAAAAAGCAACCTTAAGCTCTCCATCCACAGCATCATACTCTTGGCAAACTCCAACATATTGGTAATGTCCTTTATTTGGGTTATCCCCAAAAACTTTAATTAGCACATAAGCACCAGGTTGAAGCTTAGATTCACAGCCACTAGCTCCTGGGTTGTTAAGATCAATGGAAGATATTGAAGTGTCATCATCATCATCATCAGTGCTGTAAATTGGTGATCTTTTATGTTTTACTACTCCTTTGAGAACAATCTTTTTAAAAGATTGAAAACACTTGCAAAAACATGACACATCACGTTAAAAAAATTCTTCTGAATTTGTAGTTAATAATTGGTGAATGGAATGAGTACCTTTGACTGTCATGAGATTGGATGGTATTAGCTGAAAATAATTATCAACTTTGTCTTGAGGTATAAAAAATAGTTTCACTTTTAATCCTTGATTTTGTAACACATGGAACAATGTTTCAGCATCAGGTATATCAGTACCATGTGCTACAATTTGATCTGTTGTTTGCTTTAATGTTGCTCCATTGCCATCAGCAGCTCCTTTGCCATGACCAGATTCAAAGAAAGACCACGTCGCTGCTTTAAATTCAAAATCAAAGATCTTTCTAGTAAAAAGATAGAAGTTTTTTTTTTTTTTTGTCTGTACTGGGTAGAAGGCCCATCAGAAAAGAAATGAAGAACTTGTATATTTGGATAATCCTTTCTTAATAAATCCAAAACAGGTTCTAGATGAGCCCAGATTCCAGGTGGACCATGTTCTTTGCTTGGGGAAATTGATGAGAAAGAAAGAGGTCTTTTATCCTTCATATATAACGCTCCTGTATGAATAGTCACCTGATGTCGTGAAGCTCCAAAGTGGTAACTCTGGATCTCCTCATGCAGTTTGCAATTATAATTTTCTGAAAAGTCGATAATTATTGCAGCCTCAGTATCAGATAACTGTTCTTTGCATTCCTTAAAAGACTTGTTTTGATGTCTTATTTTATAAGAATGGGGTTTGAATGCTTTCATCTGACTCTGGAAGGAATTATTCAATTCGTTAACAGTTCCATGAAATGTTACAACTTTTTGCACCTTCACACAAAACAATGACTTTTCCATCCTTTATTTTATATCTTTCTTCTTTTACTTTGCTCCATTTTTTCCAGGTTGTACTACTGTTCAGATCTTCAACTGATACTGGGATTGTATTGTGAATACAATTCTTACATATACTAAACATGCAGTTAAAGTTGTTTTTATCACAAGCTAAGAATGGCGTCAATACATGCAGGTTTGCAGTAGGCAGAACTTTCAGATGGTGTAGCTTGCAAGCCATGAACTCTAAATTTGCATATTGCACACACTTACAAGTGTCTGTCATCATCGGTTGGCTTCAGAACATAAAATGGTCTGCATTTTGTAAACAAAGTGTATGTCACAGGTTCAGAAGTTATTTTTTCATCACAGAATTTTTTATACAACACTTTCATGGAATCTAACAAAAACCTCTTTTGCATCTTTAATTTATTTTTGGTTCGAGTTTCCTTCTTTCCTGCAGTAGCATGACTTACGTCATCACGTAAAACGACTGTACTATTTTCTCATATTTTTCTTTGATTTCTTTAGCTTTTACCACAGTAATACGTTTTTTATATTTTAATCCAATTTAGTTCATTGTGTGAGCTGCTTTACTTTGCATTTTATATTTCTGGCATAACTTTGAGGACATAATTCTCCCAATCATTCTCTTATCACTAGCATTAGATAGTCTTGCATAGGTTCTTTTCAAATTTGATACCAAAGCATCATGAAATACTAACTTTTTTGCAGCTTCATGTTTCATGTTAACTTTACTTATTCTAAAATTTTCCAGCAATTTTTTTTGTTTTTGATCTAGGAGTTTCAACTATAGAGCTTTTCCTTGTGACTTCCCTTGCATACTTTTTTCTGTATTTATCAATTTTTTTTGTTTTTTCATCTAATAACTTCTGCAATGCCTGTATTTTTTCTTTCATTTTTTTATTTTCTCTTACTGTTTTAGTAAGATACATTTTCTACCTTGCACCTTCTGCCTGCTTTTTAGTTGTGCAGAAACTGGTGTACATTCTAATTGTGCTGAAAATGGTATACTTACTGGTTGTGCAGAAACTGGTGTGCTTTCTAATTGAAGTGAGATTCAAAGCTTTTTTTTCTCTGGAAGTTGTAGCAGAAATCCGCCATCTTCTCTTTACCTGCCTGTGTTCACGGCTAGTCATTTCACTAACTTTCTTTCTCTTTACATTTCATAATTTGTGCTTTTCTTTGTATAAAGCTTCTCTCTGCACATCTTGTCGTCTCTTTTCTCTGGTTCTTTTTTGCTTTTCTGCTGTTGATAATGCCTTTTTATTTTTTTTGCATGTTGGCATCTTAGAAAAAAAAGAAACTATTTTCAGTCCTCAAGAAATAAAAATGTTAAAATAACAAAGATGATGCGTATATATATATATATATAATTTACCAATCAAACATATTAAAAAAAATATTCTTAATTTGTTACTTTTGGTTTAGGGCAAATATGCAAACTGAATTCCATCAAAATTTATTTAACAGAATTTTATCATGAGTGTTACTTTCTATGGGTAACACTCATGACAAAATTATACTATATTAACTTTATTCCATAGTAATAGTCAATACAAAAGTAACTTGTTAGGCTTAATAAATAACTAATTCATGTTCTCATTACATATTAAAATTAAACCTATGTTATATAATAATTAGTTATAAAAAGTAAGGTAACACTCATGATGATTAATAAAAATACTCACCTTTCTGGGCACTGTATTTCCCAGTATTTCTTAAATCAATAAACAAAATCCAACAGAAGCACATGTACTATGTTGCACTAATTTAGGGAAGTAGTAATAAACACCAAAAGCTTGTAAATGGTGTTACCATCTATTTTTAAATAATTAAAACTAAAAAAATTAACACATGACACAGGTCTAGGACAGGTCTTTATAACTCAATATTGACACTTGATATGTTTTTTTGTTTTTTAAATATCAACATATGCTAGATAATTCCATGTAGCATATATAACATTTGTTTGTATGAATAATGTAGATTAGTTTTTGAAACATCAAATTATGATTGAGTGAATGGTTTTCGGACAGCTAAAAAATCCAGTTATCAAGTCTATTTTTCCCTTTTTTTTTTTGGTTACAATCCCTAAAATGTTTAAAATTTTTAACAGTCATGTAGAAAATAGCTCAATAAACAACAATACAAAAGTATTTTCTGTTTGAATAAATATAAAAAATAATTAACAGATCTAAAATAGCCCGGACAATGAATTGGCGAATTTTTTGAAAATGACCCATATAATTTAGAAACTGTAAAGGCTTAGAACTCATATCGCTAAAAAATATTGATAAAGAATATGTTAAATCTGTGTGAATACTTCTATTTAAAAATAATAATAAAAGACTTGGAAAAATACTCATTATTTATATTTCAACATTTAATCTGTCAGTTTCTGAAAATTTGTATATGATTAGACACAAACTTGCCTACTTTTCTCTCTAATCTTATTACTCATTGCGGAGAAAACAAGGCCCATTCAACTTAAACTGATGGGGGGGGGGGGGGAAGCTCAATACTATTCATATCAATGCCTCCTAAATTTTCTAGAAAATCATTTCATAATTGTTTTAGTTTGTCACGTTTTTGGATCATGAAACTCCTTATATAATAAGCACGCATATACTTGAAATTGAACAAAAAAATGAATGAAATCTGATTTTCTGTTTCAGTAAATTATGAAAGTTTGTTTTGGTTTGGAGTGCTACAGTCAACTTTTACTATACAAGGGCTAAACCAGGACCTACTTCTTAAAGTCAATTCTGAGTGGCTACAAATGTCCATGCCAAGAGTGGGACTCGAATGTACAGACTATGGTAACTGAATGCCAGCGCCCTAACCATTCAGCCATTGCCCAGCTTACAAATTATGAAATAAGTTTTCCTCTTTTAAACTTGAGCTTACGGGGCCCATTTTTCCAATTTCCTGTTTAGAACGGGAAATTTCATACCCCTTTGTAAGAATGGCCATTAAGGTGGTTATATATATGTATTCATTCTTGGGATACATGCTATCCCACTCCGTAAGGAAAAGGTTAACTGAAGGTTTGTGTCTATTTTTCTTTGTATGGGATCTAACAAGGGGCCAAAAAGGGCTTCAATTGTATGTGCTTTCCTAAGCACATACTAAAAGCTGAAAAATCTAATTTTTTTAAAAAGTTTATTTAATATAATTTTTAAAATTTTCTTGCCTTTTTTTCCCTTACATAGGGTATGTATCCAAAATAGTACATTTAATGTTTTGCTTTTTAGAAAGAGCTACCAATACTGGCTCCAGAATGTCTAGCAATTGCTGTACAACATAACAGCTCTATGTTTTGCAACAATGTTAGTTCTGTTATACTACAATGTGAGATTTTTGTTATAACATGGTTCTGACTTGATTTCTACACTGAAGCCCTTTTCTTAAAGATTTCTAATTATGTATCCAATGTCAATTTGTTACCTCTTTAAACAAACAGTAATGCCTATAATGCAGTTAGGCTATAGAATGGCTATAAGTTAGTCTTTTCTATTTGCTTTCTCTGAAAACAGTGCTTGTAATATAAAGCTTTTGTAAAATCTTGAATATTTTATTTTGTAGGATAAAAATAAAGCTCATCATCTATGTGATAAGTCCCTTCATCAGAAAATTTACAAATAAACATCAAATGTTTCAGCAGCAGCATACTTTTGATGATTGACTATGATGGTGTCTTGCATAAAAAGAGTTTTTATGCCGTCAAATTTCAGTTGTATTTTGTAGCTCAATTTAAACTGATTTCTTAACAATGTGATTCTCTTCTCCTATGAGACAGAAGTCATTTGAAATTGTCTGTAGGCTGTTGGTCCTACTCAGTTTAGCCTTTTGATTACATAAGATTGTCTTACCACTCAAAACCAACCAACTAGTTTTGCTCTCTCATAAATGAACTCTAATAATGGGAACCATCCAAAACCAAAAGGCTGTTTGTCATTCATTGGCTGCTGCTTCTACTTAGTTTAACACATGGAATAGTTTAATACTTCTGCTGGAACTTCCCTTGATTTAAAAATTTCAGTGGTTCATACCAGTAGCACCTACTTAGCATAGCCAAAACTGAAAACATCTCTTATTTAATTTTTGATCCATGAAAGAAAAAAGAAATATATGTGACTGTAGTGGTTAAAAGATGTTTTTAATTTTTTGTCATAAAATAAAGGGCTACTGAAACAAAAGTTCTTTCAAGAATTTTTAGGACCATGGGAATTCTGCATAAGTATTCCAGTTTTTTTTAACAGTGTCTAGTTTTAAATACACATTAGTAAGCTTTCTGCAACCATGCCTTCATTGTAGTATTCTGCTGAGCAAGATGATCATTCCAGGAATATGATACAGTATCTCTAGAGACTAAATTTAAACAATACCAACAAAATAATTTAAATTATGCAAATCTTTATATTTTTCTAAATTTTTCATAGGTGTTAGTTACTGTTCCCCATTTCAATTTAAACTTTTTGCACTTTTGAAAAGAAAAGAAAATGTGAATTTAAATTTTCAAAAATTGAATTGTATAATTAAGTGTTATTTAGTTTTATTTATTTGGCTTTCATAGAAAGCAAAGTACCCTTTCTATATTTGTGGACTTTAAAAATGGTTTCGATAGAGTTTGGAGGGCTGGATTGCTTAGAAAGCTATGTTCCTGTGGCATTGCTGGCAGCCTATATAAATGGATAAAATGTTTTTCTTGACTAACAATTTTTAAGTGTTAAATATGACTGTACTGTGTTGAGGTATCGCCAAACTAAACAGGGTTTACCCTAGGGAGCAGTACTGAGCATGACCCTTTTTAATATAATGATTAATAACTCAATAGACACTATTTCCAGATCTGTTCTGGGCATTGATATCTTGTTTGCTGATGATATGATAAATGAGTGCTGTAGGATCTGATTTTGGAGGGTGCCATACTGCAGGCCTTAGATGTTCTTGACACTTGGACTTATGAAAATAATATGCTTATAAATGCTGATAAACCCACCTTCCAGTTGTTTCTCCTTAGTTCAAAACACCATGACATATACCTCCATTACAAAGATAAAAGTCTAAATAGAACTTATGATACTGTATACTTGGGCATTCATTTAGACCCAAAGTTTACTTGGAGGAAGCAAATTGATACAACCATTGATTGAGGACTTCTGAGATCAAGGCTACTGAAACGTCTGGCTGGTGTCACTTGGGGCTCGACTTAAGATGTTCTGTGTACAGCCTATAAAAGTTATGTTCACCTGTTGTTGAATATGGTAATGAAGGTTTGATAACCACCCTAGATTCTGTTAGAAACAAGCTCGATGTTTTTCAAAGCAACATGTTGTATTTAATCACTGGTGGTGCTAACTCGACTGCTGTTGTTGCTATGGAGCTTTAGACCGAATGAATAGAGCCTTTATGTGAAAGGTGTCAAAGGAGTGCCAGTTGATGAAAACCTTGTTGAAAAAATCTTACGATGAAAAAACATTTTAAAAATTATTATAGACTAGCAAATGAGAAACTTAAATACTCATAGATCTTTCTTTTTGACTGTCCACGATCTTTATGATATTTGTGATATTCCTACACCCAATGGACAGGTTTTCTCTCGGGAATGGAATCCTGTTATTGGTCATGACATGTTGGAAGGCCATCTGGATCTTGTTTGGAATGAAAACAAGCAGCTATCTATACAGTGTGAGTTAAAGAACATTGACCTGGCTACTATACAAAGCAGCAGCCAGTGGATTTGCAGATTGATAAAGGGCTCAGGAATCGAATTGAGAGCAATCGAAGGCGTTTGATTCCAATTATTGAAACCATTAAATTATGTGGGAGACAGGGAATCTCATTGAGAGATCATAGAGATTATGGACCTATAATTGATATGCAGGAGTCAGAAGAAAATAACGGCAATTTTCGTGCCCTTTTACTCTTTAGAGCTAGGTATGGCAGTGATGAACTGCAGAAACACTTTAATAAAGCCAGTAAAAATGCGATGTACATTAGCCCCAGGTTACAAAATGATATAATAGCAGCATGTAATATTGTCATCTTAGGAGAAATAGTACAGAAAATCAACAGTGGTGATGGATTCTGAGTGTTAGCAGATGAAACAACTGATATTGCTGGCATTCAACAACTTTCTCTTTGTGCTCGTTTTTTGGGTAATGTTGATGGAAAGGCATGTATATACAAAGAATTTCTGCAGTTTGTGCCCGTGAAAGATGTAACTGGCACAGGTCTAGCCTCAACGATTCTGAATAGTTTGAAAGTTTATGGTATCGACGTGAATAAATTAAGAGATCAGGGATACCTCAGATGTAATGCCATGAGTGGCAAATTCAGTGGAGTTCAGGCACACATAAAACGACAATTTCCTAATGCACTGTATGTTCATTGCAGTTCTCGCTGCTTAAATCTTGCCCTCAGCTATGCATGCAATGTAAGTGCAGTTCGAAATGCAGTGGGGACACTTGGCACATGTGTCAATTTCTTTAATTGTTTGTTGAAACGGCAGTAGGTCTTTATTGTTTTAATTGAATCCCAGTTGCCTTCTATTTCTCAAAGTCGTCTGAAAAAATTGTGTCCAACTAGATGGATAGTTCGGCATGACTCTGTAATAATATTTATATAACTGTTACCAGCTGTATTCGACTCACTTGAAGAACTATCTGTATGTGATGATAAAGAAACAGCAGCAACTGCAAATCACTTAATAAGTGCTATAAATCAAGCTGAGTTTTTAGTAGCAATTTACAGTCTTCATCAATTGTTTACTGTTACACTTCCTCTAAGTAGATTTTTACAAACTGAGGACATGGACTTAACTGAAGCAGTGGATTATGCTGACCATTGTAAGAGTGTAATGAAAGAAATAAGAAATCATGCAGAGAAAGAATTTCATGATATTTTTCACTGCAGTAACTGAAACGTGTGATAAACAGAATGTCGATGTAAAAATTCCTCGTCATGTTGGCCGTAAGAAAAATCAATGAACATCCAGGCAGATGCACCTGAAAATTATTTCAGAGCAGCAGTATATATTCCTTTATTGGATTTTTTTCTTCGGAAAATTTTCTTCAGCATAAGGATATTCTGTCGAGCTTCAAATGTTTGCTACCAGGGGGAAAAAATCTAAGATGACGGCTGAGCGAGAAAGCTGCACTATACATATGCAAAGGTTGTAGAATGCAGTGAAGAAGCTCAATTAGGGGAATTAAGACTATGGTATTGCCATCTAGCTAGTCTGGACTTGTTTCCACAGAATGTTCTAGGTGCTTTAGACGAGTATAATTCACAACTGTTTCCAGCGACAAACTCGCTATTGAAAATCCTTTGCATACTTCCAGTGTCCATTGCATCCAGTGAATGGTCTTTTTCCAACCTCAGGTGGTTAAAAACTTATTTGAGAAACACCATCAGTGAGGAACGCCTGAATGGCCTTGTCCTGCTGAATATTCATAGAAATATAAATGCCCCTGCAGAAAGCATCCTTGATGAAATGGCAAAAGCCCCTCATTGTCTCGATTTTCAACTCTGATTTTATAAATATAGTTAAGTAAATTTACTCAAAACTACTCTTTGATAGTAACAACCCCCCCCCCCCCTTTGAAAATTTCTGCATACGCTGCTGGCTGTCCTGTTTGGAGGTACTGTGACAATTTTGATGGAGAGATTATGGCTATATCATATGCAATTGATAAATTAAAAGACAGCCTCAATCATAATTTTGTGTTTTTTATTGATTCTCAAGCTGCTATTTTGTTGTTTACCAATTTGAACTGTAACGAAAATGCCCAGGTTCATTCTTGTAGAATGAAGCTTTTCAATCTAAAGGACACCAGAGAATGCATTGCTCTTATGCAATGGATTCCGAGTGATTGTGATATTTTTGGAAATGAGCAGGCAGATAAACTTGCCAAGGCTGGATCTCTTATGGCCCACCTAGCCTGATTCTCCTCTGTCTCTGTGAAATATTAAAAGAATTATTTACAATAAAATGGAAGCTAATAGAATATCCTTATATGTTGATACAGCTGTGGATAAGAGGTGGAAAATCCTGCTGAACAAGAGTAATAAAATCCCTAGTTCCTTGCCTTGGTCTGTTGCAGTTGCGTGCTTTTATATGACAGCTAGACATGATTATCTACAAAAACATTTACATTGGATAGGCATCAGAGATTCAGCTTGTCGCCCTCTGTGCCGCCAGGCTGATATGGATGGTGTTTTAAAGTTTATTACAGACTCTATGGCGGCTAACTTTATCTCTCACTTTTCTGCTGCTTCATCTTTATATTGAGCTGCTTGTCGACTGATGGCAGAAATGCTGTGGATGGGTGTAGGTGAAATTTTTTTAATTAATTAATTTATTTATTTTTAAAACATGCTTTTTCTCAATCCTGCAGTTTTTATTTTAGATTTTCTTTTCCTTCGTTTAGCAACAATTAAAAAGTTTTATGTATAAGCTTTTTATGTAATATACATATTCAAGATATGTAAAAATAAGTTAATTGTCTACAGGAAACAAATTCTCATTGCGCTTTAAAAAATTAGCTGCTGTATTTGTATAGAACATTATTTACAATGAGTAGCATATGAGTGCGTATAATTTGTTAGTAACTAGCCTCAAAAGATTATTTGTGTGAAATAACAAATTATAATCTATGCAAATTTTTTTCCCCATCTGTACTGAACTGATAGCAAGAAATAATGAAAAAAATTTTGACCAAAATCATTCTAATATGTATGTGAAAGTTAAAAGTTATTTTAGGCTTGATAAATTGATCTTGAGTTTGGCACTGTAATAGAAAAGATATGATAACACCTTGAAAACACGTATTCAATACTGAATTAGAAATTGGTGCCTGTACAAAAATTGGGATTAATGATTAAGGATTAACTATTTATGTTTGGTCACTTCTCATCAACTTGATTCTAAGTCTTAAAATTTTTGATAGATTTATTTTGTACTAGGAAAATATTGCAGTGTTGTGTATTTGAAAATTTTAGAAATTTTATATCTTGTTTGTTGAAATTTCAGCGATCTTTACTGGATTTAATACAGATTATGTTACTTGACATTAGTAATAATTTCAATTCTCATGGAATAACATAGATATAAATTTACAAGTGTATAAGGAAGGTGAATAAAATTGATTGTTTTATTGATCTTTGTTTTTCCTGTCTACTGAGATTTTAAATGCATAATTTCAAACTGTCATTTTCTGAGTATAGGAAATGTATGAACTTTGTACAGAGTTCTATAAATGTTTTGTTTATTCTTTCAGACAGAATTTTATCAGTGGTGGAACTTATAAAGTACTGTCCTTATGAAGAAATCGAGCTTTCAACTCCAAATGCTATTAAAGATTTATCTGCTGTTGAGGCAAGAAGAATTGGTCTGGAAATGTATGAACTGAGGAAGTTTTATGATGTTGCTTTGTCAATATTTTCTGCTTTTTTAGAAGTAATATTAAAAAGGAGAAATACTTCACAGCTGAAGACCTTGAGTTTGGGATTTGTGCCAATGAGTAAGAAATATTTTTGTTTTCTCATAAAACAAAGTTAGGATATTTTTTCTTAATCATCTAGATTTGGAATCAAAATCCTCCTTAAATTATACCTCGGAGAAAGTGATAATTAAGTGAATATTATTTCATATTTCTGTGGTTTTCAATCATTGAAACTGTTGGAAGAATGTTATATGTAATTTTTAAGAATTATTAGTAATAACAATGCTGGAATTAATTTATATTACAGTAATGAGTTCTAAAATTTATTTATTGAGTTTAACAGTGTGTAAATTATATTTGATTGGTATAAAATATAATCTAAAAGTGTAGAACAGCAGCAAGCGTTAAAATTTGTAACTATCAATTTATTTTATTTCAAACCTAGAATTCTGTTCTTTAATTTACAACAGAATGTAATCTGTTCCCTTTTGTATAACTTATATCGTCAAGAATATAAATTTATGAGCATAATATTGTACAAACTCTTGAGGACAAAATTTAATGATGCCAATTATAACACAAAAAAATTTGTCTATTAAATAATAGGAATACAAGTAAATACTCATTTTTGCACCTTATTTCCACTTTTTTCAACTATATTTTGAAGTTCAAGTTAAAAAAAATAGTTGAAGGATAAAAAGATAATGCTGGCTTTTCACATTGCATAATATTTTTTGCAAACTACAGTTCTACTTTTGGTCAAATATATAGAGTTATTCCTTTTGTGCCAAAATTTTGTTCATATGAAGATGAGATAGCTAACAATGTAGCATCACAGTTTTACAATAAACACAATTGGTCGTCAAGTTGTTTCTTTGAAACTAAACTAAATCTTTTCCCCATGTTGAGCAACCAGAAGAAACTACACCTATGTAGTAGGCGACTTTGTTTGTAGTTTAAAATTTTCTCATCACTAAGAAGTGCTCTTGGCTTTTCAGTTTGACCATACGTGGCAATCAGTAAAAGTTTGTAAATTAGATACAAAAACTGAATTGTCAAGTTTCAATTAGCACTAGAAGTTAATAGTCTTTTGTTAGTCTGAAATTTAAATAAAATTGGCTTGATTTCGAGCATTGGGGGCCGCTACTAAATTATGAGTTGTATGTCCATGTTGATTGCCATAGAATTCTTTGAAATTATTTCCTAGTCTACAAAAAAAAATTTACATTAAATTTGCTATCTTAAAAATTTCATGTGCAATAATTTTCAAACTAAGGTAAATGACATGCAAAATTTTGACAAATGTAGGTGTTTTTAAATGAAAATCCATTGATAATACTCATTTATTAATACTTAAATGTGTACTTTGAGATAAGCTGTAAATTATTTTTAAGTGCAGTTAGTTTTTAAAAATATAAATATGTTGGAGCTTGAACATATAGGCATAAAAGTATTCTAATACAGCCTATTGCATTTGTACCAAATAGTTCTTGTTTTGATTCTGTTGTCGATTTGTAATCATAGTACAGGTACACCATTTTTCACTTTAATGTTTTGCTAAATTGGGAATGAGCTAAAAGTGCAAACATGATCAATATTAATAAAAGAATGGTAATTTCAAAAGTAACTAAAATGTCGCTTAGAATAGTTATTATGAAAATCTCATCTTGTCAATTCTTTATCATGTGGTAAACTACATTTTAAGAGGTCTAGTCTGTATAGCGGTATTTTATATTGTAAATATCATTGATAAACTTATATAATAAAAATACTAATTGCTGTATAGTTATTGTGAATTCATTATGTTATGCAAATTATAATCATCTGTGTTTTCCTGATATAATAATTTCAATCTAGATAAAAGAATGTTAAAGTTACTAGGGGATTTTATTGAAAAAAGCCAAGGAAGAGCTTTGAAGGTCACTAGAAATATAAGAAAAGACAAAAGTTGCAGAGTTTATAAATCTTCTAAGAATAACTTAGAATATTCTCAGAAACCACTTGATTTTCAAGGCCAGTGTAAGTCTGTTTATTTGTATTTTTTATGAAATTGAAAAATATATAAATAAACAGCATGATACGGATATCATATACAGTGAAACTTCTCTAGAGCAGCCTGTCATGTTTCCGAAAAAAATTGGCCATTGAACAGAAGTGGTTGGCTAGAGATATTTCTCTGTATTATTTATTCTGTTTAATTAAAAGATTCCTTTATATATCTGACTAGCTGAATTATTTTTTAACTATTCATTAAAAAACAATTTAGCTAGTCAGCTATCTGAATTATTATTTAAAATATTTGACTGTTTCTGACTTACAGAATTTGTATTTCAACCTAAAATGAAGAATACACACTGAGCACTTTGTTATTTCAAATTTTTAGTGCTTCATATTTATTCTTCATTAGCTTTCCAGATTAATTACTTATGTAGTTAGCTGTTTGCAATCTATTTTAGTGACATGAGAGTGAAACTAGTTTTAATTTAATCTTATATTATTATAATTTAGCTACAGTTTTGTACCACGGCCCATGCTTTCAGTTTAAAGCATAGTTTATTCTAGTATTTGTGTAATGACTTTATGCAAATTGGAAGATTTCACCATGAATTTTGTTTCCCCCCTTTTATTATATATCATGTAGCATTTAAAAAAAATTCTACTTTTTAAATTGGGCACTATGGTAACATTTTAAAAAAATACTGTCTTAAAAGGATCTTTGCTAAAAAAATTAAAAAAAGAGAGATTTGGAATTTTTTTTAATATTTAGCATGTAATTTAGTTATAGAATATTATTCAACCCATTGCCTTGAACCACCTAGCTGAAGCTATTGTCATTAACATTGCAATAATCACTTTTGCTGTAAGGTAAAAAACATCAAAATATTTATCATTAGACATATTTATTTCAATATCTTCTATCAAGCAATCAAGTTTGTTATCTGCATCAATTTTCTGTACATTTAGACTTAGAAGTTGTTTTTGTAGTTAAATGATTTTAACTAATGTTCTCAGAGTTTCAAATGGGATAATAATATCTGAAACTTCATGTCACGTTATTAGCTGCAATGAAAAATTTACCTCTTGATTTCAAATTTAACTTAATTAATACCCAAATCCACATATATTTATCATAGTGAAAAGGATAAAAAAGAGATCAGCCAGTTGAATAAATGTCTCTAAAACTGCCCTCTATATTCATTGACTCAAGTAAGGTTGAGTGATTCTTTTAACCCAAATATTTACTTTCAAGAGATTATGAAATTAAATATTAGTTAAATGTAATTAATGACTTTAGTAATTATATTTTACAGTAATTATTAAAATTTAAGAATGTTTAAGTTTCTATTTATAGAACTAAAAAAATGATTTTTCAATTTAATCATTCACTCTCTTTTCACAAACTTGAATACTTAAATAAATAAAATTATGAAGGAATAAACAAACTATATAATATAATGTGTATAACATAATGTACATACTTATCAGAAGTTATGCTTTTCAGCAGTTCATATTTGATGACAGAAAAATAAATTCTTATATTGACATTCTTAAAAGGTTTGGAAAGGATCTACAACCACAAATCAGATTTTACTTATAATCAGATTTTATTAATTTATTTTTAGCTAATTCATATTGAATTTAATATGGAAACAACTGCTTTTAAAAGGATACAGTAGGTACATATTCATTTGCAAATATATTATAAAAGAATCTAAGTAGCTCTTAAATATTATCCATATTCATGGTAGATTTTTATCCCATGTTATGAAATCATTGATGCTATTATTGAAAATTTATCATTTGAATATTAGTTATTGTAAAACATTTGTTTTTGTCTGTAATTCCTGACTTATTTTTTCCATCTAGTTTTTGCTGATTATTTTTTATTTTCAAACCATGATTGAATATATTTTTTTTTTTTGCCAATTTTTAGATGAACTCAAATGTGCATTACTTGTGGAGGAAGATGAGGAGCTTTTAGATATGTTGAGGTGGTACTTATTAGCAAAAGCAATAGGCTTTAAACTCATTATTACTGGAATGCTGTATTATAATGTTATGTGTTCTGCTTTTCTTGTTTTAGAAATCACTAAAATAGTTAATCCACAAGTAAGTTCATTTTTCATTATTGACTTGTATTTGCCAATATATTTTTACTAATACCCTTTTTGGTACATATGAATGATTTTGTTGAAAAATAGGTCCTCAATGCTGTATGCAATGATTAAATATAGTATCTTTAGCAAAATTTTGATGCGTCTTCATTTATTAGTTATTAGATGATGTGCATATTCTCGATAGTATAGTGAGTAGTTGATCAGAGTACTTGAATAAATCCATTGATTATTTTCAAATTTAAATCTATGGTCATGATATGTTTAAGCACAAAAATTGTAGAGTTAGAAAATTCTGTTCCATATTTCATTTAACTGCATCTCAAATTGATTATACTAGCTTATTTATAAAACCTTAAATCTGATTCTTGCTCATTATGAATATTGATAGTTACTTTTTAATAACTTCTCTTATTACTCAAAGTTTGAGGTCTATTGTTAGTTTTTATTAAACTAAAATCAGTTTGTTTTATATTGCTCTAGTGTTTGATAAAAAAAAAATAAGTTAATTATCACTGTGCTAAAGTATACTGTGACCTAAAAATTCCAAAAATTTGATTCTTTCAATATATTACTCATTTTTGCATGTTATAGTGGTTTGTGTGGTGGAAAGGGATTATGAGAATATGTACCCTTTTTTATGCTTAGAATAATTGCAATAATACTATATCTGGTAATTAAGATATTTATTGTGATGGTTATATTTTATAAAAATCTCAATTTGAATAAAATACAGTTGTTTTCTTTTGATAATGTAATTAAAGTACACTAAGAAGTCAAGTTGAAAAGAATTCAAATAGTGATCAGTCTTAAAGCAAAGCTTAATTTCATATGCTGAAATGTGGTGATTGAGTGTTAATTTTTATTTTATTTTTAATTATTTTTTGATTCTTTATTCCTTTAGCTTAGTATAGCTACGATACTGTCTCTTTGTGGTGAAATTATGTAAATATATATATTCTGAGTCACAAATGCTAAATTATTTTTTCCTCCGAAATCTAGTTTTTGTTGTTGCAAAACTTTGCATAATCCCTTTCCTTCCTTTTCACCTTTTACATTACGACATAATTAAAAATTTGCTGTATCATTAAATAATATTTTTTATCTGTGCAAGCAAATTCTTTTTCTTAATTTTAAAATATGCAAAAACTTTAATCTAAAGCTCCTATTTACAAACACACATAAAATTTTGAAGAAAAATAATTGTTTCAAATTGTTCATTCATTTGAACCAAACTGAAAGAGAATGAGAGTTGAAATGACATTGATTTTTGTCTCTAGAGTTATTTAAGCAGTGAGTAATTATAATGATAATACTACTAATGTATTATTTATTAGTAAAAGTTTTTACTTTATCAGATTGCCTTCGTTTGTGTCGTCCCTTCATAGGGAGTAATGCTGGTCCACCTATATGGTGTCCCCATAATAAAATCTGCAGTGCATTACAGGTGAATGTGCCTCCGCATTGGTTTAATAAATAAAAAAACTTTATTAGATTACCTTTCATAATTTAATAAAATATTTATTTTCCAGGATTTCCATCTGTTATCTGTGATCTTTTCAGATTTCAGTCCAAGTTCAGAATTGGTGTTTTCAGAGCTAAAAAGATTTACAAATTTGAAATATTTAAATATGTCTCATATGAGAAGTGCTTTCAATGAAGAATCTTCACTGAAAGAGTTTTCAGTATCGTTAACTTCACTTACAAACTTGAAACGTTTAGTTTTGCGAAGTATTAAATTGACTGGTCGGTTATCATATATATTCTGCGCATTCTGCAAGAGAAAATCAGATTCTAACAATGTTACTAAATGTTGCCTTGTCCACTGTGGGTCTCTAGAATATATTGATGTTTCTGGTTGTTGTCTATCTGGTGAAGATATTGGATTTTTGAAAGAACTATCTGTTTTTAACTCTCTGAAATATTTGGATATTAGTGATAATTCTCTTGGTGTAACAAGGTAAGAAGATTCATATATTATGTATATGTTCATAGAGTGTCAGTTGAAAAAAAAATCATTTTATTCCCTCCTAATTCTGCATCTCACTCTTTTGTAATATTAAAATGTAGTTTACATCATTATTTTCCCTGACTTGCAGTAGCTCAAGATAAGTTTATTTCAGAGACTGTCACAACATTTTATGAATTCTGACTTAAGTATTTTTTCATAGCATAATATAAATTCAGAGAAAAGGTTAAATTACTATGATTACATTTCACAAAGGAAATTAGTTTTTGATACCAGTTTTTTCTTTTAAGGCAGTTAATTGTGAATATTGCTCAATGACTGAGGGGGCACTTGATCTAAGGCTCAAATTAAAGTATCAGAATCTTAGTTCATGTAACATCCCAGAACATGAACATTCATATAAAGCTTCATTGTTTACTTTATTTTTATACTAGCTGAAAACCCGATTCAAATTAAATACAACGGTCAATGTATGCAATTAATGCCAAAATAATAAATAAATATATTTATAATAAATGCGACAATCAGTGTATACAATTGATGTAAAAATATATATACATATATATTTATAAAAAAAATCTTAAGGTATATTTATTTATTTTTTTTGGATAATATCCAATCGTCTGCTGCATTAGAAGGAAAAGAATTATTTTTTTTCTCTATTTAGTTGTTATGCACGTGACGATAAATTTATTTAAAGTACCAGAAAAAGAAATCACGTGATCGGCATTTAATAAATTAAATTCTAAAAATTAATCTTTAAAAATTTACCAAAAATCAGAAAATCGAGGTAAAGGTTCAAAAAAGATTTTCATTTTAAAGGAATTTTCATGATCTTTCTCATGATTTAAATTTTCTAACCCTCAAATTATTATTTTAAATGCAAACTTAAAAAAAGTTACAAAAACAGCTGAAAAATTTAATTTTTGAAAAATCTTTCTTAGTGCACCCCTACACCACAAGAAGAATCACCATGCAAAATTTCAGCCCTAGGTCCAGCGGTTTGGTCTGTGCGTCAGTCAGTTATGGAACTGTTTTTTTATATATAGATTAGAGCAGGAAGATTTAGCTTATTGTTTAGATTTCTTCAGTGTTCATTGCCTTAAATTTGCTAATTTTGTCTTGTGCAGATAAATTTTCAGGAGGTTAAGAATTATCAAATATTTTGTTGGGGGTTTGAGAAATGATATCTGAGCTGTAACACTTTTATTATATGAATTTTATTCATGAGAAGTGGTAATCACATAACTTTAAATATCTATATGAATATATCACTGAAAGGACTGAAAGTCCACATTTGTGTCGGTGTTTCAGCTAGAGAAGTTCTATTTCAGTACAATTGAAAGCAAGCATTATTTTTATATTCAGTAGTTGAAAAATTCAGCAATTCATCATGCTTCAGTTTCATCTTCATGCCTTAAACTAATTTTAATGTGCATTAATAAGTGCCTAGAAAAATTACCATACATAGTAAAATAATCCTCAGTTTGAATGTTGAAGAAATGTGTTATTTTTTACCCTTTTTTGTAAGTTTTTAAAAAAGTATTTAAAATCAGTTTTAAATAAAGTTTTTATGAGATTTTAGTATTTTTGTTTTACTATATTTTTAATGTGGTTATGACATTATGTAACAGGTGATGAGAAGTCAAATAAATGTAGTAATTTGAATGTTTCTAAGAAGTTAGTATTTGTCAAGTTACATGTGCATTTATAAAAGTGAAGCATCAAATGTTTATATCTTCCCATCTAGGATTATTTAAGTTAATCTTTAACACATTAAATGCATACATGCAAAAAATGTATGCTTTGTCTTCAATTTATTTTTATTTATTTACTTATGTATTTATATTTTTTTAGTACGTTGCAGACATTGTTATTCTTAAGTTCTAGTTTGTTGCTTCTCAACATGGCTAATTGTTTCCGAGAAATCGTGGAATATAACTCTGAAACTTTTCCTCTAAGAGCATTTACTCAAATAAGGTAATAATTATTATTTTTGGAAGTATTCTGAAAAAATGAGTGTTTTTAAGTAACTTAAAAATATTGAATATATTGCACTGTAAAACTGATCTGATTCAACTATTCGGGAAATATGGTCAGACATAAAAATGGACCTCATTCCATTTAAGTTTTTTATGCAAATTGGTTTCGTACTCAACATCATCTGATTAGCTATATGTGGTTGCAGTTGCTAATTTTCCTTAAAATTACATTTTTGATAGTAATGTTCTTAATAGAGCTATGTATTGTTTGATGAGAAATTTTCATTGGAGGTGAAACTTTTTACTATCCATCAAAAATTGTCAGAATGACTAAATGCTGTTAATTTCACCTTTTTACATCAAGTGAATCAACATTGAATCCTTTTCATTTAATAGCCAGTTGGTTATGAGTTCATGAAAATACCACACCATTAGAAACACAAGTAAATGCAAAAAACAGAGGAACAATATAAACATTATAACTTCATTATTAATGTAACATAGCATTTAGTTCAAATTTTAGAGGGATAAATTATTCTCTCCTTCACCAAGGAGACAAACTTGTAATTGTAGCCTCATAGTATGTACTACCTCGAGGCTTGTGATATAAATGCAACAATACAGCAATAAACCCCTAGCTGTATCAATGTTATTGTCTTGGAGAAGACTATTGTGTCTTGTATATGAACTGAATGTTTAGTTATTTCAGTGCTGATATTATTTGGTTAATTTTACTGTATATTCATTCATTCTCATCACCAACTTTTTTTTATATTTTTCCTCCTTAAAAGAATGTGACCAGCCATACCCATGTATTTTTTTTTTTTTTATTATTGGGGGGGGGATTTATGAAATTCCTATTTTAGTACTCCCTGAAATCATACTAGAAATGTGTCTTTCTGTCAGCAAAGCAATAGAATATTTCCCCCCCTGTCCAGTGCATTATATTAGCACCAGAATATTGTCATTCTCATCATATTAGAGTAGGTCACGTTGCTAATAAGCTATTCTAATCATTTAATCTGTTCAGTTTTTCTTTCTCTTCAAAATTCAAAGTTTTTATATTGGATATCCAGAAAAATATTGCAGTATATTGAATTAACTTAATATTTTTTAATTCTAATTGTTTTAGGCCATGTCAGAATATCAAGTTCCTAGTTTTGTTTATCTATTTTTAAACCTTTTTCAATTCATAAAAAACTGATAGTTGATCAGAATTTAACAAGGCTAGGGTTCTACCTATTTATTTATTTTAAAGAAGGTACAAACTTTTTTTCATTAAGTATATTGTTTTACCAGGCAATCAGTCAACAGTACAACAGTGTAACTCCTCAGGATCTAAAACAAGAAAAAACTAAATTTTACCATGTCATAACACAATAACCATTCATTACCCAATGCAATAAATACATAATTGGACAATCCTCAAAATAAAAACTTCAAAGATACTACCTTGAAATATAGTCAGTTTTTAGTTGAACATTACTTTATTTCAAAACTTTCTCTGGGGTAAAATTTCTCTTGTATATCTATTCAAAAAAGGAAAAAAAAAAATTAGTCCTGCCACTCACTTAGCAAAGTACCTTATTGTACTTTAATCTCAACTAACAAATTTTTAGCTTTCCCTTTTCTCTGAATGGAGTCCTTTCAGGAATTAAAATAACCTTCAAGATAGTTGACATGAACCGATGAAATCACTTTTCATAAATAATTCCCCAAAGAAGGGGTTTGTATTATTGAATAAGTGTACATTATAACTTCTACAGAAGCATTTTTTTTACTTCTTTCTAGAATCTTTAATATTAAAGGAATGAAAATAACTACTGCAAATAAGCAAATGTTATATTCTGAACTAGAAAAAATGACTTTTGAATGCATCATAACAGATGATGAACCTCCATATAATGTAATATTTTACAAGCAGTTTATAACTCTTTGTTCTGAGCAGTCATGACCTCAGGTGAGTTTGTTAACTATATTAAAAATATTTTTTAATATTTTGTGTGGCAGTTTATTAGCTACTGCAATCTGTATTTTACAGGTTCTTTGTATTTTGCATGGACCACATGCAAAATATGTGAGATGGTGCTGGTGCACTGATATTGTTGGAGCTCTTACATTTAACTGGTTTCAAAGGAATGCATATCAGGTTGTGTACATAGATTAAACATACAAATTCCAGTATTTCACAAATATTGCGGACTAGATACAATACCACATTTTATAAAAACTTTATTAAAAAAATTGCCGAAAATTCATTTAAAAAATGAACTATGCCTTTGAACAAGGGGAATTTTGATTATTACAGTTCTAATCAATGCCATATTTGTAAAAAATAAATAAATAAATAAATAAATAAAAATTACCCTCCGATATTTAAATAAGAGACTGTGATCATTATGGTCAAGAAGGACATATTAGACGATTTGCTCATAATTATTGCAATTTAAATTACCATTCCACATTGTACCATAATCCATAATTTTAAAATTTTGAATAGCCATTATTAAAACATTTACCTTTGGAATATGCCGAGCAAATAGAAATAATACCATCTAACATTGAAAAATTCATGATGTTCTCACAGGATGAGGTACGGTTTTTAGATGCTTCATTAGACACTCTAGTAAGACAATTTAAATAATTCTAATCATTATTTTTAATTTTTATGATCGATTTGAACAGGAATTTTCCCCTATTCTTATTTTGTCTCAGTACAAGTTTTAGAAGAGAAAAAGTTGCCTTCCAAAAAGGCTTTTTGCAATCTCTTAACAGTACAATTTCTGACAAAAATTATCAACATGCGTAATTAGTTTTCAAACTTTACAGTTTAAAAATTTTTCGGATCATTTAGAGTTATATCAAAATCTTGATGTTGTGATGCTTGCCGGGGTGTTTCTTTCATTCCAAAGGACATCTTTAAAATATTCCCTGGATCCAGTTCATTTTATAGCCGGTGCAGAACTTTTGTGGAATAACAGTTTAATAGTAAAATAGAATTACAATTATTTTCTGATTGTATATGGATTGAATCACAAAAGAGAGGCAGATAACATTATTGGAGGAATGTTATGCATGTGCCACATTTGCCGCAGACATATAACCTTAATTTACCTTACAAATACACTGTATCACAAAAGGAAACGAGCTACTATCACGAAACTTAACGTGTGTAATGTATGAGGAGATTTGCAAATTCAGAAGAACAGACCGCTTTATTAAGAAGATATGGCATGAAAAAGGTTACAAATCAGTAAGTAGTAAATCCACCTCTGGCAGCTATACAAGCCGAAACACGGCGTGGCATCGAATGAATGAGGTCACCTATGATCTCCTGCGGAAGATCATGCCATAATCTTTGCAACTGGATAGTTAATTCCGGGACGGCTACGGTTGCCTTCCAAGCACGTCCCAGACGTGCTCTACTGGCGAGAGGTCTGGTGACCTGCCATACCATGGGAGTACGTCATATCCTTGAAGACATTGTTGGGAGAGTCGCGCAGTACGTGGACGAGCGTTGTCTTGCTGATAAATGGTACCTGGGCGACTTGATAGCATATAGCGTTAAAATCTCATCCACGCAACTGCGTGCCGTCAAAGTGCGTTGAAGAATGACTAGAGGTGATCGTGTGTCCCAACAAATCGCTCCCCACACTGTCACACCTTGTGTAATCGCCGTATGCCTTTCGAGAACAAATGCCGGCCGCCTCTACACGCGTATGCGCTGGTCATCAGCATGGAGACTGAAGATCACACGCCTCCAGTCGGTCACACTCCAGCTTGCCCGAGATCGGCAAAAATCCAATCGACTCTGCCTATGATGTGGGGTCTGTGGTAGGCGTCGGCCAGTCGTCTCCGAATGGTTTCCGTTGATACCACCGGATGTCTGGAAGGTGG
Source organism: Dolomedes plantarius (assembly GCA_907164885.2). Lineage (NCBI taxonomy): Eukaryota > Metazoa > Arthropoda > Arachnida > Araneae > Dolomedidae > Dolomedes > Dolomedes plantarius. The sequence goes on along the minus strand of OU015491.1, from coordinate 2,687,585 downwards.
TAAAGGGCGTCGAACCGATTCTAGCGACGTTGTTGGTGCGGACGTGGCCGCTCTCGTGATTGCGCGATCCTCGCCCGCATTTGTGTTCCTGGGACGCCCTGACCCTCTGCGACGGTAGACCATCCCTTCTGTTGCCAACACCGAGCAACTACCATATCTCTCCAACCGAGGTGGCGGCCGATACGCCTGTTCGACCAACCTGCTTCTCTGAAGCCTACTATATGCCCCCTCTCAAAGTCCGACAATTGTTCGTACTGTCGCCGGTTACGTCTCAGAAGCATCTCTAGTCACAATACCGTCCATTGAAGTCGACAGATTTGTTTGAATAACCCTGTGGCACGAGCAATCTTGCTTTTAAACTCTCCCAGCTGCGCATCTCATATGCGCATAGCGCGCTTACCCTTGTCTCATTGGCGTCGAAATTTTAATCATTTGCATATCTCTTACCAGACGACATTCCTACCTAGTTTCGTGATAGTAGCTCGATTTCTTCTGGGTGCATATATTTTTTTTTGTGACAGAGTGTATATTTTGCGCTGATTTATATGAATATATAATGAGTCAAACACTTCTTTAATCGACGCTAAAATTATTAGGAAATTATCTGTGTATATATGTTTCTTGACCGTTGCAATAGATTTTTTTTACTTAAAATTTTTCTTTCCTGTTTCTATTCTCCCGCTGTCGTGAATTGGCTCTTTTCCACAAGAAATCTCACACAAAATAATTAACTCTCGTAGTTTTTAATTTCTTTATTCCTCTAATGAATAAAGCTAGCTCTCTCTCTCTCTCTCAGAGCTATACACTCTCTGGGTAGGGAGCGTCCACATTTTTGGTATGGCGCCTTCGTTGCTACATTTTCGGCATCTGCAATGTTTTTAAACATTCAAGAAAGGTAGATTACATACACTTAATGGACTGGATTAGATATAAAGGTCCTAAAGGTTTGACTTTAGCAATGTCCTAATATTTTATTATTATTTTTTTACTTGTAGGCTGTTTTAAAACAGAAAAAATGGATGGTAAGTAAACTATTAATTTTCTATTTAATTACCTGTTTATTAGAATTTCTTTTAATCATTTTCAATGCTATTTATAATATATCATATTTTTACATTGCAAGATATTTATCATAAATAAATTTAATTAAAGCAAAATTTTAAAATGTCCTAATGCTTATTTAAGGGACAATTAAGTACTAAAAATATTCTGTTAGACTTTTCTGGCATTTGTGTACAAGAATATCATATTTCTATTTTTGTTTATAAATTTTTAAAAATGCTGTTAGTTAATCATTAAACAAAGATCAAAATATTTTGTTGCAGGAGGCTTTGTTACCAGATAAAGATCACTGCATTATTAATATTTGAGGGTGGGGGGATTGAGACCATGACATTGTACACTTAAATAGCAAATATAAATTTAATAATTGTGCTTCAAAAGATTACTGCCAATGCTCAGTCATATATCAGAATTATGTTTAGCTTTATGATTGTTAAATACAACTATGTATTTAATAATCATAAAGCTAAGAAAAATCCCAGAGAAAAAAATAGCTATTAATTTTCTATTTAATTACCTGTTTATTAGAATTTCTTTTAATCATTTTCAATGCTATTTATAATATATCATATTTTTACATTGCAAGATATTTATCATAAATAAATTTAATTAAAGCAAAATTTTAAAATGTCCTAATGCTTATTTAAGGGACAATTAAGTACTAAAAATATTCTGTTAGACTTTTGAACAAAATGAATGTTTGAACAAAATGAATGTTTGTTTCATAATGCTTTTGGAAAATTTGAATTAAAATTATTCGCTATTTATACTAATTAATTCCCAGAAAGTTGTTGTTATTCAAAGTGAATTACAATACCTAAGATTGTAACTACCACTAAAACAGCAGAAACAGTCTTGGCATATTGCTCAATCATCAAGTAAGTTATTTGGATTTTGATAAATTTAAATCAAATTTTTGTAACAAGTTTTAAAATATAAATTTCAGACTGAAATTGTTGGAGATAATTAAAAATTTTTTAGTACCATACTTTATAGAAATTAAACAATTGTATGTTTTACGTAACATACATAGTTTTATGTAAATGCCTGCATAGAACTCTTCTTCATAATTATTTGCAGTTTTACTGTGACAATAACTTGTATGATATAACTTATGTTGATTTTTATGTATGACATAATAGCTCTGTTTCATGTGCTATTTCATTTACTATGTATTTTTTATTATTTTCTAGACAGTTCAACAGTACGCGGCAGGAGGCATCTAGCCTTAAAAAGAAAAAGAGAAGCAGCCGAGTGTAAATAAATTTGAAGCTGAGGCTCTTCAAACCCAAAGAAATCGAAACAACATCCCGGCAAGGAATTCTGCTAAAAATTAATCAAAATTCAGAAACATTAATTAAAATAATGGAAGACAAAAATAAGTTGTTAGTCAGAAATAAAAAGCTTTTAGAGCTCATAAATGCTGAGGATGTTCACATAAATTGATGTTTGCACAGTCTAAATTTTTGTAATAAAAACTTGATCTTCCATCTCAAGTGGATTATCCGTATCCAAGAAAGGGTTCTCCTTCGCAAAGCGAATGACTATTCCGGCTTTGCGAGAGCTCCCTACTAGCCGCAAGTTTTGATCACGTGACGTTCGTATTTACGAGAGAAAAAAAGCTCTCGCTGTTTGTTCTGCATCTCAATTTTGACCCCTCTGCGGAAGTGTTTTAATCTCACAAATTCTTCCTAAAGACCATTGACACGGTGGTAAGTTATCCTCCTTAACAACTACTAAGTCTCCTACCTTTGCATTATCCTTCTCATGTTCCCCTGAGATAATCTGAATGCCATATTTCCCAGATTATCTGCGCATTTTTGGTTACATTTTGCCAGTGATCAAGCCTATTTCCACCAATTGTTCAATCGCCCAGTTAAAAAAAAAAAATGGGAAGGGGTCAAATCATCAATGTCAGCAGATAACGGAACAAGAGTTTAACCACCTGAATTAATACTGTCAGAAACTCTTCGTAAGTCATTTTTAAATTGCCTAATACTCTCTTCGTGTAATATTTAATGGATTTTACTCCAGAAATTTGGGGGAAGGATTCCCTCTGATGAGTTTCATCTGGTAGCTTTGCAACTTTTTAAGCTCATTATTCGCGTTGTCAGTAAACAACTTGGCGCATTTGCCCCTTCTAAATGTAAACCAAGTCTGACACTACCTCCAAATGCATTGCCTTAGTCACAAAGGAAATAAATATGCATACATAAACTTTGTGATAGATACCTTTCCTTTGACATAGAAAGGGCCACAAAAATCTGCCCTTTTAATATTGAAGGGAAAGGTTTGCTAGGCAAATCGGCCATCAACTCATCCATTACCTGTGGATTAGCCTTAATGCAATCATGTACAATTCTACATATGCTTCGCCCATTTATTATCCAAAACTGCTGCCTAATTTGATACAGTAAGGCCTGAACTTTATGTGAAAATATTTAACAATTGACTCTGTTGCTCACACTTCCAAATTACCTAAAAAAATTAGCCACTAATTTCTATGAAAACATCGATAACGAACTTCTCTTGGAACTCCTATTAAGAACCCAGCTGCTGCTGTGAACTCCCCCCCCCCCCCGCGCCATTCTTTTCATTAATTTCCTTTTGTGTCTCCTTTTGAGATAAGAAGAAAGAAATACTAGCTGAAAACTACGGAGTGCATTCAAATTAAATACTACGCTCAGTGCATGCAGTTCATGCCAAATATATTTATAATAAATACGACGATCAATGTATACAATTGATGTAGAAAAAAATATATCTTTATATATAAAAGGCAAAGTCTGTGTGTGTGTGACCGAGTTTTTGTCTGCTCGCGGCGCAGCGCAAAGACGGTAGGTCGGACAGTCTTGAGATTCGACACGAAGATGCCTCCCGAGGTCTCATTATGCACCTCGAAGCCCTTTTTCGATTTTTTAATTAGATTTTCCGTAATTAAATATTTAGTCGCGATTTGGAGCTCCCGGACGAGTAAAAGATCCGTAAATCCTAATGTATCCGTCCAAGAATTTTTTTTTTGGACGAGCCTATACGGGAAAGATGACACTATACGGAAATCACAATTAAAATTGTCTGTCTTAATTTATCGATTAATTGTGATTTTTTTTTCGATCGCCTGTACGCACCCGTTTTTCGGAAAAAAACGCGATTTTGTCCGTGACACTTTTTTCCAAATTGTCGAATCGATACGTAAATGTCGTTACATTTTTACGAAATTTTTATCTCAGAGACCCTAGACATCACAGTTTCGAAAGCCAGAACCAAAATTAATTTACAAATTGTAGTTATTTTTTAATAATTTATTTTATGATTCGGAAACTCTTGCGAGAAATCTCATTTTGGAGATTTCGTTCTTCATTTCCGGACGAAGGTATAGGAGAAAAACCAGTTTTTCGACGTCATGCACGTGATGTGTTGGGGCATTTGTTTTCTATAAGGAATTGGGTAGTTAAAGGAAATCGATTACTATTGCAGTGATAATCGATTAAAAAATCACATTTAGTAATGCCGTAATTTTTTTGGCCAGCACTTAGTTAATATCATATAATTTGTGGTGTATTTGTGGAAAAAAATCTATGAAGATTTCAAAGAATTTCAGCACGTGGAGGATGTGATATATTCGCTTTCAAGGAAATCGATTACTATTGCAGTGATATTCGATTAGTAATCCTATATCAAAAATTTTGCCAAAATGTGCCAGAAAGGATTAAATTTATATGGGTAAAATAATGTATCGTGGTGAGGAAAAGGATGACAGCGACGCCCATTAACAAAGGGTTAAGGCTACTAAAAAATTGGTAATTACATTACCCGAGCAACGCCGGGACGGGTACAGCTAGTATATTTATAAAAAAATCGTAAGGGATATTTTTACAGACCAAATAATGTCCAATCGCCTGCCGCATTAGCAAGAAAAAAAATATTTTTTTTTGTCTATTTAGTTCTTATGCACGTGACGATATATTTATTTAAAGTACCAGAAAAAGAAATAACGTGATCAGCATTTAATAAATTAAATTCTAAAAATTAATCTTTAAAAATTCACCAAAAATCAGAAAATGTAGGTAAAGATTCGAAAAAGATTTCATTTTAAAGGAATTTTTATGATCTTTCTCGTGATATAAATTTTATAACCCTCAAATTATTATTTTAAATGCAAACTTAAAAAAAGTTACTAAAACAGCTTAAAAATTTAATTTTAAAAAATCTAAGAAGAATTTTTCAAAAATCTCTCTTAGTGCACCCCTACACTATAAGAAGAATCGCCGTGCAAAATTTCAGCCCTTTTGGTCCAGCGGTTTGGTCTGTGCGTTGTATGTCAGTCAGTTACGGAACTGTTTTATATATATATATAGATAAAAATAATGCGATAAAACCCTTTAAAATGATATGGAGCTTTGCTACGGTAAAAATTATAATTGTGTTTTGTAAACTTTCTACTAGCTCCTATCCCTAACCTTTCTTTGCAAAATGACAGAAACTCCTCCGATCATTTTAATTTTGTATAAGCTTGTGGATTGAACGATCACTTTTCGTACTTTCTTTCTCACTTATGGCATCAATAGCAATATCGACTCCCGAGGTCACAGGTTTCATTAAATGATATTAGCAGCCAAACTAATGAACAATTAATTTAAAAATATGCCTTTTATTAGGTGCTCTGAGTTAATAGAAGTACAGTTATCTATACAGGAGCACTAGATGAATAAGATGAGTTCAGGAAAAATGAGTGGATCTCACAGCCACTCTCGTAGTTAGTCGAACACGGACGGACGATTACAGTTCGCAAATATCAGCTAGAGTTGTCAGTTGAAAAATCTAACGATGGTTATCCCTAGCAGCTCTCGGGTTTTTCAAGTCGAATAAATTCCGGGAGAAAGATATCTCCCTTCACGTTCACCTCCTAGTTTAATCACTCAAGAGCAGGTAATCATTCCGGGCGTCTCGCTTCTCAGTCAGTTGCTATCACTATTTGGCCTTTTGCCGCGCAAAGAGCTCCCTAGCTCTCAGCATCCACATCTTTTATAAACTTATTCCCTAGGGGGACATTTCAGCTTCTTGCTCCGCCGTAGTCCGTCTCTCATTGGTTGGAATCTTGTTTCCTGTGCAAAACTCCGTTAATGAGGCCCATCGATACAATATCGGGAAGTCCTGTATCGACACTTGTCATGGGGCGTTTAAGAAATAGCTTCCCAATTGCCCCGGTTGCTCGCCAAGCCAATTTTTTCGCGCCAACCTTGGCGCCATTGTTGTTTACCCCAACTCTACGCACGGCAAGTGAATAAGACTGGTTCTTAAAACCCGTCCCTTCGCGCTATTCGTTGCATAACATGCAACACAACTTATTTATTAAACTTTTTCAATAAAATAAGAGCATAAAGAAATTTATTTATAAATAAAACTTGTAAATATCCGGTGATGATTTTTTAAAATATTGAAGTTGGTTATTAAAAAACCTTCTTTTTGGGGGAAAAAACCTGGAAGCTCATCAAAGAGAATATTCCCTTACAAATTGGTGAAAAAAGAGACTATTTCTTGAAATATCGACTACAAATAATCTATTGGAGATACCGTCCGAGCCGAAAGCATGTTTACCGCCGATTTTGTAATGCAGCCTGATATTTAGAAACAATACTGCGAATGGATAACATAACTATTTAGTTTAATTTAATAATGTAATAAAAAATTTCTAAAATGATACCCAATTGACAAACTTGACTCACTACAAATGAAGTAAAAATAAATTTAAATTTACCAATCTAATTTAATTTAATATAAATCTATACTAATACATAAAGAGAGAGAGCGGATTTTGTATGTGGAGGGTAATCTCCGGAACCATTGCACCTATTTGAAAGGTACATTATTCCAGATGGACATAGGCTATATATTATGTATATCTGCTCAGTAGAAAGTTAGGGGCATAAATGTTGAGCTGATGCTTCACCTCTACAACTTTTACTTTGTCAACCATAGTCAAGTAAACATAGCAACACATCAAACTACATTTTCATTTATTATCAGTAAACATTTAATATTTTAAAGATTCAAGTGGAGGAGGTATTAATAAATACAAAAAGAATTTTTGAAATTGGCAACGTTTAAGGGTTTATTGAAGAAAATTACATTTGAAACTACGATTTTTATTGGACATTTAAGGTAAAAAAGATTTACTATTTATTGGTTATCAACTGGAAATTTATGGGTATAATATTACAGAACTTTAATTAACTTATAAAAACTTTATGTACAATTTTATGCACAATTTGCGTAAATAGAACTTGAATTATTGAACTTTATTCAGAAATCAGTGTGTTTCATTGAAACTGTGAAATTTATTGATTATTTCGAATAGACCTATGTATGTTCCTTTATAAGTGAAAAAGTATTGCTTCAATTGAGCTGAAATTTTGTATAGATATAGTTGATAGTTCAGATTAAAACATAGGCATATTATTTTTTTGAAAATCGGGCCCCGGAGTTTTTTTAATTGATGTTTTAATGATTTTTCCCCTAAAAGTTGCTTATTTCGACAGCGGGACTATGGTGCCGAATCGTACCAAAATCGGACACGATTCAGTGACTGATTGATTGACTGACAGATAACGCACAGACCAAACCGCTGGACCTACAGGGCTGAAATTTTGCATGGCGATTCTTCTTAGAGTGAAAGGGCCTGTTCACATAGGAGTCCGTTGCGTTGCGTTAAGTGAAAGATGACGTTGACACGAAAATAAACCAATCGTAGGCCTCCAAGCGATTAGCAATGAAATTTTTAACGCCTATGATTAGTTTATTTCCCTTAACGCAACGCAACGGACTCCTATGTGAACAGGCACTAAGAAAGATTTTTGAAAAATTCTTCTTAGATTTTTTAAAATTACATTTTTAAGCTGTTTTTTGTAATTTTTCTAAGTTTGGATTTAAAATAATAATCTGAGGGCTATAAAATTTATACCACGAGAAAGATCATAAAAATTCTTTGAAAATGAAATCTTTACCTCCATTTTCTGATTTTTGGTGAATTTTTAGAATTTAATTTATTAAATGCTGATCACGGGGGTATCGTTTCTTTTTGTGGTACTTTAAATTAATTTTACGCCACGTGTATAACAACGAAATAAATTGACATAAAAAATATTTTTTCCCTTGCTAATACGGCAGACGATTGGATATTATCCAAAACAATATTAAAATACAGAACAAGAAATGTTCCTCAAACTGTACTAAATTAACTGTGCTATATTCTTTAGTATGTTCTATTAGATTTTATTTGAATATTTTCTTCTACATTATTTTGTCTATACGAATTTGTTATAAATATATTTTTTTGTTTTCTTTTGGCATTAATTGCATCCATTGACCGTTGTATTTAATTTGAATGTACTCCATAGCGAAGCACGGGTAGTTAGCTAGTATATTATATATTAATATATTATGCTATATATATATATGTATAAAAATGCTGTATATAAATATATTAAGCTAAAATAAAATACATAAACGAAAGAAAATCATATGAAAAAATCATACAAATTACTCACGTGCAAAGAATTTTTTGCAAAAAATTTGTGCAATCTATTTCAATTTAATGTAAATCTACTATATAAAAATAAATGTTTGTCTCTCTGTAATTGTATAGAAATCCACAGTTTAGGAGCAACGACGTGAAATCTTACATACAGGCGTCTTTAAAAACAGCCGAGGGTCTGAAGAACTTCAAATATCGAAATTAATTACCGTTGATTTTTAATTAATAAAAAAACAACAATTTTGAAACTAAATGTAAGCTGTTACACTTTGTGGAATCACCCCTTTTGAATATGGCGTCCACGTTAGGGTTAGCTGGCAAACAGCGAGCGAAAATAATAATCTTTCAAGTCAGATTTTATACTCTAAAATAAATCGGATCCAACGGCATATTGACACTCTCACACGCGATGGAAAATTCGAATCAACCACGCTAAGTGTCACGATCTTTTTTAATCGCTACTGCAATCCCCCTCGCTTATGTCTTTGTGTCTATTGAAGAGTTAAAGACTAAGCTTCTATCCTGCTAACTTATTTCTCACTTAAAACTCCTCTTACTCCATAAATGTATGTATATTCACCAACCCATAGCAACTTTCCAAAAAACTCATTGCGTATATTTTTTACTTTACTCAACAGTGTTGTGTGTCATCGTGGCGCATTCGTTAAAACGGTTCATTTGGTACCCCCTAAGACTGGTTCGAGTATGGGATCGTGCAAATTTTGCTAAACCTGTATTTCCAGCTTTTTTATTTCAGCTTTTATTTTATTTTTTTAATTATTATCTTTATTTTATTTTATTATTTTTTAAATTATTATTTTTATTTTATTTTATTATTTTTTAAAATTTTTTTTTCAGCTTTTTTATGATGAAAGACTGAATATAGCTGAAATCTGAGGAGTTTATGATACATCTATATATTTTTAATTGGTTTTCATATTATTAATGTGTATAACATTTCGTATGCTTTTTTTTCTATGTTATTTATACTGTGTTTAGTTTTTTAATGGATTTTGGTAGGTTTATTATAAATTTATATATTTTATGTTTTACTTTTCAGGATTTTTTTCTCCAATGATAAAGGCGAAATATTTTCTATGTTACACTGCTGGCCACTGTAAATGCAACACCCTGAAGGAAACATGCAAATAACATGAAATTTACAACATGCATTAGCGGAGGTGAGATATGCAAATGATTAGAATTTCAGCGCAGACGCACATCACGCGCGCCTGTGGCGCCACTTCAAAGCGCTATTTAAGGCTTGGAGATTTCGACGATTTCAAGTTCGGCAATTGTGTTTTTCTTGTTTTTTCAAAAAAACGATCAATTATGCCTCGTCGAATACAGCGATCATCTTTTGATCAAGTATTCGAGTTCGACAGAGGAAGGATGGTGGCGTACCGAGATTGTGGATTATCTTTCAGGGAAATCGGTAGTCGTGTTGGACGAAACCAAACAACTGTAATGCGGATATGTGATCGTTGGATGCAGGAGGGTACGACGGACCGGCGTGTTTGATCGCATCCACCTCAGCGCACCACTTCACGTGATGACAGGCAAATTGTGCGCATGGCAGTGACGGATCGCTCAGTCACATCACGAACCATAGCACAGCACATGCAGTCTGTAACGCATCATCCAGTGTCTGCGCGTACCATTCGACGCCGTTTACAGCAGAGTGGTCTGTCCGCAAGACGTCCATTGCTTTGTCTACCCTTGACGCAGAACCACAGACGTCTCCGCCGCCAATGGTGCGTGACAGAAGGATGTGGACGGAAGAATGGAATGAAATTGTCTTTTCTGACGAGTCACGCTTCTGTCTGCAACACCACGATGGTCGCATTCGAGTCTGGAGACACCGTGAAGAGAGGATGCTGAACAGCTGCTTTATGCACCGCACCACTGGTCCTGCACCGGGTATTATGGTATGGGGCGGTATTGGATATCACTCTCGCATACCTCTAGTACGCATTGCCGGTACTTTAAACAGCCAGCGCTACATCTCCGAGGTGTTGGAGCCAGTTGTCCTTCCTTACCTTCAGGGCTTGCCCACAGCCATATTTCAACAGGATAATGCGCGACCACACGTGGCACGCATTGTCCAACGGTTCTTCGTCAATCGCCAGATTGAATTGGTTCCCTGGCCGCCTCGCTCTCCGGATCTTTCGCCGATAGAAAACGTGGTCCATGGTTGCTCTACGATTCACCCAGATTCCATCCCCAGCTGCCACAGCAGATCAACTTTGGCAACGTGTGGAAGCTGCTTGGTCTGCTGTACCCCAAGAACTCATCCAAAATCTCTTTGAATCAATGCCGAGGCGTGTGGCAGCGGTGATCTCCAACAATGGCGGCTACTCTGGCTACTGATTTTGGCAGGAACCACACTTCACAGAAGTCTATAAATTTAATCATTTGATACTTGGTCAACATGTTATCTACAAAATAAATTTTGTTGTGATATCTCTTGTCTTTCTTGGTGTTGCAATTTGGGTGGCCAGCAGTGTATTTATACTGTGTTTAGTTTTAAAATTGATTTTGGTTAACAAACATTCATCAATAATTTATTTCTGGGCATTGTATTGCTAACAATTAGGATATCCAACAATTTTGAAGGATGCGATTCTCGAGTCACAGATGTGCAATAGATGGCGCCACTATTTTAAACTTTTAGTATTCCATAAACCAACAGCATAAACCCGCACTTCGCTACGGAGTACATTCAAATTAAATACAGTATGCAATTAATGCCAATATATATATATAATAAATACGACGATCAATGTATCAGGGGTGTTTGTGCTCCGGGGAAACCCCTGAATTCCGGGGATTTTGAACTTCGATACCCGGAAATTCCGGGGATTGTCGTTCAAAAGGAAGTAGGAATAATAATGAATTATTTATTTTGATCTGGGTAATTTTGTTTGCTTTGAAAGCAGAAAACGCAAGGTCAGTGTGTGTGGTGAAAACTTTTCCTTTCTTTCTCCAAAGGCAGTGATAATGCGTGAAAAGGGGGAAAAAACTTCTTTTTTGTTCTTTCCTTATTGCGAGTTATGACTCATTCCCCCGGTTCTCGGACATTCTCTTCTGGATTCTTTTCGGCAAGTAGGCGCGGCAGAAAAAAAAGGGAGAGACTTCGTTCGACCAGATGTGCGATCACGTGATTCTGGGTTCAAAGGTCTTATCTCTTCTGGCGTGGCGCCAATAAGTAGAGAAGGGGGATTTTTCGCCGTATTAGCTATTTGTCATTGATCGCTTCGCAACTTTTTTTTCTCCGCTGTGTAAAATTTTCGTTTCATTTATTGATGCACGTGTAAATTTTTCGTTTCGTTTATTGAAATATTTTTTTATTTATGTACGAAAGAGAATTTCACTATGAAATTTCTCGATATAAATAGTGATATTATACAATTAGAAGAAGGTGTCCGGAATGCATTTAGGTGGAATTGGATTGAACGGAGAGATGGTAATGGGGATACCATCGGCACATGGTGCAAGAAAATAAATGTTGCTGGACAAGCATATTGTGTTTTTTGTAACTCACTGCTGAAGTATGGTGGGGAAGGATTCAAGGCTTTCACAAATCATTCTAAAACTGTGACGCACATAAAATATTCAAAGTGCATTAGACATTCAATGACTTGAAGTAATTATGCTAATTCAAAAAATACTGATGACTTACTGGAGACTGATGCTCGGCCATTGGATATAGTGACAAGAAAAGCACGCCAAGAGGTATTAATAACTTCGTTTATCGCCGAGAATTCTCTTTCTTTCAATGTAGCTCCCAATTTAATTGAACTCTGCAAACAGTTGAGCCGCGATCAGACGGCACTAAACTCGTTGGAAATGTCCAGGACTACTGCATGTTATAAGATGAAATATGGGCTCGCAAAAACTATTAAGGAAAATATCATTAAAACTTTAAAGGAGACTCCATTTTCTCTAAATTTGGATGAAAGTACTAGCAATGCTCAAGAAAGTATACTGGCAATATTGATGCAGTTTTATGACAACAATCAAAATGAAGTTGTAGTTCATCATTTTGCATCTCTAAAGATGGAATCTTGCAATTCAGAAGCTGTTTTTAAAGCAGTTGTTAATACTATTGAAGATAATAATATTCCATGGGCAAACTTAATTAGTGTATTAATGGACTCATGTAACACCATGCGTGGAAAAAAAAGGGTGTTAAAACCAGACTACGATCAAACAAAGCACCCCACTTATTAGATATTGATGGTGACACATGTCACACAGCTAATAACTGTGCAAAAAAATGTGCTTCATGTTTTGATAGATACTTAGAAGATTTGTTTGATGACATCTATTTTGAAGACATCTATTCATCTATTAAAAACATGTATTTCAGATGAGTCACCTATAAAAGTCTCTGAAAGACCTTCTACATTAGCAGAAAAGCAAACTGCTTCTACCTCTGCATGTGCAGTTCTCGAGGAAATTTCTTCAACTGTAAATGAGGAAAATAAAAGTCAACCTTCCTGCAATTATGAAGTTCACCACAAAAGAAAGACAAGCCCACAAACATCAGAAAATAAAAAAAAAAGCAGCAGAAATTAATTTTTTTTAAAGAATTAATTCAGGTAATTTAAAATATTTACATAAAATGTAGTAGTTTATATGTTTGAAAATTTATGGTTATTAATTTTGCAAAAAAAGTAATTCATTGAACTTTTATAATTAGGTCATTCAATACTTCATAATTGTAATTTTTTTTTTCCCCCCCCCCCCCCCCCCTTCTCGAAACTCCAAAATGTCGGTAGTAAGTCCGTAAAAGTTTCAGGGGTTTTTTGGGGTCCCACAAACACCCCTAATGTATACGATTGATGTAAAAAACAAAAAAAAATATTAATAAAAAAATCGTAAGGGATATTTTTATAGACAAAATAATATAGAAGAAAATATTCAAATTAAATCTCATAGGACATACTAAAGAATATAGTACAGTCTGAGGAACATATCTTTTACATTATTTTAATATTTTTTTGAATAATGTCCAATCGTCTGCCGCATTAGCAAGAAAAAAAGTATTTTTTTTTGCCTATTTCGTTGTTATGTGAAGATAAATTTATTTAAATTAACAGAAAAAGAAATCACGTGATCAGCGTTTAATAAATTAACCTTTTACATGCCAATGTTCCTTTTTTGGAACACCATGTTTAATATTTTTTTAAAAATAAGCTGTGATATCTGTCAGTTTGAAAAAATTACCGTATATTATAGAAGGCATGATTGATTTTTTGACTTTTTTTTTTCAAATATGAATATTTTAGCGTAGAAAAATTTCTAAAAATCAGCATTTTTTCACAATTTTTACAGTGCGTAAGAAAAAAAATTCTATAAAATTCCTAAAAATTCAAATCCACCCAAAAATTTCCCCATCGTACTTGCAAAGGACAAGTTTAACGAGTTAATAAAATAAATTAAAATAATAACAAGAAATATTTCCTCAAGACTGCGTAAAAATGCAATGTTCCAAAAGGAAGATTTGCATATCCTAATTGTTAACAATACAATGCCCAGAAATAAATTTCGGATGTTAAAAAAGTATTTCCACATTGTTGATAATAGTAAATTGGAACCAGGCGATAAATTAGGAAAAATTTCTCCCTTTTATAAAGAGGTTGGAAAAAATTTTCGTCAATTTGGATTTTTTCATGAAAATATGAGTATCGATGAATCCATGGTTCCGTGTTATGGACATCGTTCGGCTAAGGTGTTCATACGTGGAAAGCCAATTCGCTTTGGTTTCAAAGTTTGGATGATCTGCTCAGCAAATGGTTATCCTTATGCTATGTGGAAAAAGTTCGAAAAATGAAAATTTGCCACTTGGATCAAAAGTTGTCTCCGAACTATTATCTTTTATTGACAATCCAGAGAAACGTAAAATATTTTTCGATAACTTTTTTTACATCGTACAGTCTGCTGACAGATTTATCTAACAAAGGCTTTCAGGCAATCGGCACAGTGCGAGATTCCAGAACGGGACAATGTTCTCTTAAAACAGCAAAAGAAATATCGAAATTTCAACGTGGAGAGTTTGATTACCGATGCGATGGAGAAGTTTATATGTGCCATTGGAACGATAGTTTTGTTGTAACTATTACATCAAATTTTATCACTCACGAACCATTAGGAAGAGCAAAAAGATATGTCCGAGCTAAAATAAAAGTTGATTTTCCTTAACCTTACATTATAAAATTATATAATAAAGGAATGAGTGGAGTACACCTGTTGGACTGACTTCCTGGAAGTTATCGACCAAAGTTACGCAGCAAAATATTCCTTGATCATAGTGTGGCATGTAAAAGGTTAAATTCTAAAAATTCACCAAAAATCATAAAATGGTGGTAAAGATTGGAAAAAGATTTCATATTAAAGGAATTTTTATGATCTTTTTCGTGATATAAATTTTATAACCCTCAAATTATTATTATTTTAAATGCAAACTTAAAAAAAGTTACTAAAACAACTCAAAAATGTAATTTTAAAAAAATCTAAGAATTTTTCAAAAATCTTTCTTAGTGCACTCCTACACTAAAAGAAGAATCGCCATGCAAAATTTCAGCCCTTTTATTTCCCGCGGTTTGGTCTGTACATTGTATGTCAGTCAGTCAGTTAGTTACGGAACTGTTATATATATATATTTTATTATTACTATCTTTATATCGTAACGTTAACTTTATGCGCACGCATTATTTTCCTATGCTTTTTTTTATCTTTATAATAGCGTAATTTTCATATGGTTTTAAACAACAATAATTTTTAACTGGCATTCAATTCGCTGTTAAAACTTTATATTTACACCCTATTTAAAAGAAGTAGGGTGTAAATTTTTCAAAGAGGATGTTTCAACACCCAACTTTAAAGAAGTAGGGTGTAAATTGTAGGGTAGAAAGTTGGTAAAATCAAAATTTTGTGCAATGTATTTAATTTCTCGATTAAAAGTAGTTTTTTCTAAAAATTAATTTATTTCGCTTGAAAAACTAAATATTTTATGCACGCGGTTTATATTATTACTATCTTTATATCATAAAGTTAACTTCATACGCGAGCATTATTTTCATATGCTTTTTTTATTATCTTAATAATAGCTTTATTTTCATATGCTTTTAAACAACTATCGTTTTTATTCATATTATGTTGGTTTTTTATTAATTAAAAATTAAGGGTAATTAATTTCGATTCCGGAAGTTCTTATTATCTTTTTTTTCATATGCTTTTTCATTTACGAATTATTCAAATGTTGGTTAAAAAACTTATGTAATTCATACATTTGCGTGAGTTTAATTATTGTAATTAATAAATTTATATTTCTGGAGAGGATGTTTCAGGTTTTAGTGGTACTATGATGAAAGGCTGAATCTACCAAAATTCTGAGGAGTTTATTATGGAGAGAAAAGGAATTTAATATGTAGAGGATGTTTATAAGAGTTTAATGTGGAGAGGAGTTGAATGGTTTGCAGCCCTCAATCAAACACTTCATTTTTTAAGAGGCAACGCTAGAGTCATATCATGGTTCTATTGGAAATTTCTGCTAAACCTGTAATTTCAGCTTCTTTTTTTGCCCAAATGATAAAAGGCTAAATCTAGCTGAATTCTGAGGAGTTTATTATAATTTTATGTATTTTTTTATTGGGTTTTCATTTTATTCATGTGTATAAGATTTCACATGTTTTTTTTTTATGTTATTTATAACGTGTTTAGTTTTAAATTAATTTTGGTTAGCAAACATTAGACAATTTGACATTTTTACTTTTCAGATTTTAGTGCTACAATGATGAAAGGCTGAAATTCCTGAATTCTGAGACGTGTATAACATTTCACATATACTTTTTCTGTGTTATTTATACTGTGTTGATTTTGGTTAACAAATATTATTAAAATCCCGGACAATGCCGGGTACTTGAGCTAGTATATTTTACTTTAATACAGTAAGCTATTTATATATGTGTATAAATATGCTATGATAAATATGTTTAACTTAAAATCAAATATAAAAATGAGATTAGAAAATCGTATAGTTACCAAGCACGTGTTAGAAAAGGATAATCGAATTGCGGGCAAGCAGCAAATACAGCAGAAAAAAAATCTTTTGACCTTCTGAACCGGCTAGCTTACTATTAGCTCGTCGAGCCGCGTCACAGGGATTGGCGCGACCGGGCCACCGGGGCGAGCAACCGGGGAAATAAGGAATCTTGCACCCTTTGTCCTACAGTGTCCAGTCCGGCGCCGACTCAATGTTCTTGGGCCGGTCAGCCAATGGCTTTGTCCCTCTTCCGTTCGCTTTAATCCCTCTGAAGGAATTATATGATTTTAAAGTTCCACTACCGTTTTAATAGTCTTGAAGGCCTTGAGGTGTGGAAATTCCACAACTGGTAATACGATGCTTCTCCTGTCTAGCGGCAGGCGATTGCTGAATGGCTAGGGCGCTGGCATTCGGTACCACTCTTGGCATCGGCGTTTGTAGCCATTCAGAATCGGCTTTAAGCAGTAGGTCCCGATCTAATTAGCCCTCGTGTAGCAAAAAGTTGACCGTAGCTAATTCCGATGTCGGGGTGTACCAGGGAAGTTATCACCATATTTTTTGTCATTCGACAAAAGCTATAATATACCATTCGCTTTATTTTAAATAAACACTTTATATTTAATCTGTATGTTCTTAAATGTCCATTTTATATAATACAAACTTTGCAGTTTTTGACCCCTAATTAATCGATTTACAATTCTTACTTTTTATGTGAACCCAACATTTATGCAATTTCATATTTAACAATTCTCGTTGCACAATGAATGCTGTACAACTGATTTTATTCAATATTATTACATGCAATTCAATACCATTTCTAATCAAAAAGTACTTAAATCAATTATTTATTTTACATTTTTTTATTATTACATCTATAAAATATAAATTTATTATACAACCCTGAGTCTATCCTCTATTTTAAGCAGCCTTGTTTAATCATATTTTCACACTTGATCCTTAGGAGTCCTGTACTGAACCACTGAGCCAGTATTCAACTTCACAGAGGATAGAATGGTTTGCATGAATTAATTCAAATAAAGTTTGTGTTTCAGCAATGACTTTGTTTTAATTTTATTGGTTTTAGCCGATATTCCAATAACACCACTGAATTTTAAAATCTGGGAAAGATTGCACAATTTATTAACATAAGCAGTGTAAGGACTTCGCCTAAAACCAAGCCTTTAATATTTACAAAATGCTTTATTGGCGTCTAGATTAAATATAGTCTTTATACAATAATTACAAAAAAATAAGCACTATCTGAGGCTATTTCGCGGGATTCAGGATATCATAATGGAACACGGCAGGCTCTCCGACGACGAGGGTTGTCCACACCTGTAAGGAAAAGTCAACTGCTCCCATTTACATCAAGGTGGCGAATATATATCCTCGCCCATCTCTGTGGGTGGTTGAAGCGTGCTCCCTTTGAACCCTTTCATAGACCGTCTTCAGACCATTCCGCTAAAAGGCTAAGTGATTATCCTCTGGACAGGCTTTGTCTGCAAGCAGGGGGGTTTTCTTAGAGAAGACGACCTCCTAATTGTCCGACAGGCGACGCGGCGTCTGCCACAATTTGGTGACAAAGCAACTGTCACCGATGAATACGGTAGATTGATAATGGACGTCTTGCCGTTAGGCTCTCTCAGGAATCCCGAGTGTGAAAGGGGCGTAAAGTCATTACAGCAGGTAAGGAAACAATATTTGTAAGTTTAACTAGTGAACATGAAACAAAGGAAAAAGCGTTGGACCCAGCCAACTGAAACAAACCAGAAAAGAAGCAGTAAGTCCATGAGTGGCATAAGCTCACTCATGATGCCTTTCACTAATTTTTTTGCAGTAAAAGTCGCTATAGAGACGATGTCTCAAATCCAGGTATTTATGGAAGTTTGGGCAATGATGTACTTGTCCGCACGTGCAGGTATCATCCTTTATGTGAAATTTTTAAACCGATACTGCCGTCACCGTATGGTCTTTTTAATGTTACTTCTTTGTAGATATCGTAAATTTTCCTACCTGTTGCGCTATCGTCCTATAATGTTTGCTATTTTTGTAGCATTTCTTTTTCGATTTTCTTTCTGATATAGCTTGAATCCAGTGGCTTCTTCGTTTTCGTCAATTCCGACATTCCCAATGCAGATCAACTATAAGTTTCTCTCTTTTTAATACTTCTTCAATGATATCCCCTTTGTATGTGATGCGTCCAAGGTCTGTAAATAGATCGAATTCTGCAATACCTTTCGTGATCATAATCTGGATCGCCAACTGGCATCCTTCAATTCTCTCTCTATAGATTTCTTTTCTCATAAATGATGAAACCTGCGCCAATTTTTTCATTTAATTTAGACCCATCCGTATAAATCGGACCTAAGATTTCTTTCATAGTCCCAGTTTAAACAAAATAGGTCCTTGGTTTCACATCAATTTCTTCTTCCATTTCATATAATCTAAATAATTTCTTAATACCCAAAGCTTTTAAGTTAAGCCCGCTAAAACATTTAGGGCATTCGTTGAAACAGTTCTGTAACATTTGGTGATGGTTAATAGATACTGTCTTTGAATTTGTTGTTAAGTACTACCTTTTCTGTGTACAAAATCATTTTCTCTATTACAAGGTTATAGATTTCCTTTATTATATCAACCCCAATTCCCCAGGTTTTCTCCGTGATTCTATAAAAATATTTTAATGCTTTTCCATTAACCATCTCCAAGTGCTTCAAAAAGTTTAGTTTATGGTCGATCAGAGCCCCCAAATGTTTTATTTATTTTCTAAATTTTATATTTTCATTTCCTAATTTGATAATAGGATTTCTTCTATGATTACCCTAATGCATAATTATTGTATAGTTACATTTATTGACACTAAATTCAAGTCTGTTTATTTGCCCAGTTCTTACAATGTTCCATAACATTTCTAGATAATTCTTCAAATCTGTAGACAATTGGGCTACTAATCATGACTAAAATATCATCAGCGAAAGCCTGTACATGTATTTTACTTTTATCTTCTCTATAATTTAATACTTCATTTACAATAATGAGCCACAAGATGGGTCATAGGGAAGAACCCTGTGGGACTCCCACATTATAAGCATATTTCCCTTTTCTAGTGATAACTTTTCTATTTGTTAGATAATTTATAATTATATTATATAGATAGCCCTCCAGATTTAATTTCCTTAGTTCTTGTATGCTGACAGATGAACATGTTTTGCTGACAGAATTGAATGCATTGCTGATATCCATCGAAATTAAACAGCTGTGTTCTCCCTTTTCTTTGTTATTAATTATCTTCATAATTCTATCAAGGGTATGTGAGGTACCTATGTCTCTCCTAAAACCATACTGTTCTTTATGTAGTAAACTAGCTGTTTGCCCGGATGGCATATTCTGAAAGACTCGCGATTTGAGCACTCACTTGGCGGCTTGGCACTCGCTTAGCGGTTTGGCGAAAAGTATAAGGGTTGCCTCAGTTCTATCTCCAATCGTCGTTCGATGCGGTTAGGTATTCTTAGACAATCTTATCGTCGTTCGATGCGGTTAGGTTTTCTTAGCCAATCTTATCTAAATATCCCAGACAATGTCCGAGAACGCAATT
This sequence comes from Dolomedes plantarius, assembly GCA_907164885.2. Classification (NCBI taxonomy): domain Eukaryota; kingdom Metazoa; phylum Arthropoda; class Arachnida; order Araneae; family Dolomedidae; genus Dolomedes; species Dolomedes plantarius. Next base: position 2,667,344 of record OU015491.1, on the reverse strand, counting down.
CTAAATTTTAAAAAGCGATTTCGGTACTCAATTGCCGGTTTGACGAAAGCAGCAGTTTCGCCATCTGTTGACATATATAGGAATCTTTTTATTATAAGTTTTTTTTTTTTACTTCTACGCAATTTAGTATGTTTTAAAATCTGAATTACATATATAACACAGGATTTAAAGAGATTTTAACAAAATAAATAAATGAATAAATTGAAAGAAGTATATTATTGAATTTTAAATTTACTTTCTTCAAATATCCACAATAATTTTAATTTTTAAAATGTTAATGTTAATTAGAAAATAAATGTATTTAATAAGCTTTAATTAAAAAAATTAAGTTGCATAAATTAAAAAATTTAAAGTTTTAAATTCCAATAATATAAATTTATTTTAACATAATTTTTAAAGAATCAAATTTTTAAAATAAAAAAATTTATTTTAATTTGATTACATTTTTATGCTAAATTATTGAAGAAATGAGGGAATGATGCTGAGTATGAAGGAATGACAAATCACTATTAAAGTTGACTATTTTCATATAACAAACTAGTTTTGATGCAATTATTAGTAGGCAAGAATAATGCATTATTTTAATAATGGTTTATTTAATTATAGTAAAAATTTTATCTATAAATAGGCACATGTAAAATTATTTATCAAGAAATTTATATTGGCTTTCTCTGCTATTACAAGGTGTCGGCTGGGGCAGTTCATATTTTATACCTATCAAGCTGTAAGCATGAATTGTCCTTTGTTGAGGGTCATGCATATCTGTAGTTTCCTGTTGAAACCATTATATTTATAGTGAAATTTTCAATGTCTACTAATAGGATCTCTCCAGGATACAGTGTTTTATCATAATTTATCATCACCTACTCACCAACTTTGTATTTAGTGTTTTTGATCTTTTGATCTTTCTTTGCTGTAGATTTTTCAATTCCTACTATTAGTTCACACTCTCTCTATATATATCTTGTTCAAATTTTCAATCGTTAATAAAAGTACTTTTTATTCATCCACTCAAGTTCAAATACATTTTTTTTAAACTTGTAGTGGATGACACTAGATGTTAATACAGTTTTTTCAAATATTAATTTATTAATTAAATTTAATTAATCAATTTTAGTTTTAGACCTAGAGCGTCTCTTGCTCTTGAATAGTAATTTCCCTCTTGTTACAGTGTAAACAGTAGCACTGTGGTATCGCGAGCTTCTCCCGTCCTGTAGGTTGCGAGATCGAATCCTCAACCTGACAAACTTTTTCTCTCTCTTTCCCCCCCCCCCCTCCTAATCTCGCACAGTAGGCAAGGTTCTGGCAGGCAATCCTTTTTTTTCAATTCCTACTATTAGTTCACACTCAAATTTTTTCTTTGTTGACCTAAGTAGGAATTGACTTTAAAAACTTTTTTTTATATATTACTTGTTTCTGTTTTATTTTCAGAATTTAATTGAAAATAAGAGAATTTGTAAATCTTGCACTGAAAGCAAGAAAGTGAATGAAAGTCTAGTACTGTATGTGCTGAAGTATATACAGTCTGATAAAAATGGTTCTATATCTTTTTCAAAACAAATATGATTACTTTCAATTATACAAAACAAGTACGATTACTTACACATCTTAAATTTTATTTTTCTAATTTTCTAGGCTTTAAAACATTGTATTAAGGTGGCTATGTACTAAAAAAAAAAATCTCCTTTCCCATTTCTATTCCTTCCCGACTCTTGTGGTGGGAGGAGTCCAGTTGACAGTTCGAGAATTCCACCCCCCTTAGGGTTGACAGTTTGAGGGATTGTAATGACCGTATCTCTATAGGGGGTCATGCGATATCCTTGCCTTTCCAAATAATCCCCGACAGAAAATCCAAAGAAATCGCAAACTGCTGGTTGTAGCGGGCGAAAATTTAAAACAGTCCTAACGCTTGATTTTGCCATCAACTCACGGCTACGATGGGTCCCGCCATAAGCATAAATGTAAAATTAAGACCCGACTTTCACAAAATCAACGAGAAATTAAACAAAGCAAAATATACAAAATATAATTTTTACTGAAAGAAAGTTCTGATTTTGTGTCTTGAAACAATGTTGTAAATTATCCTTATCTACAGAGAGAAAGTTAGTACTTTGAAACTATTTATTAATATGAGTTCATTACAGACAATAGTAAATTAAGGATTTTAATACTGAAAAATTGGGATTTGTCTGTGATAATGAAATTAGGTTTAAAAGAAATAATCTCGGAAAACTTTGAATCTTCAAGGAATTGCTCATAGGATTCCGATAAATTAAAGATATCTACAATATCGCACGTCGGGGAGATATTGCAGATATCTTTAATTGTAACTTCGATTTAATCATTTGGAAATCATCAGTCGTTTGCTGCTAATAAGTATCCTGTGTATGTATTATAAAACATGACTGTAATAACAATTTTAGATATTTTATGTTCAACTATCACAAATTTCAACCTATTCCAATTCAAGCGAATACAGGTCGAAAACTGCCACATCTTACTTTATCCTTCTGTTGAAGTTAGTAATTTGTTGTCTAAAAGAAAACTGCTTATCTGTTGTGTATTATAATATTCGGAACTTTAATGCTATAACGTATCTGTATTTTCTAAAATTTGAGAGCCATTAAAACGTATTTTGAATTATTTTATCTAAACATAGTGAGAACTACATTTTTTCCCTTTAATATGTACTTAATTAAAAACCATTCTTCCTGACGTCGTCTTTGTGTGCGTTAAAGTAAACAAACACTGACTTCTTGCACATAAACTTCAGAAAAGGTTCGATATCTTCAGAAAATTGTCTAATATAGGTATGATAAAAGTACATATATATAAAAGTACTATATATATATAAGTTATATATATAAACGTACTATAAATAACTGTGCATGATTATTGAAAAGTTTTTACATAACACAAATGTAGAAATTCTAGAATAATTAAACGGTAGATTGTTTTTGTTGTAAGTTTCTCTAAATATGGTGGGTCCCATGGATAAGACATTGAAAGAGGCGCCAAAATGAGGCAGAGTAAAAATACGAAATTATCAACAAATAACGATAAAATATAATAGTAACTAATAATGGCAAATACTTTCAAACTAGTTGATATAGTTTAGGCCCCAGACAACGGTGTTTAATGCATTTATGAAATTTTTCAATACATTCAAAACTCCATTGATTCGTTCTTAATATTTCTTATACTTTAAAGATGAACTTGAAAGAAAGTTTTCGTATATCTGTCCTGTATATATTTACTTACCTTTTTCTTTTTTTCCTATATATACCTAAAACTAAATACCCGTGCTTCACAACGGAATACATAACTTCAGTAGTAAAGTGTTTTCATTTCTTTGAGGAGATAACCCTATAATTTAATGACCCAATCCAACATTAAATAAGGGTTTTTAGATTTATATTTATTTCTTAATTTTGGGCGCCTTATGCCCCTTCTGGAGTTTTTAGCTTTCTTAGTACCTAGGGCCTTAGATGAGCCACCATGCAAAATTTCAGCTTCTTAGGTCTTATGGTTCCAGAGATGCAGTGATCAGTCAGTCCGTGTTTTCTTTTGAGGGTTAAGTCCCTTTTCACATCAAATTTTTAAAAATATTTCTTATACATACACACACACACACACATATATATATATATATATATATATATATATATATATATATATATATATATATATATAGCAGATTTAAAATGGAAAAACATAATGCATTGGTACACATTTGAAAAAATAATTAGTTTTCCAAAAAGTGTAGCTCTGTCTGTTTTGGGCCGATTTTAATGAAACTCGGTATGTACATATTTCTTGAGCCTTACTTAATTTTAAAAGTAATCAGGCTTAAATCGAATGGTTTTACTAGAGCATTCCTAGAGCAGAAGGGACTTCCCTACCTTGACATTTTCATTTTCCCTCGCGGAAATCTGCAATCATCTCATTATGAATTGTATGACCCTGAACAGGGCCTTTTTTTTCCCCTTTTGCTGAGGGCCACCTTATCCTAAACTTGCTTATTTTTTCATCTTACCTTCTCTAAATTTTTAAGTTAACTCTTTAAACTTAAATTCTTATTCTTAATAATTGCTTAATTTTTTAATCTTAAATTTTATCTTCCCCTCAACTATTGATGGTGTTAAACTTAAAATTTTAACTTAAAACACTATATAATGGTTGAAATTGCTTGGCTGTTGCTTGGTTGAATAGTTTGGTTAAAATTGCTCGAAGCATTCCAGAGTGAGGCTGGAACAAACACAACCACACACACACACATATATATGGTGAAACTTCTCTATGGCGGCCAGTCATGGTTAAAAAAAGGGGCCGTCAAATATATATATTATATATATATACATACACACACAGAGAGAGACAGAGTAAAACTTCTCTAAACGGTCCTGTTTTGTTTAAAACAGGTTCAAGAATCTATGGAGCCAATGTTATGAACGAAATCTCCTTTCGGTCACCTCTCCAAACGGCCACTTTTTTGAAGAACCATCGCTGGCCGCCATAGAGAAATTTTATTGTATATCTCTCTCTGTATATATATATATATATATATATATATATATATATATATATATATACACACACACATATATATATATATATATATCTCGATCTATCGTTTTTCAAGCGACCGACAGAACTGAACGATAAATGCGGGAAAACGATAGATACGGGAACATAACAAAGCAATATGATCATCGGGACTGGGTGAAATAAACGACACATACAGGAAAACGATGATTCGGAGAATGATCGATCGAGATTCCACTATATATATATATATATATATATATATATATATATATATATATATATATATATATATATATAGATAGATAGATAGATAGATAGATAGATAGAGAGAAAGAGAGAGAGTAAGTAAGTAAGTAAAACCTCTCTAAACGGTCCTATTTTGTTTGGAACCGGTTCAAGAATCGTTTGAGCCAATGTTATGAACGGTATCTCTTTTTGTTCACCCCTCCAAACGGCCACTTTTTTGAGGAACCATCGCTGGCCGCCATAGAGAAGTTTTATTGTATCTTTCTCTCTATATAGTATATATCAACGGTGGCCAAATGGCGGCTCTTCAAGAAGTTTATTGCGGCTCAAGTAATATATGAAAAAATTTGTTATATTTTAAATTTCTTGAATCGTAAAACAACATGCAGCCACAGGAAATGATTCGTACAGTCGTTCGGTATTCTTCGGTTCGTCCGGTTAAACCTTCGTAAAAATACAGTTGTTCTAATACTAATACACTTGTTCAGACGTCGTGTAGACCGAAT